>OW121740.1:76285800-76885800 GCA_933228675.1 Stomorhina lunata | reverse complement strand
GATTTTAGCGGTTACGTTCACAGGATTCAACCAACCAACGGGGTCAAATAATTTGGCTATCGTCGATAGCACTTCAGTTTTGGTGTGTTTCGGTTGGTCCCGAATCGGTTCGACCCTAAAGAAGAAGGAATCCAATTGTGCATTCCATTGTATGCCTAACGTCTTAGAACTACTTGACTCTACAAATGATAAAAGTTTAGAATCCACTAAGAATTCTGGCGGAAACCCATCTAAAATTTTCAAGTTATTCGAAGTCCACTTTCTAAGTTCGAATTTGGCAGAAGACAAGACAGTTGTCAGTTGGTCCCTGGCCAAAACGGCGGTTGGTTTATCATGGGCACCTGTCAATACGTCGTCAACGTACATACAGTGCCTCAAGATATGAGCCGCACGAGGATACTGAGACTCAGAATCCTCAGCCAATTGCAGTCAATTCGGGAAAATTGTGCTAACACATTAAATCTAGAGGAGCCTAAGTTAATACTTTCTGGAAATTCGGCCTTAAAGGGTAGCGTCACTACAAAACGACCTTCCGCGTCACGTCGGGTCGTATTCCGATAATTTTCCTCGCAGATTTTATCAAAAGGTGTGAGTATTTTTTTCTTAGGAATCTCCTCCAGCTCCCAGAACCTAAGAATATTCCTATTAAGATTGTCTTCAATGGAACACTCAATTCGTGTCGAGTAAACTTGAACCGGCGGTTCTTGAATGGGGCCAGTTATAATCCATCCAAAGACGGTATTCTGGGCCACCAAAGTTCCGAAGACATCGCGATGAATTTCACCTAAAATTATTTTGGGGTACAAATCTGCTAACTTAAGATTAGAAAAACTAAAGCGAACTTCAGGGCCAATCACGGACGAAGGTAGATCCCCTGAGATATTTGGAAGAACGTAAGCTAAAGTTTCCAAAATAGTAGAACTATCTAAAGGAGAACTTATTCTTAAAGGGCAAAGTTTTTTAGAATTTGCAGAGACTGTTTGATTAATGCCTGAAATTCGAACATTCGTCGAATGAGTAAGAAGTTTCAGGCGATTCTGAAAATGTTCAGAAACAAACGAAGACTCTGCAGCAGGATCAATAAGCGCACGTGCGGGGTACGTCATACCCTGGTGAACGATATTCACCATAGCTGTTCCCAGAAGCACTTTGCTATTTTGAGCTACATGAAAGGCTTGGTGATTTCTAATGGCACCAGAATCAAAGCCTCTCGACGTAGAAGGTTGTGATGATGCATCATTAGTAGAAGACGGCTGGGAAGAATTAATTGGATTCGGGGGAGCAGAATTTGTCGCGTTGTTTCCCGATGCTTCCGAAGCCGATGCATCCCGATGAAGCATAGTATGATGCCTCTTTTTACATACAGAACAGCTAAACGCACTATTACAATTTTTAACTTCATGATCTTTAGACAAACAATTAACACAGCAATGTAGTCGTTTAACAACAGAAAATCGGTCAGATATGGAAAGATTTTTAAAACGTTTACAAAGTCTCAAAAAATGACCCTGCCCATGACAAAAAGTGCAAGTTTTCGTTGTCAACGAAGAATTTACAACATGAGCCTTGAGGTCACTAACAAACTTCTCTCCAAACCGATTTTTGCTTAACGCTCTGTTCCCACAAACTAATCGTCACCGTCGGTAAACGTTATAAACAAAGGAAAATGAGAATTGGGTCCCAATTCTCAGTGGCAACACCATAAATTGCCAATGCCGAAAGACAGCTATTAACACCTCGCTGTAAATTTTTAAGACCCGAAGACGTCTCTTTATCTACCGTCGGTAAATTAAAAAGTAATTTAAGTTGGTTGTTAACCAACATGCGCGGATTTTCATACGCAGCCTTTAAACTATTCCACGCCAATTCAAAACCTAAATCCGAAAGCGGATATTTGGAAACTATTTCCTTGGCTTCACCACTTGTCTTCCGTAGAAGGTGACATAATCGCTCAATATTGCTAAGTCGCGAACTATTAATATAAAGAGCGGTAAAAAGTTCACAAAAGGTAGGCCAAGTCAAATAATTGCCCTCGAATGTGTCGACGTCACAAGGAGGCAACGTTAAATTGTGACCTGAATTCTCAACCGGTGAATCGATGATTTTGCTTTTCACCGTCAATTTTTCTAATTTTTGTTGAACTATGCCAATATAATTCACAAAAGCATTGTACGACGAATAATATTTAGACGAAGCGACATCAACATCATCCGGTTTTACTTTGTCCGAAGTATTGAGAAAAACTAAACAATTTTCGTAAGTCACCTTCACTTTGTCCCATAAAAATCTTAATTCATCACCGTGAACTCCCAAGGTATAAACCGTATGAACTTCCTCATTGATGCGACTAAAATTAGCATCAAACGCGTAAACGGCATCCGAAGCGCGAATAAATTTATCAAGTGCTGTCTCGGGCATATTTCTTTATTTATTATATAAATATGTATTTAATTAAAACTCAATTTAATTATAAACACCACTAATTTATTTATATAAAAACAAAATTTTAAATCCGAAATATTATCGATTTGTGTTTAAGAATCACAATATAAAGCTCAAAATCCAATTAAAATAAATTTATAAAAATTGTATTTTAATTAAATCAATCAAACACAGTGTAGTCAAACAGACCGACCGTAGGGTGTCAATTTACAAACGCGAAGAAGCAGAATAAAAATGCAAAAAGTCTTGTTTAGTAAAAACAAGAAGATCAAAGCAAAATAAAAAAACACACAACCACTTGATAAATTTATGTCACACACGCGGTAATAAATAATAATGGCAAAAAATATTTTTATTTTATAAATAAATTACAAAATTAACGAAAATTAATTTATTAGTTTAAAAATTTGCACTAAAAAATTTTATTTTTGATTTTCAATTCCGTCCGTCCATGTAAATAAAACGCACAGTAAATATTTTTTGCACTTAACGATCGAACAAAAAGGGTGCAAAACCGAAATGTCAAAAAAGGACTGTAGAAAAATATCATCAAAGTTGGTAAAGCGATCAATATGTCATCTATATATACGTATGTATATGTTTATTTTAATTTCTTTTATTATCAAATTCTTTTTATTTATATAAATAATTTCCCAGCACTTTTGAAATTTATTTAACCAACCTGTTATCCAAAAAAAAATTCTTGACGATAAAGATGGTTTGTTTCCAGAAAAGGAGCTGATGAAGGTGATCTTTAAAATTGAAGAATAAATAAAGATGAATAAAAACTTCAATAAAAACTCCAATTATCCGGCTCAGAGAAGGACCAATGTTTCGTGCGTGAATTATAAATATATAAAATAAAAAGACAAATTTAATTTCGATATAAAAAAAGAGAAAAATCTCCAAGTTTTATTTACCTTTTAAAAATGAGGATATAAAATATAAATTTTATACAAAAAAAAGGCAGGCTGCAAGTGGACGTCAATGGCGGTCTTCCAAAAGCGAATAGAAAGAGAAAATTCGCTACAAAGGCTAATAACAATATTAGCCCAAGGATACCGTTACTCGTTAGAATCTTTGCATAAACCCATCAAAACACCCAAAGGTGCAACAAAGGGGAATTAGGCTTAGATCCTAACAAGAACTTACACTCAGACAAAAACTGAGTGTCACGAAATAATTAAAAACATATTTGACTTAAACACGTAGATGAGAAGCTTTTAACATTTGTAGAATCGAGCAGTTCGAAAACTTTAGGTCTTCAGTGGAATGCTCAGTTAGACATATTCTATTTTAAAGTTGATCCCATTGTTCATCGGGCACATTATACAAAAAGGGAAGTACTGTCGATTATCGCAAAGTTGTTAGACCCTGTTGGCTTGGTCCAGTAATAATTATAGCAAAGATAATCATGCAAATAATTTGGAAAGATCAGATTGAATGGGAAGATTCTCTTAAGCCTTCTACGATGGCTGAATGGGAAAAATTCGTATCTTCATATCATGAAGTAAATTCCATTCAAATACCTCGATGGGTTCGCTATGAACTTGATTCGAAGGTAGAGATCCATGTTTTTTCAGATGCCTCGGAAAAGGCATACGCGGGGGCCATATATATTCGTATAGAGACTCCAAACAGTGAAATTTATACCAATTTGCTTACCTCTAAAACGAAAGTAGCTCCAATCAAGTCGGTATCGTTACCGCGTCTTGAGTTGTGTGCCGCAGTACTAGCTACTGATCTCTTATTAAGTGTGTTAAGAGAAATCGACATTCCGCTTTCTCAAGTTTTCTGTTGGACGGATTCTACAAGATCCTTGGACCACATTTGTGGCGAATAAGGTCTGCCGCGTACAAGAAATTGTAGGGAAGCATAATTGCCACCATGTCAAATCCGAGGACAATCCTGCTGACTTGGGGAGTCGAGGTGTTCTTCCCTCTGATCTAGCTCAGAGTCAACTTTGGTGGCATGGACCAGATTGGCTTCAGCAAGACAAATCATCGTGGAATTTGCAAAATTTATCTTTGCTTGATACTGAAGTCGAACTTCGCCCAATAAAAACACATGCTTCGTCCTTTTCGAATTATGAAGATATTTTAGAAAGGGTTTCTTCCTTTGATAGAGCCGTGCGTGTTATATCCTACATTTTTAGATTTTTCCATAACACACACCCTGCGCATAAAGGTCGTCATCTATATAAGTCTGATCTCATTGGAGACAATGAGGCTAAATTTGTTAAAACCCGATTAGCGGTTGTGGCTCAAAAGGTTCATTTTTGCGATGAATATAAATGTCTTCTTAATAAGACTCCCCTTCCTTCGAAGAGTTCCCTTTTGACCCTAAATCCATTTCTGGATAACGAGGGTGTTATGCGTCTGAACGGACGCCTAGCCAAATCTCCCTCTTTGATTTACACTGAACGACATCCCATCTTGTTGGCTTATTCTTGTCGCTTTTCCCTCCTTCTTGCTAATTTTGTTCATGTTATTTCGATGCATGGTGGGAACCAATTAATGTTGAGGATTCTTCGTATTGAATACTGGGTTCCTCGACTAAAAATCGGTCGTACATCGTTGCAAACGTTGTATTTTGGATTGAAAGCGTTAATGCAGTCAAATTATGGCTGCTTTACCTCCGGAGCGTACTACCTTAGACCGACCATTTACCAATACAGGTGTCGACTTCGCCGGCCCTTGCGATATGAGAAACTGTAGTGGTAGGCCAAACCAGGTCCTGAAAGCATACGTGTGTATATTTGTGTGTTTTTCGACAAAGGCCATCCATCTAGAGGTAACTTCGGATTTGTCAACCGATAAATTCCTAGCTGCCTTTAATCGTTTCATTTCGAGACGAGGATGCCCTAGCTCTATGTTTTCAGATAACGGTACCAATTTTGTTGGGGCTTCGAGAGAAATTGAGAGAGATTTCAAAACGTTTTTAGCCGAAAGTCGCGCTAGAGCCTGTTCTACGTACGGAATGCAAGGCTTATCATGGCGTTTTATACCTGCTGATGCTCCCCATATGGGAGGCCTTTGGGAAGCAGGTGTTCGAAGTTTTAAACTTCATTTTAGAAAAGAAATTCAATCGGTTAAATATACGTTTGAAGAACTCTCCATAATATTAGCGCGAATTGAAGCATGCCTTAATTCAAGACCACTTTGTCCCATGAGCGATAATCCCAGTGAGCCAGTGTCTCTGACTCCGGGACACTTTTTAATTGGATCGCCAATACTGGCTCCACCAGAGCCATCGATATACGACTCACCTATAAGCCTTGTAAACAGATACCATAAAGTCCATGCGTTTATACACCATTTCTGTCGTCGATGGAAAGAGGTATATTTATCCGAACTCCATAAGCGATATAAATGGAAATATCCACAACGCGATATAGCTGTAGATGACTTAGTAGTCATTCGTAATGAACAACTTTCTCCCACTTCGTGGAAGTTAAGTAGAGTCATAACAACATATCCGGGTAGCGATACACATGTACGCGTCGCGGATGTACGAACAGCAAACGGGGTTTTAAAGCGACCAATCACAAAACTGATCCCTTTGATCAGTAAGTAATTAAGTACATTATTAATATTTCCTTTTTCATAGCGTCATGGAATCATTGCGTCACCTTTTCCAAAACGATGGTCTTGAGGACTATGACGAGATGGAAATTGAGGATTCGGTCCCGGCAACTCATATGGATGCTGCAATGGACAATACAACAGCGGATAAAGCTGAGGCACAGGCTCTTGTAGTCGCCGCATCCTTTACTAGCATTTCCAATGAAATGCCATCATCGTCAGAGGCATCGACTTCTATAGTCGCTGTCTCAAATAATTTGTCGCCTGAGACACAGACGCTCGTCGTCGCCGCCTCCAACAAACCACTAGTTTGTATAGCACAGACTCCAGTAGTCGCCGCTGTCACAACTACGTCGTCGGTTTCACTAACACGGACTCCAATAGTCACAGTTACTGAAACTCAAAAAGCCAATGGGGCCTCCGGTTCGATGCCTAAAACACAGAAAAAATGCGTCGTATGCAATAGGTCGCATCATTTGGCCTCTTGCAAAGCCTTTAGGAAGATGTCGCATGAGAAAAGACTTCGACTCTGAAAGGAATTGCCAGAGCCAAAATACATGCAAAATTTGTAAAAAAGAGCACCATTATTTACTTCATTATGAGCAGCATACGGCGCAAAATAAACGCGCACATAAAAAACCCATTGCCCAAAGTCGTCCGCTTAATGACTCTTCGTCATTACATTTGCCGGTTCGACACATGGTGACATTCTCACCTACGGCGAGGGTACTTTTACAAACATCACACAAAAATATTCCGGTTCGTGCGGTTATAGATTTGTGTTGTTCTCATAGCTATATCTGTGAAGAGTCGGTTAAGGCATTACAACTGCCAACCTTATCATTTCAATCCGGTAAGCTTTGTCGCGTTCGGTTGAAGTCTATTCACGACTCCAAGTTATATCTGAATGTGAATTTAGTTCAAATATATTACCAACAATACCACATTTGGTCAACATTTTTGTTAAAATTTCTGAATATTATTTCTTATATACAAAAATATTTTTTAATAAAAACTTATTTCATAGCTGTGTTCCAGAACTCCCAATACTGTACGATATTGTACAAGTTTTAATCAGAAATTACAATTAAATGTTCCTGCACTAAAAAAACTGTAATTGAGAACGAATTTGAAAAAATTCTAAAATTTTCTCCTTACAATAATTTACATGTTTTTGCCAGAAAAATTTTTCCTGGCAAACATTTAAAAATTTTCAAAAAAATATTTATGAATAAAAAACAAACAAATATTCTGAAAAATTGTTATAAAAAATAAAATACAGAAGAACTGAAATGTTTTTAATTGGTTTAAAAACATTTATTTGGATATTTTTAAGTTAGATCAATTGTGGGCTTAAATTTAGGTGTTTTGTGTTCCCGTACTTCTATGTTAGTTTTGCTATTTGGGAGAGTAACTTCTAAATTACTCTCATATGCAGGAACTCACCCAGAAAGTAAAGAAACAGACCTCATGTATGCAAATTTCTGATAAACTAACATAAAAAAATATTTTCATATTCAACAAATTATTCAAACTAATTTGATATTGAATTTACATTGAAATTTAAAATAGAAAACATTAAAGTGTTTCTAACAATTTTGAATTAACTGCACTCTCGTACAACTTGATGGTGAGTATTAAACGTCTGCAAGCATATACAATATTGTTCATCAAAAACGAATACACCATAGTAGTACTCAATACTTGTAGTATAAATGAGAAAATGAGTGTAACCGATATTGTCTGCTTTTGTTTTTGCTCATCCACTCTACCTACAAAGTCAGTAACTGATGGTTTTGCTTATAATATATAATAAATTTATCTGTTTACAACTGTTTCTTGTTCCAAAATACTTAGATAACTATAAGTATTTATGAGTATTTCGAATAACTTGTGGTAAATGCAAAGACAGTTTCGTAGCAATAATGTTTCTATGTTGAAATACTAACATTTTTCAGTGTTTGTGTATATATATTTTAATTGACTATAAAAATGAATAATATAGAAATAAAAGGAAAACAAGTAAGAAAGCGCTATAGTCGGTCAAGCCGACCATACGATACCCTTCACCACTAAGGTCAAAGGTGTTATTTTTACTGTATAAAGACAAATATTTGCTCAAAACTTATATATTCAACCTGTTTCCGTCATTTAGACTTATATGAGAGCTAGGGTCAAATGTTGGCCGATTATCTCGAAATTTGGCAAATTGATTACAGTTGTTACAAAAATTATGTATGCAAAAAATAAACTCAAAATTTTCATTATCTTTAGATTTACGAGCGTTTTAGTGATTATTTGTCTTATTTAGTGCGTTTTTAAAGAAGAGTTTTTATGGGAGCTATGGTCAAATGTGAACCGATTTCCGAATTTTGGTACAGTGATTTAAGTTTACATAAGCAGTATTTGTTTTAAATTTCATGAAAAAATATTAATATTTGTGGCCAATATAACAATTCCGGGAAGTGGGACCTATGGAAGGTACCATAAATAATGGACCGATTTTGACCAATTTCAATAGCCATGGTCCCATTATCAAAAAAATTATCTGTGCCAAATTTCATCAAATTATCTTTAGAATTGCGACCTGTAGTTTGATTACAAGGTTTACATGGGGGTCTAGCCAGCCGGTCCAGCCAACCAGACGGACGGACGGACGGACATCGCTAAATCGACTCAGAAAGTCTATTGGTATACTAAAAGGTGGGTCTAAGACAAATATTTCTATGCGTTACAAACATCAGCACAAACTTATAATACCCTTCCACCTATGGTGGTGAAGGGTATAAAAATTGTCAAAAGAATATAAAATAACATAACATAAAAGAATATAAAATAACGTAACATTTTTTAAGAATTTAAAGTTTTAAAAATCTATAATAAGAAATTTTTTTTAAATTTCCTACAAAAATAAAAATTTCTTATAAAATTGAAAAAAATTTAAAAATTTCCTATAAAAATAAAAGAAAATTAAAAATTTCCTACAAAAACCAGAAATTTTTTAAAAATATCCTATAAAAATTAAGGAAAAATATTCTTTAAAATTAAAAACAAAAATTCTATAAAAATAAGAAATTTTTCAATTTTTTTTTTATAAAAATAAAAAATTTTTAACATTTTTCAGTGTTTGTGTGTATTTATTTTAATTGACTTTAAAAATGAATAATAAGAAGTAAAATAAAAAAATTATCAAAAGAATATAAAATAAGTGAAATAAAGTGACGGAGTAAATTTTTTTAAGAATTAAAAGTTTTTAAAAATCCTATAATAATAAGAAATTTAAAAATTTCCTATAAAAATAAAAAAAAAATAAAAATTTCCTATAAAATTGAAAAAAAAAAATATAAAAAAATTAAAAATTTCCTACAAAAACAAGAAATTTTTTAAAAATTTTCTATAAAAATTAAGGAAAAATTTACTTTAAAATTAAAAAAAAAATTCTATCAGATAAGAAATTTTTGATTTTTTTTTTTTGTTATAAAAATAAGAAATTTTTTAAAAACTCCCCGCAAAAATAAGAATTTTTTCAAATTTTTTTTTATGAAAAGTTCCTATGAAAATAAGAAATTTTTTAAAAATTTGCTATAAAAATTAGAAATTTTTTAAAAACTTCCTGTAAAAATAAGATATATTTTTTTTAATTTTATATGAAAATAAGAAATTTTTTAAAAATTTCCTATAAAAATAAAAAAAAATTAAATTTCCTATAAAATTAAGAAATTTTTGAAAATTCTCATATTAAAATAAGAAATTTTTGAAAAATTTCCTATATAAAATAAGATATTTTTGAAAAATTTCCTTTAAAAAGAAGAAATTTTTGAAAGATTAAAAAAAATAACAAATTTTTTAAAAAACTCCTACAAAAACAACAAAGTTTTGAAAAAGAAGTATTAAACTAATAGAATGTCGTTTTTAGTTTTTATTTTATCCTATAAGTAAACTTTATACGATATACTATAATTATCTATTGTATAACCACTAATACTCATTCCATCCATTTTGCAAAACTATAGGAAATCAAATATGATATTTCATTACTTACTTAGTGGGAAAATACAACAATACTCACTTATAACAAAAAACTTAACTACTCATCAATACACACTCAAAATGGTAAAACACAGAAATGGATATACACGGATGGAACTATGCAGATGTTTAGTGGGTATACAAGATTCGGCACAGCCGAATATAACACTATTACTTGTTTTTTTCTATTTTTAAAAACTTCTATTTTTAGTATTTGGGTTTTATTTATTTTTAAGTTATTTTGAATTCATTGGTTGCTGCACTCATTAACTCTTCAAGTGACTTCACACTTTTAATATGTACATAATTTTATAGATACATGTATTATATATAATGTAAATAATATAGTGAAATTATATTCAGCTATTACTTCTATACGTTGGGCTAAATTTTTCCTTTAGTCTAGTCAAATTTCTGCTAAAACGGAGTTTTAATAATTCTCAGCTTTGCCCTTGACATGAATGTTTGTTTACTACACTAACAATTGAAAGGATTTAAATTGTTATCGTACTCAAGTTTTAATTTATCTTTGTGTTGAGTTTCACTTTCAAATTGATAAGGCGATACCGTTGTGTTATAAACTTCATGTGAATAATTTCTTTCCAGGTTTTCACCTTTTCTTTTGCAGTTATCAGATTTAAAATTGAATTTTGCTATGCTTTTCGAAACATCAAAACTTGGGATATATATCTGTGTTGTAGTATTCATAATTAATTTAGATTTCAAAACATCTTCACAAACAATACAATATAATACTTCTCCGCAATGTTTCATACATTCTCTGTGATAACAATGTTGACATAAGAAATATACTGAGGGATGTTTTAAAAGTTGCTTACAAATATCACACGATCTGTTGCGAAACTCGATAGGACTCCTCTGATACATTTCAAAAAATTCCAGCATTCGAAGAACTCGTTTTTGCAGTAATGAAACATTGTTATAAAGATCACTGCATACAAAATGTTGAAAAAAGTTTTCATACCCAAGAAACTTATTTAGGTGTAAAATTAAAAATTCGTTTGTATTTACATAACTTTCAAGCAAAATTAGAAAAAATGATGGATTAGCATTAATATTTTTAACAATATCTTTAAGAAATTTAACTTCATAATTTATCGCCAACTTTTCTTTTTTAAAGGCTCTAATCCACATACTATTAAACTTTAGATCATTGTATTCCTTATTTACATATATTGGAAATGATTCAAAACACTGCATTGCGCAAGCGAAGAAATTTATTTTTATATTATATTTATTAAATACCATTTTAAGCCCTGGCCAAAATCCGTAGTTTCGGCATAATATGGTAATATTATCATAGCTTATTTCTGTTTCATGTATTTTGAAGAATTCCATTACATAATTAACATCAACGTCTCCTTTATGCCACATCTGAAGAATTAATTCCGACCAAATAACTAATAGTGAGTTTTGTTTAGCTTCGATATTAATATTATTTATAAGATCGATAGCAAATTTTTTATCCATTAGAGACAAGGAAAGTAAAATACTGGAAAAAAAATCATTTCGTACAAAATGTTCAGTTAACTTATATTTTATCGTCTCTTTTAATTCATTTGGACATTTTTTTATTAAACTGTATCCATACTCCAATAAAAAAAATTGTACTTCATTATTTTTTAATTCGTTAAAAATATTGACCGGCTTGATCTGTTTTTTCCTTATTTTCTTCAAAATACAACCTGATTTGTTGTAGCAGTTTGAAATAATATTTATATTATCGTCTTTTTGGAACATAAGAAGGGTGCTAGTTGACAACTCTGTACGTTGATAGCAATTATTTAGTAGCACGACATGTTCCATTTTTTTATATTCTGTCTGGACCAGTTTTGATAAATATTGAATAAGGAATTGATTATATCGAAAATTCATAATTTTTTTTATAATTAAAAATGGCGATGTTGTACCGATTGTTCTATTATATATTTTTACGGCTTCTGATATATTTCCAAGCTGAAGCAAGTGGTCGCCATAATGAACTAACACTTCTGCTTTAATGTGTGGGTCTGCATTAGACTCCTCTACAAATTTAAGGGCAATGTCATATAAATTATTTTTTATTAAATGAGATAATTTATATTTCATTTCATATTCCCTTAGCGAGGAAATTTCACCATCTTTCAATAATATTAAACAACTGGAGATGCCGACCAATGGTAACACACTTAAAACCTCTTCAAACTCTTTATTAAAGACAATAATTTTTTTATTAAGATCAATTATTAGCAGTTGTGTCGTACATCTTTCTAAATACAAGTCGTTGTTTCTAAGTACAACAATTAAACGTTTACCAAACCACTCAACGCTTTCTTTATGTCCATATATGGCATAACAAGGTCCTCTTCCTTCAGCTGTGTAACAATAAAGACCGTCATTTCGTGCAACAACAAAATATTGTTCTCCGTCTAGTTCGAATGACGGTTTTAATGTACTACAATGTACATTGGAAGTCATATCATCTAAAATTAATTTTGTTTCGTATAAATTGATGTTGCTGGATATTGTAAAAGAGAATACTCCGGCATCAGAACAAACAAACATAATAACATCGGTATGTTTATTTTTTGAAAATTTTATCCCTTTTATAGCTTTTGAACTTATTTTGAAAATTTTAAACATATGAGCAGCAATATTTTTACATAGTGAACCTTGGAAAAACATGATATTTCCGTCTTCAAGGCCTATTGTCAAATAAACTTGTGATTCCGAAAAATTTAATGCGCTTAAAGCTGTTACCTTAGAAACACATTCAAATATACAGTTATTAATTAATTTCGTTCGATTTAAATGATTTTGAATATTATATATCTTAATATATATGTTTCTTGTTATTAAATCCTGTCCCAGAAGTATAAGGTAAGCGGAATCCTCAGGAATGCAACAAAAAGTTACTTTTTCTATGTGCAACGAAATACTTTCCCAATCCTTAGAGATTATCTGCACTTCGTTACTTGCATGACAAAATATTTTGTATTTGGAATTAAAGCAGTATGAAATAATTCTACTATCTTTTTTTACATGCTTGTTCAAATGCAGAACTTTAAAAAAATTGAACATTTTGAAAATATGAAAAAGTAATTTCTATATAATCGTGCTCAGAGTCTTGCGCCGCGTTACAAGCAGACGGTGTCGCCGAGCCGTCGGTGAATATGTTCGTTATTTGTGCTGTTTCACACACGTCATTCTAACTTGATCAGTTTTTCTTTAAATTTCTTTTGAACAATTGCGTCGTTTCTCGCAGTAGTAAAAGTTTTCAAAAAATGTTTATCGATTTGCTAGTAAAAAGTGTTTCTGTATTTCAATGCGAAAATAGACAACACTGTGTCTGTTCTACTGGAATATTTCCTATGATGAGCTGTTAAAAATAAAATAAAATACAAACCAATAGTAAAGAAAATTATAAGAAGTTATATATCAGTTAAAAAACTTAATAAGCAAACAAACAAACGAGAAGATATAAAAATAAGGTTTCCTCTTCTGCTATCCTTGAATCCCAGTGGAGCATAGGCCCTCAAAAAAAAAAAAAATAGAAAAATGTATTAAATATCGAGCCCTTAGATTTAAATAATCGTAAACAATACGTCCAGAGTTTAAAAGTTATTAAAGTATAACTAAAAGCTTCATATACAATACTTTGCACCATAACTTCTAAACAAAAATCTTATGCACCAAAACATTCCCCGTTTCTGTTTAAAAAAGATTTTTTGTCGCTTACGATCAATATTTTTCCTGTCGCTTGCGATCATTTTAATCTAAGGGCTCGATATTATAAATTTAAAAAATTAAGTTAATATACATAGGCCCATAATCATACTTAAAGTCGGTTCTTTTTAAAAACATCTTTAAATTAAAGAACTGCTTTAAATTAATTGGCAACTATAGTCTAAATTAAAGCATATTTTAAGTAGTAGTAGTAGTAAAGTTTTTATTGAGTCTTCTTCTCTTTTCTTTACATTGGTAATTTTAATATAAACGAAAGTTTAATATATGATATACTTAAAACTATATTTGTCTTGTTTTAATGCACGATAAATAGAAAAGGCAACTTGCCTGGACGTTTTACGTTTTTGTTGAATACATGCTTGCTCGCGGCATTTATGGTGGCTAACAGAGCGCGGTCTGTTAAACTTACTAATAGTCAACACTTAAAATGCAACAAATTTACAAATACATAACAAATTAGAACTGTCAAATTATATCAGGACAGTGAACGTATAATAATTATGTTAATATTAAGAGGTCGTTAATGTTTGAAAAAGTAAAACCGAATGGTCTTAAATAAAGTTTTGAGGTTGTAAAAATTTCTCAAATTATATAATTTCTTGCAAGTGTGCATTTACATACATACATATAAAATGTTCTTGTTGGCTTATTTTAACAGATAATTCTCAACAGCATCTGGTTGTCAATCAAATCGATTTTCCATTAAAAATCATGGGTATTAACTACAAATGCTGGAGAAAAGTGCATTAAAATGGTACTTAAAGACTATTAATAAATAATATTGCACCCTTTTCATGTATAAAATTATCACAGATGATTGTACTATTAGCCCCTATGTGTGCCTGAAACAGATTTCTTATAGAAATCTGGCAGGTCGTAGGGGACGTCGTCATTGTAACTCTGCTCGTTCATTATACCAATGGGAGATAAGTAGGAACAGCTGTTCCATCGTACATCTTTCTCAGAGTCATAGCTCTCGTTCATTAGATGATTGTCACGATCAGGGAGTTTATCAGCAAATCTTTTTTGGAGATACATTGCATATTGGCAGAAAGGTACTATTGAGGCTGCTTCATAAATTGTGGTGTTAGAAAATCTTTCTGTTCGGTTTTTGAAGTTTTTGTTAATACATTTGAGAATGACATTTCTTTCTAAAATTTCCAGTTCTTTTGCCACCGTTGGAGAAATGGAAAACCATATGGGGAATCCGTACGTTAAAACGGATCTTATTGCTACTTTATATAAAAGGAGTTTACTTTTTTGGGGAAAAATAAATACTATTCATAAGCCTAGAGAACATGGCTGATTCCCCATTAATGCTGATTCCGTTAATGCTGATTCCCCATTTGTTGTAAAATTCGTAGATGCTCAAAAGATGTGTGGCAGCATTACGTAAAGCTTTGGATGGTGATATATTATGGCTATATATCATACAATCATCTGCATACAGAATTGCTTTGGAATTAGTTGTTGTATGTGGGAAGTCATGAAGGTAGATGTTAAACAAATATGGAACAAGAATGCTACCCTGTGGTACCCCACTGTTTACAGTTCCACTAGATGAGAGACTGTCCTTTATCTGTATGCAGAACGTACGATTTTAAAAAAAAACTTGTAAAAAGTTAAAAAAAAATGGATCTATTCCAAGTTCAACAAGCTTGTATAAAATACCTTTATGACATGTGTAGTCGAACGCCTTTTCAATATCAAGGGATATGGCAATAGTCCCTTTTTCTTAAGTTTTTGGTTACATCATCATGGAATTTGAGTAGAGCGTGCTGTGTGGAGTGGTGACGTTTAAATCCGAACTGGAACGGACAAATCGGATTAAAAATGAATTCGTTTTCAAGCTTCTCTTTGATGATGTGTTCTAATATTTTGCCGACATTTGACAGTAGAGAGATTGGACGAAAGTCTCCAATTTTATTGTGTCCACCTTTTTTCCTGATTGGTAAGATTTTAGCCATTTTCCAAGCCTGGGGAAAGTAGTGATTATTGAGACAATTATTGAAGATAATTGTTAATAATTTTATTGTGGTATCTGGGAATTTTTTTAGGAGGTAATTTGAAATTCCGTCGAGTCCGCACGACTTTTTGCTATTTATAGACATGATAATAGATTTTATTTTCATCACGTTTGTAAAATGGTAAGCATCTTCGTTTAAAAGAGCGTTAAAGCTGTTAGTAAAAGAGTAAATATGGTTTGGTATGTTGTTAGTATATGAGTTGTTCAAGATCGACAACTCTTGAAAATGCTCAGGGCATTCCTCACTATTTGTTATGAAGGTGTTATCAATGCTGAGCTTTTGACAAAAAGGTGAAAAGCCAGTTTAGTAGAATATTACCGTTTTGGTTACTGGTACAGTCGCCCCACTCTGGGTTCCTGAAATTTAAATCCCAGCCTAAAAGGAAATAGTCGAAGCTTCTAGCTGCCATTAATATTTTATCTAAACTGTTACGTAGGGCATTCAATGGGCAATTACATTTTACATAAAGGGATCCTACTAAGATTCTCTTTTTGGTGTCATTTATTTTGATTTGGATTTCAACGAATGTATTGAGTATGTCCAGTAGTGCGATTCACTAACTTTTAAAACTTTCAAAAGGTTCTACCATTAACAACACATTTTGATGTTTGCACTAACCACTATGTGATTCACTAACTTAGTTTAAGCCACGGTAAAGTTATGTGGCAACTTTGTCAAAATAAGAGAAAAACACAAAGAAGAATAGAAAAAAAAAAAAGCCGAAAACTATTTTTGTTGTAAATTTTAAGAACAACTTGAGTAAAATATTAAAAATAATTATTATTTTAAATACATTTTTATTTATTTTGATGATATATGAATACAACTGAATGAATACATACTACTATCAAAAGAAGCCGGTCGTCTGCTGAGCAGCCAAGTCATATAGTTGAATTATATTTGTTGTTATATTCTTATATTATATTTTCTTTAATTATAATTTTCGATTTATATAAAGAAACAATTTTTTAATACACTTTTCTAAATCACTTTCCTTAACCACTTTTCTTTAACATTAAACAGCATCAAAAATGTTGGCGTTAATAAACAACAATTTATTTGTTTATTAATAACAGCTGATTGAAACAGCTGACTTTAAACGTCAACAGAAATCATTAAAGTGTTAGTGAATAGCAGTGTGGTTAATTTAGTTGTTTAATAATTTTGAAGAAACAATTGTGGTTAAAAAAGCGTAGTGAATCGCACTACAGGTTATCAATGGTAACTCTGTTGTATGAAATATTGTTTTTTAATGCTATGGCAACACCTACAGCTGAGTTGTCAGTAATGATGCTGTAGTTATTAAGAAAAATATTTCTTCGTTTTTGTAAGCGGCGTTCTTGTAAAAAACAAATATCTATTTGGTTGTGTTTAATAGTGTTGATTAAATCAATTTGACGGCTCTTTTCTAGAAGAGACCTAACATTGAATGTTAGAAAGTTAATATTTTTAAGGCCCATGAACATTTTGCACTTTTTTTAGAAGACGCAGAAATTCTGCTTTGGCTTCTGTTTTTGTCATATTTTGGTATTGCTCAAGAAAAATGTTAAGCTCTTGTTCGAGTGTTAATTCTTCTGGTTCGAGGAAGAACTCAGTTGGTTTTAAGAATACTTCTACAATGGATGGAGATTTTGATTTTTCTTCTCTGGCTGTTGGTTTTTGGAAAAGGCTGGCAAATGATTTGTTTGGGTTTACTGTTGAGGAAACATATTTGTTGATGTGTTTTGTTGCAGCTGTTTTTGTTTCTTGGGCCTCACGTAGCCGTTGCTTTTTCTTCTGGACATAATTTTTATAGAAAGAACATCCTCGCCAATTAGCTGGATGTCCTTGTTCACCACAATTGACGCATGTGGGGTCAGAGTTATCAGTTTTGATACGACTGCATTCACCAGGCTGATGGCTTTGGTCACACTTCACACATTTATATGCGGAATTGCAGTTTTTTGCGAGAAAGTTGGTAGCACTGAAACTAACAAGATCACATTTTTTGCGCTGCATAAATTTTATTTAATTATATTCTAATAATAACACAATTTAAAGTGTTTTGCTCCTTTTGTTGTACAAAAAGTAATTTCTACTTAATTTTAATAAGGAGTACATCTTAATTTCATCGTTATGAATAACGTGCCCTCTGGTTCGACAGATCCAGTAAAAACTGTGAAAAACAACCACCTGACAAAAATGCCTGTCTGAAGGCTAACATCTTAGGTGATTTAATGAGACAAGGTGGAATCCCAATGCAATTGGAGAATGATACTGGCAGTGATGATGAGTTCTTAGAAGACAAATCTAAGAAGGCAAAGAAAAACGTTGATCGTATGATCATAGTGAAAAATCAGAGCACTCATAGCACAAATAAAGCAAATGTAGACTTTACCAACTTTGGATCTACAACAATTTCGCAAAACCGTTTTGAAATTTTGGGACGCCTAAACGTGGAAGTTAACGAGGTGGCCACAACAAGCAAAAGAGCATCTAACATGATGGATTCTAAAAGCCAGAAGATGGAGAACGACTCTGCTAGGCCTCGAAGGAATAAATTTTGCCCCCCAATTATTTTACATAGTGTGAATGTTAAAAAGTTGGTTGACCAACTAAATGAGAGAACTCCTAAGGTGGTTTACAAAATTATTAATACATCAAGAAACTGTCTGCCCATCTGGAAATGATGGAATTACTTAGAGCTCAAAATGTTAGGTCTTATTCATTTACTCCTCCCGAGTTAAAAAGATCAACAGTTGTGTTGAGAGGTTTATACCATTTGACGCAAGTGTCTGAAATAAAAGCTGCTCTTGATGACGCACTACCAAACACAATTGAAAAAGTAAGTAAGTTAATTACAAAGCTTTCCGCCGATATCGATTTTGAAACTGGTTTGTTTATTGTAACACTAGCTCGAGGAAAGACAATAAACGACGTTAGTAAACTGTAATTTGTTTTAAACCAACGTATAAAGTGGGAAACCCCAAAATCTAGAAAAAGTGAGATTCAATGTTATAGGTGCCAACAATGGGGGCACTCAGCCCGAAACTGCAATTCTAGTTTTAAATGGGTGAAATGTAACTTAGAACATGAACCCGGCTCTTGCAGCAGTAAAAAGGGAGAATCTCTCCCAACTTGCGTTAATTGCAATGAAGAAGGACACGCCGCCAGTTACAAAGAGTGTCCGGCCTTTTTATAAAAAAGAAGAAAGAATTAATAGCTAAAGCTAAAAATAAAAAGGAAGAAATTAGAAATAAAGTAAATTATGCTATAAGTAATGCGGTTAAAGCGAAAAGTTCAAGTCTTTTTCATTCTGAGCAACTATTTAAATTTTATCACATTTAATACAAGATCTTTAGTCGAAGTAAGTAGACGCATCGAATTAATTAAAATACTTATTAGTCACAAAATTGATATATGTTTTCTACAGGAAACTCGTTTTCATAATAATTCCAAAATTTCTTTTGAAAATTACAATTTAATAAGAGACTTCTCTAATCAAGGCACAGCGATATTAATCAGTAAAAACATTAAGTTTTTCCTAACTTAAAATTTTCAAACATTTTCATAGAAATTGTTTAAGTCAAACATGTTTTTAATTAATTTGTAACACTAAGTTTTTTGTCTGAGTGTAAACACTTGTTAGGATCTAAGCCTAATTCCCCTTTGTTGCACCTTTGGGTGTTTTGATGGGTTTATGCAAAGATTCTAACGAGTAACGGTATCCTTGGGCTAATATTGTTCTTAGCCTTTGTAGCGAATTTCTCTTTCTATTCGCTTTTGGAAGACCGCCATTGACGTCCACTTGCAGCCTGCCTTTTTTTGTATAAAATTTATATTTTATATCTTAATTTTTAAAAGGTAAATAAAATTTGGAGATTTTTCTCTTTTTTCTATATCGAAAATAAATTTGTCTTTTTATTTTATACATTTATAATTCACGCACGAAACATTGATCCTTCTCTGAGCCGGATAATTGGAGTTTTTATTGAAGTTTTTATTCATCGTTATTTTTTCTTCAATTTTAAAGATCACCTTCATCAGCTCCTTTTCTGGAAACAAACCATCTTTATCGTCAAGAATTTTTCTTTGGATAACAGGTTGGTTAAATAAATTTCAAAAGTGCGGTGAAATTATTTGTATAAAAAAAAAAGAATTTGCTAATAAAAGAAATTAAAATAAACATATACATACGTATATATAGATGACATATTGATCGCTTTACCAACTTTGTGATATTTTTCTACAGTCCTTTTTTGACATTTCGGTTTTGCTCCCTTTTTGTTCGATCGTTAAGTGCAAAAAATATTTACTGTGCGTTTTATTTACATGGACGGACAGAATTGAAAATTAAAAATAAAATTTTTAGTGCAAATTTTTAAATTAATAAATTAATTTTCGTTAATTTTGTAATTTATTTATGAAATAAAAATATTTTTTGCCATTATTATTTATTACCGCGTGTGTGACAAAAATTTATCAAGTCGTTGTGTGTTTTTTTTTTTTTATTTTGCTTTGATCTTGATTTTATTAAACAAGACTTTTTTGCATTTTTATTCTGCTTCTTCGCGTTTGTAAATTGACACCCTACGGTCGGTCTGTTTGACTATCACTGTGTTTGATTGATTTAATTAAAATAAAATTTTTATAAATTTATTTTAATTGGATTTTGAGCTTTATATTGTGATTCTTAAACACAAACCGATAATATTTCGGATTTAAAATTTTGTTTTTATATAAATAAATTAGTGGTGTTTATAATTAAATTGAGTTTTAATTAAATACATATTTTTACGATAAATAAAGAAGTATGCCCGAGACAGCACTTGATAAATTTATTCGCGCTTCGGATGCCGTTTACGCGTTTGATGCTAATTTTAGTCGCATCAATGAGGAAGTTCATACGGTTTATACCTTGGGAGTTCACGGTGATGAATTAAGACTTTTATGGGACAAAGTGAAGGTGACTTATGAAAATTGTTTAGTTTTTCTCAATACTTCGGACAAAGTAAAACCGGGTGATGTTGATGTCGCTTCGTCTAAATATTATGAGTCGTACAATGCTTTTGTGAATTGTATTGGCATAATTCAACAAAAATTAGAAAAATTGACGGTGAAAAGCAAAATCATCGATTCACCGGTTGAGAATTCAGGTCACAATTTAACGTTGCCTCCTTGTGATGTCGACACGTTCGAGGGCAATTATTTGACTTGGCCTACCTTTCGTGAACTTTTTACCGCTCTTTATATTAATAGTTCGCGACTTAGCAATATTGAGCGATTATGTCACCTTCTACGGAAGACAAGTGGTGAAGCCAAGGAAATAGTTTCCAAATATCCGCTTTCGGATTTAGGTTTTGAATTGGCGTGGAATAGTTTAAAGGCTGCGTATGAAAATCCGCGCATGTTGGTTAACAACCAACTTAAATTACTTTTTAATTTACCGACGGTAGATAAAGAGACGTCTTCGGGTCTTAAAAATTTACAGCGAGGTGTTAATAGCTGTCTTTCGACATTGGCAATTTATGATGTTGCCACTGAGAATTGGGACCCAATTCTCATTTTCCTTTGTTTACAACGTTTACCGACGGTGACGATTAGTTTGTGGGAACAGAGCGTTAAGCAAAAATCGGTTTTATCGGTTTGGAGAGAAGTTTGTTAGTGACCTTTCTTCTAACAGCAAAAAAATCTCTGAATCTAAGGTCAAGGCTCATGTTGTAAATTCTTCGTTGACAACGAAAACTTGCACTTTTTGTCATGGGCAGGGTCATTTTTTGAGACTTTGTAAACGTTTTAAAAATCTTTCCATATCTGACCGATTTTCTGTTGTTAAACGACTACATTGCTGTGTTAATTGTTTGTCTAAAGATCATGAAGTTAAAAATTGTAATAGTGCGTTTAGCTGTTCTGTATGTAAAAAGAGGCATCATACTATGCTTCATCGGGATGCATCGGCTTCGGAAGCATCGGGAAACAACGCGACAAATTCTGCTCCCCCGAATCCAATTAATTCTTCCCAGCCGTCTACTAATGATGCATCATCACAACCTTCTACGTCGAGAGGCTTTGATTCTGGTGCCACTAGAAATCACCAAGCCTTTCATGTAGCTCAAAATAGCAAAGTGCTTCTGGGAACAGCTATGGTGAATATCGTTCACCAGGGTATGACGTACCCCGCACGTGCGCTTATTGATCCTGCTGCAGAGTCTTCGTTTGTTTCTGAACATTTTCAGAATCGCCTGAAACTTCGTACTCATTCGACGAATGTTAGAATTTCAGGCATTAATCAAACAGTCTCTGCAAATTCTAAAAAACTTTGCCCTTTAAGAATAAGTTCTCCTTTAGATAGTTCTACTATTTTGGAAACTTTAGCTTACGTTCTTCCTAATATCTCAGGGGATCTACCTTCGTCCGTGATTGGCCCTGAAGTTCGCTTTAGTTTTTCTAATCTTAAGTTAGCAGATCCTCATTTCTATAATTGTAGGCCTGTCGATTTGCTATTAGGTGCGGATTTGTACCCCAAAATAATTTTAGGTGAAATTCATCGCGATGTCTTCGGAACTTTGGTGGCCCAGAATACCGTCTTTGGATGGATTATAACTGGCCCCATTCAAGAACCGCCGGTTCAAGTTTACTCGACACGAATTGAGTGTTCCATTGAAGACAATCTTAATAGGAATATTCTTAGGTTCTGGGAGCTGGAGGAGATTCCTAAGAAAAAAATACTCACACCTTTTGATAAAATCTGCGAGGAAAATTATCGGAATACGACCCGACGTGACGCGGAAGGTCGTTTTGTAGTGACGCTACCCTTTAAGGCCGAATTTCCAGAAAGTATTAACTTAGGCTCCTCTAGATTTAATGTGTTAGCACAATTTTCCCGAATTGAATCCTATTTACTCAGGAAGCCTGAAATTAAGAAGATGTATTGTAGCGTTCTTGAGGATTATTTGACTTTGAACCATATGACACCTGTTTCTTCTACTAGTACTCAATCTTCAGCTTCTTGTTATCTTCCGCATCATCCAGTCATTAAGCCGGAAAGTAAAACAACAAAATTACGTGTTGTATTCAATGCGACGAATAAGACGTCAAACGGTACTAGTCTGAACGACTGTTTATATGTAGGACCCACTTTGCAGGCAGATTTAGTCCTTCTAATTCTTAGATGGAGACTATTTCGTTATGTTTTTAATTGTGACATAACACAAATGTACAGGCAGATTCGTTTGGACCCTTCTCACACTCCATATCAACGCATATTTTTTAGATCTTCTCCGACGGAGTCGTTGAAGGAGTATGAGCTACAAACAGTAACATTTGGAGTCAATTGCGCGCCGTACCTAGCCATACGGACGTTACTGCAATTGGCTGAGGATTCTGAGTCTCAGTATCCTCGTGCGGCTCATATCTTGAGGCACTGTATGTACGTTGACGACGTATTGACAGGTGCCCATGATATACCAACCGCCGTTTTGGCCAGGGACCAACTGACAACTGTCTTGTCTTCTGCCAAATTCGAACTTAGAAAGTGGACTTCGAATATGAGTTTCCGCCAGAATTCTTAGTGGATTCTAAACTTTTATCATTTGTAGAGTCAAGTAGTTCTAAGACGTTAGGCATACAATGGAATGCACAATTGGATTCCTTCTTCTTTAGGGTCGAACCGATTCGGGACCAACCGAAACACACCAAAAGGGAAGTGCTATCGACGATAGCCAAATTATTTGACCCCGTTGGTTGGTTGGGTCCTGTGATCGTAACCGCTAAAATCATTATGCAACGAGTCTGGTTAGATCATATTGATTGGGATGACTTTTTACCAGACTCAACTGAAAATTCTTGGAAAAAATTTGCGTCTTTGTATATTGAGGTCAATAAAATTCAAATTCCAAGATGGGTTAATTATTCTCCTGGATCCTCGGTGGAACTTCATGTTTTTTCTGACGCCTCAGAAAAAGCATACGCCGGGGTGATATATATAAGAATTTTTGAATTGGGCAAATATTATACGCATTTGCTTTCTTGTAAGACAAAAGTGGCACCTTTAAAATCTGTATCACTGCCTCGTCGCTGAAATTCATATTCGTTTTGAACAAATATATTGCTGGACTGATTCAACAATTGTGCTCTGTTGGCTTAAAAAGCCTCCGACCAGTTGGGCCACTTTTGTAGCAAATCGTGTATGTCGTATACAAGAAAATGTTGGTAAGCACAATTGGTACCATGTCAAATCGGAGGATAATCCCGCTGATTTGGGAAGTCATGGCGTTACTCCGACGGAGTTGTCCGACAGTTCTCTTTGGTGGCATGGTCCAACTTGGTTACAACAACCGAAATCCTCTTGGAATATTAAAGATCTATCCCCCCTTGAAACAGATATTGAGAAGAAAACTGTCAAATCTCATTTTACATTTTTTCCCAAATACGAGGATATTTTAGTGAGATTTTCGTCGCTTGATAGGGCACTTCGTGTCATAGCATATATGTTTCGCTTCCTTTATCATACTAATGCCATTCATCGTGGTAAACTTTCCTTTGAAAATACGGTTATCTCGAGTGATGAAATCAAAAAAATTAAGTTACGCTTAGCTATTTTGTCACAAAAGGTTCATTAAGAAATAGTTTGGCTTTTAGGCCAAACTATTTCTACGAAAAGTTCATTAAGGACTCTTAATCCTTTTTTAGATAATGAGAAGATAATGCGCGTAAATGGTAGATTGGCGAAATCTCCTACGTTATCTTATTCCGAAAAGTTTCCGATAATTTTGCCCTATTCTTGTCGCTTTAGCCTTTTGTTAGTAGAATTCACTCATGTAATAACAATACATGGTGGAAATCAACTTATGTTGAGAATATTAAGGAATGAGTATTAGTTCCCTAAATTGAAAAATTTGGTTCGTGCCGTTAATAATCGTTGTAAACGGTGCATTCTAGACCGAAAACGATCATGCGCCCAAATTATGGCAGCCTTGCCTCCTGAACGAACAACCTTAGATAGACCGTTTACCACTACTGGAGTGGATTTTGCTGGTCCATTTGACATGAGAAATTTTACCGCGCGTTCTTGCCTTATAACCAAAGCTTATGTGTGTATTTTTGTTTGCTTTTCGACAAAAGCGGTTCATCTAGAAGCCACCTCTGATTTGTCTACCGATGCGTTTCTAGCTGCTTTTCATCGATTCATTGCTAGACGCGGTTGTCCGTCCACGATTTTCTCCGATAACGGGACAAATTTCGTAGGTGCTTCTCGAGAAATCGAAAGAGAATTTAAAACTTTTCTTAAGGAATGTCAGGCACGTATGTGTTCTTCCTTAAATGTTCAAGGACTTTCTTGGCGTTTTATTCCCGCGGGCGCTCCACATATGGGCGGTTTATGGGAAGCCGCTGTTAAAAGTTTCAAATTACATTTTCGTCGAGAATCGCAATCAGTAAAATATACTTTTGAAGAACTGTCGACTATACTAGCAAGAATTGAGGCTTGTTTAAATTCGCGTCCACTATGTCCCATGTCCGACAATCCAAATGAACCGGTAGCTTTGACACCCGGTCATTTTTTAATAGGGTCACCGATCTTAGCTCCGCCTGAACCATCCATTTATGATTCCCCGATCGGTATGGTTAATCGCTATAGGAAAGTAAAGGCGTTTACTCATGAATTCTGTCGACGATGGAAGGAAGAGTATTTAACGAATTTACATAAGCGATATAAATGGAAATTTCCTCAGCGCGACATAACGGTAGACGATTTAGTGGTAATTCGAAGTGAGCAATTCATGCCGACGTCATGGAAGCTAGGTAGAGTTATAAAAACATATCCAGGGACTGACGGTCATGTTCGCGTCGCGGACATTCTTACTGGTAATGGTGTGGTAAAGCGACCAATAACTAAATTGGTCCCTTTAATAATAATTAATTTCTTATTAACCTCCATATTTTCGTAGTATCATGGATTCGTTGGCTTATTTTTTCGATGAAGTCATGTACGAAGATGAAGAGATGGAGACTCCAGCTGCAGAGATGACGTCACAGCCTGGTCACATTTCTATTTCGTCGCCTGAGCCGATGCCTGTGGGGATCACGAAGCCGACGGTTTCGTCCGACTCCGTTCCGGGAACGGTCTCTGCTACACCGATGTCCGTGGGGGTCTCAGAGCCGACGGCTCAAAATGGCTCCGGTCCGAAAACGGTTGCTACGGAAGCAAGACCGATGTCCGTGGGGGTCCCGGAACCGAAGGCTTCCGTCGATTCCGGTCCAGGAACGGCTCCAGGAGCTGCTGTTGCTGCATCACCGATGTCCGTGGGGGTCATTGGGTCGACGGCTCAAATCGACTCCGTTCCGGAAACGGTTCTGTGAGGCATGCGTTTTACATTTATTTATAAATTTCATTATAATATAAAATTTCATCAAATATATATGTTTTTGGAAATGGTGTATTGATTAGTACAAAAATTTTGTTTTCCAACACCATAATTTTTAAATATAAAGATACAAATTCAATCAAAGTAGCGTTGAATACTTTATATTTTTCATTATAAAGAAAATTTTTTAAACTATTCAAACCAAAAATAAATTATTTGAAAATTTATTATTTTTTAAATATTGTGTGTGCAATATTTTCAATATTTATTCTAATTATATTGGATACATCAACTATTTTAATTATATTATTTGAATCCAATTCAAAGAAATACAAATTTTTGGTAAGGATTTCCATTTGTGATTTTTGTTATATCAACTTTATATGTTTTGCTTTCTCATAGATTTTTCATTTTAGTACCAAAAGTCCTAGGTGCTGCAAAGAACTAGGACTTGAATCAAGTCTGTAGCCACCTATTTATTTTGTCTTCAAAAGAATTTATATCAAATTCGTGAAATTTCTCAAGCAACCAATTTGTACATTTTGGAATTATAATTTTGTTGTCTCATGTGTTGTGTCAAGTATTAAAATTAAAATTCCAACAATCATCTTCCAAACTTCCATCAATATCTTTGGGAATAAGTTTCATCGTACAAAATATTGAATTAACCATTTTCTAAAATCAGTTACCAAAGAGATACACTTGATCTCAGTCAATTCATCAAAATAATAACTTCTATTAAATCAACAATCCTTAATATCTGTATCATCATCAAAAGAGACTTAATCAACAAGGTTACATTAAACAACTAATAGACTTAACAAACAAACATTAGACCTAACATAATTATCATCGGATAACATAATTATCGTCACTAAAAGTGAAGATTCGAGATATTATCGTCGTTTTCAAACGTTTTTAAACTTAAAAATTATTTCTATAAAAAAAAAAAAATCCTTTTATTTATTTTCAAATTTTTTTTTTTGATTCATTCCATAGTTATTTTAAATAATTTAAAATTAATATCTACTAATTCTTAATTTAGTTAACAGTTTAAACTTCATTATTAAAATTATGTTTGACATTAAACTACTCTCATTTCAAATTCACTCTTTCGAACCAAAACAATAATACATACATAAACATATACTCAATCATATCTTAAAATTCTTACACCAAAATCATATCTGTAAATATTTAACTAACAGAATGAAAATTAACATTCAAATTTAAATAATGATCATTCTAAAGCTCATAACCATCGACTGCAGGCCTATAGTCAGCGTGGGACAAACAAATGGTGAGTCAAATGTATTGTAGTTATTTATTTTCATTCTACACATCTATTTACATACACTCACATTAATTTGCATACAATTTCTAATTTTTTTTTGTTTGTTTCTTTTTATGTTAACTAATGATTAGAATTTTACATACATTTTTGCTTTATGTTAACTAACAGTTTTACATATCAAATTTTTGTCTGTTAAATAATAAATTAACAGTTTGTTTATATGTAAAATAACATGATGATTTGTAATACTCAAATCCTGTTAAATATTCTAATTAAAGCTTTTATCAACATAGATAATTCAAATGATTTAAAACTTTCAAATTCCAATTAGACTACTCTAATATATCTACCTATTAGATTATCTTATTGGACATTATAATTATTAAATTTTTTTTTGTTATTTTTTTTTAACATTTTAGTTAACATAGTCAGCTTTGTTTCCGGTATATTTATATCATAGTATGTAATTTAACATTTTTATATGTTTAATAAATTGATTTCCTTTTATATTAAATATACTTTTGTATGTAAAATTGTTATTCAGAATAATGACAGATAATTATAAAATAAATAAATTATCATTTGATAATATGTCTGGTTAGATTTATTTGAATTTTGATTTCATGAAAGGTTAAGGGTAGTTGATAGGTATGTCATTTTCGGGCTATCTTAGACATTTCAAACAGATAGTATGGTTGGGTGGGTAAAGACATTGAAGAGGACTTAACATCTGATCCTCTTCCACTAAACATTTACTCTTTTATCTTCTATTTATTATTTTGAATTTTTAGTTTATTTTTATTTCTCATTCTATTCTTTTGGTCGATTCGGTTTTTTAGCTACCTAATTTTAAATTTTATGTTCGAACCCTAAGCTATCTTGAGACAGGAAAGATTCCACCCCATTTTCCCTGAGCACGGCCGGTTCTAAAGGTAGCATGTTCCTTCGAGAGATAGGCCTTCTTTGGGTTGGTTCGTTACAGTTCGCGCAAATGCAGCGCAGCAGCCTTACACCCATCCAAATGGCAATCGGGCTGTTGTTCCTACGGAACAGCCTTCGACATCGAAGCCAAAGGGAAACACGGGTTCGAGTGCGCGTCGCGAAAATCCTACCGGGGTCGATTGCTCGCTTTGCAAAAGGAAGCATCCTCTACGAGCTTGCTTCCGGTTTAAAAAGCTAAAACATGCAGATCGGATTCGGCACGTCTTGATTTTCGGCTATTGCTCTCGGTGTCTTGGTCACTCCCATATGACCAAAGACTGTCCGAGTCAAGCAAGATGCAGGATTTGTCAAGATGTGCATCATACTACGCTGCATGACAACGCTGCTAAAAACCCAAAGCGACAGTCAAATCAGCGGAAGAAAACCAGCCCTCCGCTATCGCGTCCACAGCCGGCCGTGGTTCAAGTCCCCGTCCGCCCGTCTATAGCGTTCTCGCCGACCTTACGGGTCAAGATCGTTGTGGGCAAGCGGGAAATTGATGTCCGGGCCGTGCTTGACTTTTGCTGTAGCCACAGCTACGTGTGCGAGCAGCTAATTCGGCAAACAAAGCTACCGGTCAGTAAGATCAACCAAGATACTTACTGCCGATTCGAGATCCGTTCGACGTATGATCCTGGGCAAAAAATAACCCTGAACGCAAAAGTCACGGCTATGAAAGGGGTTAAGACACCTCTGGAAGACGTTGCGCCGTCTATTCGCGATCATTATGACGGGTTCCCACTGGCTGACCCGACATTTTTCAGGTCCTCCCGCGTCGCTCTTGTTCTGGGACCTGAAGTCAGCCAGCTGGTCTTAAAGGGCAAAATTCATTCGAGCCCCGGTTTCCCAGTGGCTCAATATACCATTTTCGGATGGGTGAACTCCGGCGTGTCACCGATTTAACGCCTTAGCTTTATTTAAATTTTTTTTTATATTTTTAAATTTAAATAAAGTGCCTTTTTGTTATTTGGAAAAAAATATATATAACTTTAATGTTCTAATTTTGCATTACTTCGTTCCTGCAAGGTGGGCGGCAATGTTTAAGTCAAACATGTTTTTAATTAATTTGTAACACTAAGTTTTTTGTCTGAGTGTAAACACTTGTTAGGATCTAAGCCTAATTCCCCTTTGTTGCACCTTTGGGTGTTTTGATGGGTTTATGCAAAGATTCTAACGAGTAACGGTATCCTTGGGCTAATATTGTTCTTAGCCTTTGTAGCGAATTTCTCTTTCTATTCGCTTTTGGAAGACCGCCATTGACGTCCACTTGCAGCCTGCCTTTTTTTGTATAAAATTTATATTTTATATCTTAATTTTTAAAAGGTAAATAAAATTTGGAGATTTTTCTCTTTTTTCTATATCGAAAATAAATTTGTCTTTTTATTTTAAACATTTATAATTCACGCACGAAACAGAAATAAAAGTGGGTTAATTCCAAAAGTAGTGTAAATGAGCTTTATTTTTTTTTAAGGTTGAGGAATTCATTCTCTGAAATTGTTTACTTGCATTAAGATTTGTGCAGATTGCGAAATCACTTTTAGTTTCTTTAAAAAAAAATTTGTTTTGCTTTTTTATTGCATTTTGGTTAAATATTTTCCGGAATGTCACTTTTTACAAAAATTTACAAAACTAAGAAATTAATGCAAAAATGTTAAAACAAAGCCTACTATCGCATTCGTTCACTTATTATTTACCAGCTTTGGATGTTTTTCTTAAAAAAAAAACGGGTTTAGTAATAGCAAAAAGTTATTTTTCGAAGAGATTCCAATTATTTTTTTTCCTTTTATTATTCAAGAATTAAAAAAAAGTAATTTTTTTACAAAAATTCGTTTTTGTGCAGTTTACATTTAAAGTAACAAATTTGCTTCAAACAATTTGGAAGAAATTGTTGTATTTTGCTGGAAACTTTAAAAAATAAAAAGTGACAGTACGGAATTTTTTGTGACAGTAAAGAAAATCCAATTTAAATTTCAAGTGTAACGAAAACTTAAACATTTATTCATTATTTTGTTTTTGGTTACTGTTTGTTTTTTCTTTTTTATAAAAACGAAACAAAAAATAAAAGTAATCCAATTATATTAACAAAAAATTCATGAACAAATCTATTCATCGGAATCTGTGAATATTTCATAAAAAAATGATTCCCGATTGTTTTTTTTTCTATTTGTTTTTATCTTTACATCAAAAGAACTACAGTATTGAAATCAATCAGAATTTTCGAAAAATAAGCTTTTAAAATAAAAAAAAATTTTACTTAAAAGTGACAGTAAAGAAATTTGTGATATTTTTTTTTTGTTTTTTTCTTCTAAAAAGTTATTTCACGGAAAATAAAAACAAGAAAAAGTGATCAAAACTTCGTAATATGTTAATATACATTTTTATTTATATTATTTTTTACGATTTTTTATTAAATAACTGTGTGACAGTACGAAAATTTTTAGCTGTACTTACCATCGTGCGATTATAAATTCACTTGAAAACACCAAATAATTGATTTTATTATTTTATTTTTTATCTTAATCAATTTATCACTTCTTGCACTTTTTAATAGCGATGCACATAAAGCAAACGAAACAGCTCAAGTAATGATTATGACTTAATTAAAAAAATGTGACATTACGGAAAAAACGCAGAGACAAAGTAAAATTAGAACGTCAAAATGACATTGATAACATTTTTCAGGTAAAACCAGGAAAAAGCAATAAAAATAAATACAATCATTGAAAAACAGTTGAATTTTTTATTATTGTTCTATTGTTTTCAATTCTTTTTCCATGTTGCTTAATGAATAACGTGTGTGGAGACAGGTATATTTGTATGTAATAGGCATGATATACAGGTAAAGCACCATTTGCACAATTTAGCAGAAAGTTTTACAATAATAACAACTACTTTTGTTTGTTGCTAATTATTTTAGAGCTTACTTGCCGTTTTTGTTTTTTTATTTTCTTTTACATGAAAGAAATAAAAAGCTTGAGACGAAAAAAAAGCATTGTGTTTGGAATTAACCCAAGTATCAACTTCAGGTCAAATTAAAAAATACCTACTAGGTAGCGTTTACATTCCAACAAATTTTCCCCGCGATGTGAAAACTAGCCTAGACTCCATCCTGGATTACGCGACGTCTTATGCTGGCGTTTTCATTGGAGGAGATTTCAACTCCAGAAGTGTTCACTGGGGCGATACATTCGACAATCTAAACGGACTAAGTTTCAATGACTGGTTAAACACAAATGGCACTAATTTTAAGAGATTTTGTGATGTAAGTCCGTCATTTCCCGGAGGACCGTCCTTTCTCGATCATTTCCTCATCAGTGCAAATCTAATTGACGCAAATAATGAAAACGTTCAAATAACCAGCCTACCGACGTTTTCAGATCATTACCCTCTTAAACTAATACTTAAATTTTTAGAATTTGAGTTGATCCTTTCCCCTCCAAAATATATTAATTAAAAACAAATTGGGAAGAATTCCGCAATGACGTTCATTATAATATGGTAGGTTTGAATCTACCTTATGACAGAAATCTGCATAACTATGAAATTGACGAAAACATAGTACGCTTTAACGATAGTATTAGTCGAGAGGTGGTCAGACACTCCGAGGAAATAGAGATTAAGTATAAGCGTTTTGTATTGCCAGAATACCTTAAAAAGCTGTTTAAAATCAAGTACATCTGGCAAAAACAATTGAAAAAAATCTTTCATAGAAATGGAAACAGAAGCTCAAATGAATACCAACTTCTAAGCGCCCAAATTCAGCTTCTCAAAACAATTATAAAGGAACGCGTCGAAATGTATCAAGCAGAAGAATTTAATAAACCTTTAGAGGGCATTAAACCTGGTCCCAAAGCTTTTAAGGAAATTTTTAAATTTACTGGCAATACAAAATCTAAATCTTTTAGTAAACTAATTGTTAATGATCAGACCTATACTGAAGATTCTGATAAGGTCGAACTGTTTAAGCAACATTTTTCAAACGTGTATGAATTTGTTGAGCCAGAAAGAGCGGATACCACAGAGGTACCAAGTACTGTAAGTTCATTTCTAAATAATTGTCCAAATACAATCTGTGAGTTTACCGTTACAAACAACGCTTTAATTCCTAATGACAAAAACCAATTATAAATCATTAAGTCCTTAAACGCCAAAAGATCTTCGGGTCTAGATAACTTTTCAAACTTTTTAATAAAAAAACTACCGTCATCTGCAATTGAGTTCTTAGTCATTTTACTCAACAATTGTCTCAACAATGGTTATTTTCCTAAGGCCTGGAAAATGGCTAAAATATACCCTCTTGTTAAAAAAAAACAAATATCTTCCAAATCAACAACTCTCGACCAATTTCGATGTTATCGAATATCGGTAAGATATTAGAAAGGGTGATTAAAAATAAAATGGAACGTTCTCATATTTTTATTTAATACCTAAATACAAATTTGGCTTTAAGCCTGGCCATTCGTCCATTGATGCTCTGACTTATCTACATAACGAAGTAAATTGGAATTTAAGAAACAAAAAATGCACCATCGCGGTGTCGCTTGATATCGAAAAGGCGTTCGACCGAGCCTATCACCTAGGCATTATTTTCAAACTCATTAAATTGAGAATTGATCCATTTATTATTAAATTGTTAAATAACTATTTTGAGGATAGACAATTATTGATAGAAATCAACGATACCAGATCAAATCTGGCTGCTATATCTTGCGGTGTACCCCAGGGGGCTATTTTGGCTCCCCTGTTATATAACGTGTTGGTTTACGATTTTCCACACATATGCAATGACTCGAAAAGTATACTATATGCGGACGATTCTTTAATATATGCACATGACAGCGACCCGCAGATAGCGTTAAGAAAAATTCAAAATCACCATTTAGTAATTGACGACTTCTACAAAGATTGGGGAATCAATATTAATACCAGAAAGTCAGAGGCAATTTGCATTCGCAATGCTTCAGGAAAGGGCCCCTGCAATGTTGTTAAACAAAGTAAAACATTGAATCTCTCTTTACGCGGTTCAGAAATCCCTTTTAGAGATCACTTAAAATATCTAGGTGTTACACTAAACAAACTTTTCAAATTCAATTATCATGGAAGAATTGCCAGAAATAAAGCGAGACGCGCATGTTTTCAAAAATGCTAATAAACAGACACTTGGGCCAGAGGGCTAAATTACTCTTATACAAAGTTTGCATTCGTTCAGCAATGCTATATGGATTTCCCATATGGTTCTCAATCTCACCAACTGTCATGGCGGAGTAGGAGATTTTAGAACGTAGCTGTTTAAGACTTTGCGTTAACGCGAACTATGAAAGTATTGTGAAGAGATACTCTAATTCTTTTATTTATGGAAAGGCAGAAATTCAACCACTTTCTTCGTATGCTCTAGTTCTTTTAAAAAATTTTGTAAATCGCCTTGGGAACCACGAGAACAGTTTAATGAGAGATGTTTTTAGTTCCCAAAGGGAAATTGGTTGGTCAAACAGCCCATATATGTCCCCCGTGGGGATCATACATGAAAACATTCAGGTATTACAATCTGTTAGAGAATACCAGCTACCAGAGTTCTACTCTCATTCTATTTTAGGCTCAATAGGGGCTAACTTTAAATTTAATTAATTAAATTAATAAATTTGTATTTTTTTTTTTTGCAATAAATAAGAGAGTTAAGTAAATATTGTTTTTAATAACAATTTACTTAGTCTCTTTCTCTCTTCTTTTTCGGAATAAAGTGCAAATTTTTATTTAAATATTTAAACAATAAAGTCTATTCCGAATATATTTTCTCTCTTTCTTAATCAAAAATGTATTTGTTTATGGCTCTTTCTTTTTGTTTAAACTTAAACTAGTAAACAATTCTCTCTCATTTACGCATTTTTTCAATAAATTAAATAATACTTTGTTCTCAATTTGTTTTGCACACCAAATATTTACAAAAGAAAAAAAATATATATTTTATTAATTTATTTGTACGCGTCACTAATTCAGGAAAAAAACGAATGACGATGTGTTAATTATTGGTTGCTTTTAGTTTTTTATTACTAGATTTGCACAAATAAAGTTCTTTTTTTGCAAAAAAGGTGTAATTTTAGTAATATGTAACATAACATTTTTAACATATTCCCGATAAATATCTTTTTTATATTATATTTGGATTTTGCTGGTCCATTTGACATGAGAAATTTTACCGCGCGTTCTTGCCTTATAACCAAAGCTTATGTGTGTATTTTTGTTTGCTTTTCGACAAAAGCGGTTCATCTAGAAGCCACCTCTGATTTGTCTACCGATGCGTTTCTAGCTGCTTTTCATCGATTCATTGCTAGACGCGGTTGTCCGTCCACGATTTTCTCCGATAACGGGACAAATTTCGTAGGTGCTTCTCGAGAAATCGAAAGAGAATTTAAAACTTTTCTTAAGGAATGTCAGGCACGTATGTGTTCTTCCTTAAATGTTCAAGGACTTTCTTGGCGTTTTATTCCCGCGGGCGCTCCACATATGGGCGGTTTATGGGAAGCCGCTGTTAAAAGTTTCAAATTACATTTTCGTCGAGAATCGCAATCAGTAAAATATACTTTTGAAGAACTGTCGACTATACTAGCAAGAATTGAGGCTTGTTTAAATTCGCGTCCACTATGTCCCATGTCCGACAATCCAAATGAACCGGTAGCTTTGACACCCGGTCATTTTTTAATAGGGTCACCGATCTTAGCTCCGCCTGAACCATCCATTTATGATTCCCCGATCGGTATGGTTAATCGCTATAGGAAAGTAAAGGCGTTTACTCATGAATTCTGTCGACGATGGAAGGAAGAGTATTTAACGAATTTACATAAGCGATATAAATGGAAATTTCCTCAGCGCGACATAACGGTAGACGATTTAGTGGTAATTCGAAGTGAGCAATTCATGCCGACGTCATGGAAGCTAGGTAGAGTTATAAAAACATATCCAGGGACTGACGGTCATGTTCGCGTCGCGGACATTCTTACTGGTAATGGTGTGGTAAAGCGACCAATAACTAAATTGGTCCCTTTAATAATAATTAATTTCTTATTAACCTCCATATTTTCGTAGTATCATGGATTCGTTGGCTTATTTTTTCGATGAAGTCATGTACGAAGATGAAGAGATGGAGACTCCAGCTGCAGAGATGACGTCACAGCCTGGTCACATTTCTATTTCGTCGCCTGAGCCGATGCCTGTGGGGATCACGAAGCCGACGGTTTCGTCCGACTCCGTTCCGGGAACGGTCTCTGCTACACCGATGTCCGTGGGGGTCTCAGAGCCGACGGCTCAAAATGGCTCCGGTCCGAAAACGGTTGCTACGGAAGCAAGACCGATGTCCGTGGGGGCCCCGGAACCGAAGGCTTCCGTCGATTCCGGTCCAGGAACGGCTCCAGGAGCTGCTGTTGCTGCATCACCGATGTCCGTGGGGGTCATTGGGTCGACGGCTCAAATCGACTCCGTTCCGGAAACGGTTCTGTGAGGCATGCGTTTTACATTTATTTATAAATTTCATTATAATATAAAATTTCAAATATATATGTTTTTGGAAATGGTGTATTGATTAGTACAAAAATTTTGTTTTCCAACACCATAATTTTTAAATATAAAGATACAAATTCAATCAAAGTAGCGTTGAATACTTTATATTTTTCATTATAAAGAAAATTTTTTAAACTATTCAAACCAAAAATAAATTATTTGAAAATTTATTATTTTTTAAATATTGTGTGTGCAATATTTTCAATATTTATTCTAATTATATTGGATACATCAACTATTTTAATTATATTATTTGAATCCAATTCAAAGAAATACAAATTTTTGGTAAGGATTTCCATTTGTGATTTTTGTTATATCAACTTTATATGTTTTGCTTTCTCATAGATTTTTCATTTTAGTACCAAAAGTCCTAGGTGCTGCAAAGAACTAGGACTTGAATCAAGTCTGTAGCCACCTATTTATTTTGTCTTCAAAAGAATTTATATCAAATTCGTGAAATTTCTCAAGCAACCAATTTGTACATTTTGGAATTATAATTTTGTTGTCTCATGTGTTGTGTCAAGTATTAAAATTAAAATTCCAACAATCATCTTCCAAACTTCCATCAATATCTTTGGGAATAAGTTTCATCGTACAAAATATTGAATTAACCATTTTCTAAAATCAGTTACCAAAGAGATACACTTGATCTCAGTCAATTCATCAAAATAATAACTTCTATTAAATCAACAATCCTTAATATCTGTATCATCATCAAAAGAGACTTAATCAACAAGGTTACATTAAACAACTAATAGACTTAACAAACAAACATTAGACCTAACATAATTATCATCGGATAACATAATTATCGTCACTAAAAGTGAAGATTCGAGATATTATCGTCGTTTTCAAACGTTTTTAAACTTAAAAATTATTTCTATAAAAAAAAAAATCCTTTTATTTATTTTCAAATTTTTTTTTTTGATTCATTCCATAGTTATTTTAAATAATTTAAAATTAATATCTACTAATTCTTAATTTAGTTAACAGTTTAAACTTCATTATTAAAATTATGTTTGACATTAAACTACTCTCATTTCAAATTCACTCTTTCGAACCAAAACAATAATACATACATAAACATATACTCAATCATATCTTAAAATTCTTACACCAAAATCATATCTGTAAATATTTAACTAACAGAATGAAAATTAACATTCAAATTTAAATAATGATCATTCTAAAGCTCATAACCATCGACTACAGGCCTATAGTCAGCGTGGGACAAACAAATGGTGAGTCAAATGTATTGTAGTTATTTATTTTCATTCTACACATCTATTTACATACACTCACATTAATTTGCATACAATTTCTAATTTTTTTTTGTTTGTTTCTTTTTATGTTAACTAATGATTAGAATTTTACATACATTTTTGCTTTATGTTAACTAACAGTTTTACATATCAAATTTTTGTCTGTTAAATAATAAATTAACAGTTTGTTTATATGTAAAATAACATGATGATTTGTAATACTCAAATCCTGTTAAATATTCTAATTAAAGCTTTTATCAACATAGATAATTAAAATGATTTAAAACTTTCAAATTCCAATTAGACTACTCTAATATATCTACCTATTAGATTATCTTATTGGACATTATAATTATTAAATTTTTTTTTGTTATTTTTTTTTAACATTTTAGTTAACATAGTCAGCTTTGTTTCCGGTATATTTATATCATAGTATTAATTTTTATATGTTTAATAAATTGATTTCCTTTTATATTAAATATACTTTTGTATGTAAAATTGTTATTCAGAATAATGACAGATAATTATAAAATAAATAAATTATCATTTGATAATATGTCTGGTTAGATTTATTTGAATTTTGATTTCATGAAAGGTTAAGGGTAGTTGATAGGTATGTCATTTTCGGGCTATCTTAGACATTTCAAACAGATAGTATGGTTGGGTGGGTAAAGACATTGAAGAGGACTTAACATCTGATCCTCTTCCACTAAACATTTACTCTTTTATTCTCTTTTCTCTTCTATTTATTATTTTGAATTTTTAGTTTATTTTTATTTCTCATTCTATTCTTTTGGTCGATTCGGTTTTTTAGCTACCTAATTTTAAATTTTATGTTCGAACCCTAAGCTATCTTGAGACAGGAAAGATTCCACCCCATTTTCCCTGAGCACGGCCGGTTCTAAAGGTAGCATGTTCCTTCGAGAGATAGGCCTTCTTTGGGTTGGTTCGTTACAGTTCGCGCAAATGCAGCGCAGCAGCCTTACACCCATCCAAATGGCAATCGGGCTGTTGTTCCTACGGAACAGCCTTCGACATCGAAGCCAAAGGGAAACACGGGTTCGAGTGCGCGTCGCGAAAATCCTACCGGGGTCGATTGCTCGCTTTGCAAAAGGAAGCATCCTCTACGAGCTTGCTTCCGGTTTAAAAAGCTAAAACATGCAGATCGGATTCGGCACGTCTTGATTTTCGGCTATTGCTCTCGGTGTCTTGGTCACTCCCATATGACCAAAGACTGTCCGAGTCAAGCAAGATGCAGGATTTGTCAAGATGTGCATCATACTACGCTGCATGACAACGCTGCTAAAAACCCAAAGCGACAGTCAAATCAGCGGAAGAAAACCAGCCCTCCGCTATCGCGTCCACAGCCGGCCGTGGTTCAAGTCCCCGTCCGCCCGTCTATAGCGTTCTCGCCGACCTTACGGGTCAAGATCGTTGTGGGCAAGCGGGAAATTGATGTCCGGGCCGTGCTTGACTTTTGCTGTAGCCACAGCTACGTGTGCGAGCAGCTAATTCGGCAAACAAAGCTACCGGTCAGTAAGATCAACCAAGATACTTACTGCCGATTCGAGATCCGTTCGACGTATGATCCTGGGCAAAAAATAACCCTGAACGCAAAAGTCACGGCTATGAAAGGGGTTAAGACACCTCTGGAAGACGTTGCGCCGTCTATTCGCGATCATTATGACGGGTTCCCACTGGCTGACCCGACATTTTTCAGGTCCTCCCGCGTCGCTCTTGTTCTGGGACCTGAAGTCAGCCAGCTGGTCTTAAAGGGCAAAATTCATTCGAGCCCCGGTTTCCCAGTGGCTCAATATACCATTTTCGGATGGGTGAACTCCGGCGTGTCACCGATTTAACGCCTTAGCTTTATTTAAATTTTTTTTTATATTTTTAAATTTAAATAAAGTGCCTTTTTGTTATTTGGAAAAAAAATATATATAACTTTAATGTTCTAATTTTGCATTACTTCGTTCCTGCAAGGTGGGCGGCAATGTTTAAGTCAAACATGTTTTTAATTAATTTGTAACACTAAGTTTTTTGTCTGAGTGTAAACACTTGTTAGGATCTAAGCCTAATTCCCCTTTGTTGCACCTTTGGGTGTTTTGATGGGTTTATGCAAAGATTCTAACGAGTAACGGTATCCTTGGGCTAATATTGTTCTTAGCCTTTGTAGCGAATTTCTCTTTCTATTCGCTTTTGGAAGACCGCCATTGACGTCCACTTGCAGCCTGCCTTTTTTTGTATAAAATTTATATTTTATATCTTAATTTTTAAAAGGTAAATAAAATTTGGAGATTTTTCTCTTTTTTCTATATCGAAAATAAATTTGTCTTTTTATTTTAAACATTTATAATTCACGCACGAAACAGAAATAAAAGTGGGTTAATTCCAAAAGTAGTGTAAATGAGCTTTATTTTTTTTTTAAGGTTGAGGAATTCATTCTCTGAAATTGTTTACTTGCATTAAGATTTGTGCAGATTGCGAAATCACTTTTAGTTTCTTTAAAAAAAAATTTGTTTTGCTTTTTTATTGCATCGGCACGTCTTGATTTTCGGCTATTGCTCTCGGTGTCTTGGTCACTCCCATATGACCAAAGACTGTCCGAGTCAAGCAAGATGCAGGATTTGTCAAGATGTGCATCATACTACGCTGCATGACAACGCTGCTAAAAACCCAAAGCGACAGTCAAATCAGCGGAAGAAAACCAGCCCTCCGCTATCGCGTCCACAGCCGGCCGTGGTTCAAGTCCCCGTCCGCCCGTCTATAGCGTTCTCGCCGACCTTACGGGTCAAGATCGTTGTGGGCAAGCGGGAAATTGATGTCCGGGCCGTGCTTGACTTTTGCTGTAGCCACAGCTACGTGTGCGAGCAGCTAATTCGGCAAACAAAGCTACCGGTCAGTAAGATCAACCAAGATACTTACTGCCGATTCGAGATCCGTTCGACGTATGATCCTGGGCAAAAAATAACCCTGAACGCAAAAGTCACGGCTATGAAAGGGGTTAAGACACCTCTGGAAGACGTTGCGCCGTCTATTCGCGATCATTATGACGGGTTCCCACTGGCTGACCCGACATTTTTCAGGTCCTCCCGCGTCGCTCTTGTTCTGGGACCTGAAGTCAGCCAGCTGGTCTTAAAGGGCAAAATTCATTCGAGCCCCGGTTTCCCAGTGGCTCAATATACCATTTTCGGATGGGTGAACTCCGGCGTGTCACCGATTTAACGCCTTAGCTTTATTTAAATTTTTTTTTATATTTTTAAATTTAAATAAAGTGCCTTTTTGTTATTTGGAAAAAAAATATATATAACTTTAATGTTCTAATTTTGCATTACTTCGTTCCTGCAAGGTGGGCGGCAATGTTTAAGTCAAACATGTTTTTAATTAATTTGTAACACTAAGTTTTTTGTCTGAGTGTAAACACTTGTTAGGATCTAAGCCTAATTCCCCTTTGTTGCACCTTTGGGTGTTTTGATGGGTTTATGCAAAGATTCTAACGAGTAACGGTATCCTTGGGCTAATATTGTTCTTAGCCTTTGTAGCGAATTTCTCTTTCTATTCGCTTTTGGAAGACCGCCATTGACGTCCACTTGCAGCCTGCCTTTTTTTGTATAAAATTTATATTTTATATCTTAATTTTTAAAAGGTAAATAAAATTTGGAGATTTTTCTCTTTTTTCTATATCGAAAATAAATTTGTCTTTTTATTTTAAACATTTATAATTCACGCACGAAACAGAAATAAAAGTGGGTTAATTCCAAAAGTAGTGTAAATGAGCTTTATTTTTTTTTAAGGTTGAGGAATTCATTCTCTGAAATTGTTTACTTGCATTAAGATTTGTGCAGATTGCGAAATCACTTTTAGTTTCTTTAAAAAAAAATTTGTTTTGCTTTTTTATTGCATTTTGGTTAAATATTTTCCGGAATGTCACTTTTTACAAAAATTTACAAAACTAAGAAATTAATGCAAAAATGTTAAAACAAAGCCTACTATCGCATTCGTTCACTTATTATTTACCAGCTTTGGATGTTTTTCTTAAAAAAAAACGGGTTTAGTAATAGCAAAAAGTTATTTTTCGAAGAGATTCCAATTATTTTTTTTCCTTTTATTATTCAAGAATTAAAAAAAAGTAATTTTTTTACAAAAATTCGTTTTTGTGCAGTTTACATTTAAAGTAACAAATTTGCTTCAAACAATTTGGAAGAAATTGTTGTATTTTGCTGGAAACTTTAAAAAATAAAAAGTGACAGTACGGAATTTTTTGTGACAGTAAAGAAAATCCAATTTAAATTTCAAGTGTAACGAAAACTTAAACATTTATTCATTATTTTGTTTTTGGTTACTGTTTGTTTTTTCTTTTTTATAAAAACGAAACAAAAAATAAAAGTAATCCAATTATATTAACAAAAAATTCATGAACAAATCTATTCATCGGAATCTGTGAATATTTCATAAAAAAATGATTCCCGATTGTTTTTTTTTCTATTTGTTTTTATCTTTACATCAAAAGAACTACAGTATTGAAATCAATCAGAATTTTCGAAAAATAAGCTTTTAAAATAAAAAAAAATTTTACTTAAAAGTGACAGTAAAGAAATTTGTGATATTTTTTTTTTGTTTTTTTCTTCTAAAAAGTTATTTCACGGAAAATAAAAACAAGAAAAAGTGATCAAAACTTCGTAATATGTTAATATACATTTTTATTTATATTATTTTTTACGATTTTTTATTAAATAACTGTGTGACAGTACGAAAATTTTTAGCTGTACTTACCATCGTGCGATTATAAATTCACTTGAAAACACCAAATAATTGATTTTATTATTTTATTTTTTATCTTAATCAATTTATCACTTCTTGCACTTTTTAATAGCGATGCACATAAAGCAAACGAAACAGCTCAAGTAATGATTATGACTTAATTAAAAAAATGTGACATTACGGAAAAAACGCAGAGACAAAGTAAAATTAGAACGTCAAAATGACATTGATAACATTTTTCAGGTAAAACCAGGAAAAAGCAATAAAAATAAATACAATCATTGAAAAACAGTTGAATTTTTTATTATTGTTCTATTGTTTTCAATTCTTTTTCCATGTTGCTTAATGAATAACGTGTGTGGAGACAGGTATATTTGTATGTAATAGGCATGATATACAGGTAAAGCACCATTTGCACAATTTAGCAGAAAGTTTTACAATAATAACAACTACTTTTGTTTGTTGCTAATTATTTTAGAGCTTACTTGCCGTTTTTGTTTTTTTATTTTCTTTTACATGAAAGAAATAAAAAGCTTGAGACGAAAAAAAAGCATTGTGTTTGGAATTAACCCAAGTATCAACTTCAGGTCAAATTAAAAAATACCTACTAGGTAGCGTTTACATTCCAACAAATTTTCCCCGCGATGTGAAAACTAGCCTAGACTCCATCCTGGATTACGCGACGTCTTATGCTGGCGTTTTCATTGGAGGAGATTTCAACTCCAGAAGTGTTCACTGGGGCGATACATTCGACAATCTAAACGGACTAAGTTTCAATGACTGGTTAAACACAAATGGCACTAATTTTAAGAGATTTTGTGATGTAAGTCCGTCATTTCCCGGAGGACCGTCCTTTCTCGATCATTTCCTCATCAGTGCAAATCTAATTGACGCAAATAATGAAAACGTTCAAATAACCAGCCTACCGACGTTTTCAGATCATTACCCTCTTAAACTAATACTTAAATTTTTAGAATTTGAGTTGATCCTTTCCCCTCCAAAATATATTAATTAAAAACAAATTGGGAAGAATTCCGCAATGACGTTCATTATAATATGGTAGGTTTGAATCTACCTTATGACAGAAATCTGCATAACTATGAAATTGACGAAAACATAGTACGCTTTAACGATAGTATTAGTCGAGAGGTGGTCAGACACTCCGAGGAAATAGAGATTAAGTATAAGCGTTTTGTATTGCCAGAATACCTTAAAAAGCTGTTTAAAATCAAGTACATCTGGCAAAAACAATTGAAAAAAATCTTTCATAGAAATGGAAACAGAAGCTCAAATGAATACCAACTTCTAAGCGCCCAAATTCAGCTTCTCAAAACAATTATAAAGGAACGCGTCGAAATGTATCAAGCAGAAGAATTTAATAAACCTTTAGAGGGCATTAAACCTGGTCCCAAAGCTTTTAAGGAAATTTTTAAATTTACTGGCAATACAAAATCTAAATCTTTTAGTAAACTAATTGTTAATGATCAGACCTATACTGAAGATTCTGATAAGGTCGAACTGTTTAAGCAACATTTTTCAAACGTGTATGAATTTGTTGAGCCAGAAAGAGCGGATACCACAGAGGTACCAAGTACTGTAAGTTCATTTCTAAATAATTGTCCAAATACAATCTGTGAGTTTACCGTTACAAACAACGCTTTAATTCCTAATGACAAAAACCAATTATAAATCATTAAGTCCTTAAACGCCAAAAGATCTTCGGGTCTAGATAACTTTTCAAACTTTTTAATAAAAAAACTACCGTCATCTGCAATTGAGTTCTTAGTCATTTTACTCAACAATTGTCTCAACAATGGTTATTTTCCTAAGGCCTGGAAAATGGCTAAAATATACCCTCTTGTTAAAAAAAAACAAATATCTTCCAAATCAACAACTCTCGACCAATTTCGATGTTATCGAATATCGGTAAGATATTAGAAAGGGTGATTAAAAATAAAATGGAACGTTCTCATATTTTTATTTAATACCTAAATACAAATTTGGCTTTAAGCCTGGCCATTCGTCCATTGATGCTCTGACTTATCTACATAACGAAGTAAATTGGAATTTAAGAAACAAAAAATGCACCATCGCGGTGTCGCTTGATATCGAAAAGGCGTTCGACCGAGCCTATCACCTAGGCATTATTTTCAAACTCATTAAATTGAGAATTGATCCATTTATTATTAAATTGTTAAATAACTATTTTGAGGATAGACAATTATTGATAGAAATCAACGATACCAGATCAAATCTGGCTGCTATATCTTGCGGTGTACCCCAGGGGGCTATTTTGGCTCCCCTGTTATATAACGTGTTGGTTTACGATTTTCCACACATATGCAATGACTCGAAAAGTATACTATATGCGGACGATTCTTTAATATATGCACATGACAGCGACCCGCAGATAGCGTTAAGAAAAATTCAAAATCACCATTTAGTAATTGACGACTTCTACAAAGATTGGGGAATCAATATTAATACCAGAAAGTCAGAGGCAATTTGCATTCGCAATGCTTCAGGAAAGGGCCCCTGCAATGTTGTTAAACAAAGTAAAACATTGAATCTCTCTTTACGCGGTTCAGAAATCCCTTTTAGAGATCACTTAAAATATCTAGGTGTTACACTAAACAAACTTTTCAAATTCAATTATCATGGAAGAATTGCCAGAAATAAAGCGAGACGCGCATGTTTTCAAAAATGCTAATAAACAGACACTTGGGCCAGAGGGCTAAATTACTCTTATACAAAGTTTGCATTCGTTCAGCAATGCTATATGGATTTCCCATATGGTTCTCAATCTCACCAACTGTCATGGCGGAGTAGGAGATTTTAGAACGTAGCTGTTTAAGACTTTGCGTTAACGCGAACTATGAAAGTATTGTGAAGAGATACTCTAATTCTTTTATTTATGGAAAGGCAGAAATTCAACCACTTTCTTCGTATGCTCTAGTTCTTTTAAAAAATTTTGTAAATCGCCTTGGGAACCACGAGAACAGTTTAATGAGAGATGTTTTTAGTTCCCAAAGGGAAATTGGTTGGTCAAACAGCCCATATATGTCCCCCGTGGGGATCATACATGAAAACATTCAGGTATTACAATCTGTTAGAGAATACCAGCTACCAGAGTTCTACTCTCATTCTATTTTAGGCTCAATAGGGGCTAACTTTAAATTTAATTAATTAAATTAATAAATTTGTATTTTTTTTTTGCAATAAATAAGAGAGTTAAGTAAATATTGTTTTTAATAACAATTTACTTAGTCTCTTTCTCTCTTCTTTTTCGGAATAAAGTGCAAATTTTTATTTAAATATTTAAACAATAAAGTCTATTCCGAATATATTTTCTCTCTTTCTTAATCAAAAATGTATTTGTTTATGGCTCTTTCTTTTTGTTTAAACTTAAACTAGTAAACAATTCTCTCTCATTTACTCATTTTTTCAATAAATTAAATAATACTTTGTTCTCAATTTGTTTTGCACACCAAATATTTACAAAAGAAAAAAAAATATATTTTATTAATTTATTTGTACGCGTCACTAATTCAGGAAAAAAACGAATGACGATGTGTTAATTATTGGTTGCTTTTAGTTTTTTATTACTAGATTTGCACAAATAAAGTTCTTTTTTTGCAAAAAAGGTGTAATTTTAGTAATATGTAACATAACATTTTTAACATATTCCCGATAAATATCTTTTTTATATTATATTTGTATTAACACAAAAAAGGCAATAAATTTAAAAATAGGCTTGAATTGTTTACATTAGCCACTTACTTGACAATTTTTTTACCGAAAATTTTTCTATAGAAAAATATTTTTAAATTTTTCTACAGAAAAATATTTTCTATAGAAAAATATTTTTATCGAAAATTTTTCTATAAAAAAATATTTATATCGACAAATTTTCTAAAGAAAAATTTTTTTGGAGAACATTTTTATATTGGAAAATAGCTTTATCGAAAATTTTTCTATAGAAATATATTTTTATCGAAAATTTTTCCACAGTGTATATGGCGAATTTTGCACTTCCCATTGAAAAGGGGAGGGCATGTTCTCTTGGACACAGTGGGCGACCTGGCAGCCAATGTTAGTAATTGTTTCTGTCCCATTGTATATTTGTTGTCCTAGTTTTAGTTTAGTTTTAAGTGTTATTTTAGTATTTAAATATTGACTAATCAACAGTTAATGTTAACTTTTATTTGAGCAATATAATTTAAATGTTTATCGTTTGATGTAAAACCTCATGTACACCACCATTTATATTAGCATGTTGCGTTATAAACATATAATGTCAATAATGTTTATTAAAACAATACATTATAGTTTTAAGTTATGTACATTCTTGTTAACTTTACAAAGGTTCATATGTGATCTAAATTTTAAGTCTCAATAAAAAACAAAAAATTGAAAAAATTGAAATTGCAGTTTTTTGCAAAGTGTCCCCACTGTTGACAGCGTTTGCATTGAACTTCGTTTTCTTTCTTTTTAGGTTTTTCCCAAATTACAGATTGGCTGAGCACAAATTTCACATGTGAGACATCATTTAAGCTTTTCCCCGGCAGTAGTGTGACAAGGAAAAGACCTGTGTCAGTGTTAGTTTTAATTGAGCGGGCAGTTCTAAATTTGTTCACTTTGGAGATTACATTGGGTATAACCCCATCCACATACACTTTTAGTTCCTCAATGTCGGTACCGTGATATAATCCGCGCGTAACAAGCGATATTTGCTTAAATTCTTTAGGCGTGAATGAACAGGAATTTATTTTCTTCTCCTTCAGTAGCTTCATCATTTCGGAGTGAACGGTGGCATCTTTATTGCTTTTATTTTTGTTTACGTTTTTTATTTTAAAATTAATTTTTTGTGTTTTAACTTAAAGCAACTTTAAGTGGATGACACCTCAAAAGTAAGAAATATTTTCATACAATCTGCAATAAAATACACGCAACTGGCATCTCTAAACAAAAATCAAAACAAAAGAATACAATAAAAAAGCAAAACAAAAGAAAAAAGGCTGCAAAAATTCATTTATAGTTATAAATTAAAAAATATAATTAAGTAAAACATATAATAAAAGAATGCAATACACAATTGTCTCAATATAACTTTTTTGTTTTATTATGATCTCATCTTTCAACACTACAAAAAAAAAATAATGATTGTATTTTTAACTTACCGCCATTTTAAGATTCTTCTAGAAAATTTTTAAAAACGTGTACAAGCAATTGGCCTACATAAAGATAAAATAAAATTGAAAAAACGTTTGCCAATAAAATGGATACGCACCTTTCACGCCAGGAAATAATAGATGCCCTTTTAAAGGAAGGAATAGAATTTCCACCTACGGCCACTATTGCCCAGTTGCGTACTCTCCATGAGCAGATGCTATCAGTCGCCATGGCGGATATTGCAGGTAAAACTGATGCAATCGAGCCTGCTGATAATAAACCTCCCGAAAATAAATCTGCTGCAACTACAACTGGTGATCGTGAACCTGCTGTTATTGTACCGGAAGGTGAGGATCCTGCTGCCTTAGGTCATACTCTTGAAGTAGAACAAGAACAAGAGAAAACGACGCCTGCTGCCAATGTGTTGTTAAACCCCGCAAAAGAACATGTTGGTAAACTGTCTTCTGGAATTGAGGACTGCGGCACTACGCCGCTCAGCAATAAGGGTTGTAAAGAAAAGCCATTCTCGACTCATACTTCAATGGGTCAAGGTGTTGGTACAGTAAATTCTCTGGAAGACCAGTTGAAGACATTGCAGTTGAAACTTGAAATTTTGCGGGTTCAGGAGGAAATCCATAGCCTCGAGTCAGGTGAAATCAAGCAGATGGTAGGTCACCCGCGTTATTTTGACCAAAGCAAGATAGATACAGTAATCCTCTCATTTAACGGCGAAGACCACTACGATGTTGTCAAGTGGTTCAACCAATTTGAAGATTATGCCGAAATGTGTGGTTATGGCGAAAAAGTGATGAGCCTTGGACTGCGACGTCGACTGATAGGAGCTGCAAAAAGTTATGTATTTAATTTGGGCTCGATCGGTTACCAGGAAATGAAAGCCAAGCTGATTAAACTGTTCAAGCGAACGGTAACCCAACAAGAAGTGTATCGCCAGCTGCAGACACGTAAACTCCTACCCTCTGAAAGCGCATTTAACTACGTAATTGCGATGCAGACTATAGCTAGCCAGGCCAATATTGATAAGCAGGAGCTGGTAGACCTGATTGTCGATGGTATCCCAGATTCGGGAAGCCATGTTACATTTCTTTATGGTGCTCACTCAATGGATGAGCTCATCCGCCGACTTGATCGTTTTGAGCAGAAGCGTCGACACGCTGCGGCAGAGTCGAAGAAGATGGGAACAGTAGTCAAAGCAGCTAACAAGACTACTGCGGCCAAGACAACGGATGATCCGGTACGGTGTTATAACTGCTCTCAGTTTGGGCACTACCAAAGTAAGTGCCCCAAACCTATTCGGCCTCAAAACTCGTGCTTCCAGTGTGGAGTAGTCGGCCACTATCGCCAAAATTGCCCGAAGAGAGTACGAAGTGTAGCTGCAGTTGTTGAGGATTTTGTTTCTGATGTTGATCCGGTAGATGCATTCCAAACGGTGAGTATTGCCTTCTTTATAAGAGATAAGTGCACAGAATTAAAATCCAGTAATTCTCTTTTTGATTCGGGCAGTCCGGTTAGCTGTATCAAAAGGTCGTTGGTCCCAGTTGACATCAATAATGAGAAAACCGTTTCGCGATTTCGTGGGGTCGGCCCCAATAGGATAAGTGTTTTTGGAAATATAAAATGTAAAGTCGTGTTTAAGAGTTGTGAAGTAGAGCATCAATTTTTAATTCTACCTGATGAGGAGGCGGTAATACCATTATTAATTGGACGAGATCTTTTGCAAAAATTTAAACTTTGTCATATAAAACGAAAGTATAGTATCAAAAAATTAATGAACTTAAAAGTAAATAATAATGAACTTAATGATTTAATTTTAAGTGCACTTATGTATTTCAATATATACAAAAGCTCAGAAGAGAATAGTAATGGGGTTCCAGTTATTAAGGACAAGCATAAGATATTTAATTTTCCCTTCCATTTAAACAAATCTGAATGTGCAGATATAAGTTATGTAGACATGGATGACATCGGACAATGGGCAGTTGGGTGTTTCGGGTAATAATTTCTGTGGGTTTACAGTGGGACTAAACAGGTGTGATTTAAGTCAGATGATTGATATTGATGTTGAGTTAGGATTGAACGAGGTAGAAAAAATAAAAAGTACAATATACGAGAGTTATATTATTGGGGCGGGAGTGAAGAGAGGGACATAAGATTACTCAATGAGGATACGACTTTCTAGCGATACGCCGGTCTATAGCACGCCTCGACGGTTATCATATCAGGAACGTGAGGAAGTTCAGAGGACCCTCGAACACTTACTGCAGGAGGGTATAGTCAGGCATAGTGACTCCCCCTACGCATCTCCGCTGGCTCTAGTAAGGAAGAAAAATGGCTCTTTGCGCATGACTACCGTGCACTTAACAGGGTGACCTTCAGGGATAACTTCCCGTTACCGGTTATTGAGGACTGTCTTGAGTTTTTGGGGGGCAAGGAGTAAGTTCTGGTGTTATTAAAGGGTCATGGTCTGGAATTAAATTTGGCAAAGTGCAAATTTGGTTATCGTGAGTTAGACTATTTGGGGTACCGGGTTAACGGACTGGGAATTCGACCTAATAATGACCACATAACAACGATTCAGACTTATCCGGTACCCTCTAACTCCAAAGAGGTTCAGCGGTGCTTAGGGCTATTTTCGTATTTTCGGCGGTTCGTGACTAATTTTTCAAGGATCGCAAGGCCCCTTACAGACCTCACGAAGAAGGACTATAATTTCGAGTGGACAAAAGCCTGTACCGGGGCCTTTTGTGAATTAAGAGAACGTTTGATTAATTCACCTATACTGTCAGTATATAGCCCGTTGCGTGATACAGAATTGCATACTGATGCTAGTTCAAGGGGATTTGGATCGGTACTCCTTCAAAAGCAAGATGATGGTAAATTTCATCCTGTTGCTTATTATTCGAAATCTACCTCTGAGTCTAGGTACCATAGTTTTGAGCTGGAGACATTGGCTATTATATATGCGTTGAGAAGATTTAGAATGTTCCTGGAGGGAAATAAATTCACTATAGTCACCGATTGTAGTTCACTGATGCTTACTCTGAGTAAACAACTAATTAATCCTCGTATCGCTCGATGGGCTTTAGAGCTTGAGAACTATGATTATATAATCCAGCATAGGAAAGGTGAGGAAATGGCCCACGTGGACGCCTGGAGCCGTGCACCAATTGCCGTGATTATGCATACAGCCGATGTTGACAGAAATATTCAGGTTGTTCAGTGCAGGGAACATATTAAATTACAAATTCGTGAAGGATTAGAGAAGGGGGAGGTAGATGGTTATTTCTTAGAAAGTGGGTTAGTCTTTCGGCGGGGAGAACGGGGACAAAATCAATTGTTTGTTTCTAGAGAAATGGAGGACAACATAATTAGGCTTACTCATGAGAAATATGGTCATGGAGGTGTAGAAAAATGTACTAACCAAATCAAGAAGCATTACTGGTTTCCGGGTATGAGGGAGAAGATAAATCATTTTTTTCGAAACTGTCTGAAGTGTATTTATTATTCTGCCCCGAATAGTGGCAATGAGAGACATTTATATAGTATTGAGAAAAAACCGATACCCTTTGACACGTTGCATATTGATCACTTCGGACCCCTGCCTGCTGTGCGCTCTAAGAGGAAACATATACTAGTAATTGTTGATTCATTTACCAAATTTGTGAAGCTGTACGCTGTAAATACGCCGGGTACCAAGGAGGTGTGTTGTGCGTTGGCAAAATACTTTCAATACTATAATAGGCCTAGGCGTATTATTAGTGACCGCGGAACGTGTTTTACACCCGGTGAATTCGACAGATTTTTGTCTGAGCGAATGGTCAGGTGGAAAGGGTTAATCGTGACCTAAAAGCAATGTTGTCTAAATTAACGGAGCCAGTGGATCATTCTGATTGGGTTGAGAAGTTGACTCAAGTGGAATTTGCCATCAACAATGCTGTCCACAGTACGACTAAACAAACACCCAGTGTGATGTTGTTTGGAGTAGAGCAAAGGGGAGAAGTTTTAGATGAGCTTACATAGCACCTGAGAGACAAGTCTGAAAAACAAGGGGTCAACTTAGGTAAGGTGCGGTCTGCAGTAGAGGGAGCAATCCGCAAGTCTCAGGAATATAGTTTGGAGTATTATAAGAAGGGTTATAGACCTCCCCAGGTAGTGATAAGAAATGTTGACTGTACGGCCGGGACTAAGAAAAAATTTCTGCCCAAATATCGAGGACCTTATATTATCCAGAAAAGTGTTGGCAACGATCGTTATGAAGTGACTGATGTAGAGAATTGCCAGGTGACTCAGATGCCTTAAAGAGGTATAATTGATTCAACACGCCTAAGGAAATGGCTGGAACCCAGTAATAAAGAAAATAAGTGTAACTTGGGCTCAGAAGGCAATACTGACGAATGAACTGATTATGAATAGATGGATTGAGGTATCCCAGGTGATGCAATCGAGGTCGATTGCAAAGTCAGATCGGCCGAAATTATTATGATCTCATCTGGCAACACTACAAAAAAAATAATGATTGTATTTTTAACAGTTGATAATAATGGTAGTAAGACCAATTACAATCCATCTCCGACTTACCGCCATTTTAAGATTCTTCTAGAAAATATGTAAAAACGTGTACAAGCAATTGGCCTACATTAAGATAAAATAAAATTGAAAAAACGAACAAGATCTTAAAAGTTTGTTTTTTTAGTTTTGATTTAAGCGACAATCAGCTGTTTGATTTGGAGCAACGTTAAATTAGTTAAAAACAACTTCAGCTTGTTTTAATTTTAAAGCATGTTTTTGAGTTAAAAGTATACTTTTACTTGTCTATAGTTAACAAAATTGCTACTTTTAACAAAAGTAAACTTTTTATTTCTTAAAGTGCACTTTGTTGTTGACTATGATTATGGGTCATAAATTTTAATATGTTTTATGTTTATAAATAAAATAAAGGGAAAAACAACCAGCCTAACCACAGAACATTTAAAGTCGACTTTACACCGAAAAAGTCGACTTTATTTTGAAAATCTTACCACAAAACAAATTTTAAATTAAATTTGAAAGCTTTTTTTTAAAATCTAAAATAAGCTTTTTCTTTTTAAATATTTTTCTTTTTGTGATCCGTTGGAAAAAAAATGTTAAGTCAAAATTAGAAATTTTTCACAATTTTCAGTCATTACCAGTGTGGCCATATCCAAAAATATTTTACAGCTAAATCGGCTTTAAAATAATACTAAAAAATGCTAAACAAAATTCTATACTGCCAAAAAATAATGCTAAAATTTTAATTGTATTATTTTTTGTTACTTTGATTAATATATCTTTATAAATGGCTTTTTTCGTAATTCTTCCCTATAAACGCTTATTCCACATTATGTGGAATAAGCGTTTATAGGCGTATAGAGCACATAAACTTCCGTCGCACAGTGGTTCAGAATCGTTTTTCATTGGCCAAAACTCTGTAACTTTTTAACTATTAAAGATTTTTTAGTAGTTCTTTTTTTAATCAATAGATAACATCTGTAGCATTTTCGATTGTAGGTTTTATTAAGATCGGTACAGTGGTTTTTAAGAAATTTAAGCTTGAAATTCAATTTTCGATTTTTTTCATTTATTTTTGTTTCAAATCTGCCAACTCATTTTTGACCTACTTCCTCTTAACCGATTTGGCTCAAATTTGGGCCACAAGTCGTCCTTGGATAGCAATTTAATATTTTGTTATCCTTAGGGTGCCCCTTTTCTCGTTGAGGTATTTACAGTATTTTTATTAGGGTGGCTCTAGTTTTTTTTTAAATAAAAGAATGTAACATAATTTTTCTTTAAATATATATTTATTTGTAGTCATAAATGGATTGTAGATAAATAAAATAATATTTAATATTGATATTTGTATACTTTATTGCACTCAAATGTTAAATGCAAATTATAATTATTGTTTATTTGGCTGGAATATTTCTTGTAAATATTTTATATTCTGCTCTGTATTACTGCTGTCCTGTAGCAGTGCTTTAACTTCGGCACTTAGGTCCGAAGGATTTACTTTCCATTGACTTCGAATGCTAGAGATGAATGGATCTGATGTTGCTAATAATATGTGAAATAAGTCTTCATTTGTAGAACTTCGTGACGTTTTTCTGGTATTATGTTCTCTGTAAAATCTGTAATCCTTATTTCTTTTTTCCTGGGCTTCCTCTGATAAATCTCCAATTGGTAATAAATGGTGCTTAATGACATCTTCTCCATGATAAAGAACTTGTGCACTGTTGCTGACATATTTCTATAATTGTATTTGGATGTATATATAGCAACAGTTTCCTTGGCATAATCACCAAATTTTTTAGCATTAATTTGTTCATTGCACGCAAGTACTTCAGTAATTGTTTTAAATCTTGAAATAAGATCTATATCAACACCTGTTATATCAGATGTAGTTTCGGGATCCAAAAAGAATCTTCTTGCGGTATTGCCATCGCTTGTATTGCCTGATCCTTGTTTTGGTTGATCTATAATTAACCCGTGTTTGAGAATTGCATCATGAACTTGTTTCTTTTTCAATTTTCTTTTCTCTTTGTTGGTGTCATTATTTCTTACTGATCCTGAAGATCCGAAGTCCAAATCATAGCTAATTTTCAGTATGTGTTCCATAAATCTTATTCTCGTATGTAGCGGTGATAATCCAAATTCAAATGCATCAATACTATCTAGTGACTTTGTAGGTTCTTGGTTTAACTGACTTGATGTTGCTTTAAATATAATACAGCTTGATGAAGCTTTTGTATCAGTCAAAGCCTGGGCAGTTTTTCCGTCTATCATTGAAAGTATTAATTGATAATTCAATTTAATAGTATGTTCATCTATCTCTAACTCTAATGGCTTTAGTGTTGAAATTTGAGTTTTGATGTCACTTATTTCATTCTTAATGGTATCATGAGTTTCCTTTTTAAATTCAAATTTTATTGGTCTGCAGTACTTCGTGGACGATGGAGTATGATTTTTCCAAATAAAATTTGTTTGCATTGTGCTGGACGAAGGTTCCGAGTCTTCTAAGTTTTTTATTAATCGCAATGGCACAAATGACACCATGAACATATCTGTGTCAGAAATATCTTCACATAAAAATTGTTTATATTGTTTTTGTCCTGAAGATCCATCGCATCCCCATTTACAAAAGAGAGTTAAATTGCAGTTTCCATGTTTTTTTAAATCACTTCCTTTGAGTGATTGCAGCAACCTTTCAGCTGTATGATCAAGTAGAGCTTGCAGTTTTACCTGTATGTCCTTTGGAGGATAGCACTCCTTTTTAGCTGCAATTATGTGATGATATGACGGGTATAAATTTAAGCCTTTTTCGATCGCACGCAATCTGAGTTGAGTATACTGGTGTTTTGTTAGCTTTAAATCCAGAAATAATGCAAGTGCTTCCTCGTTTGTAAACTGTTTTTCCTCGTTTGGTGTTGGAATGCTTTTAAGAACCCGTTTTGTTCTCACCGGACTAGCAGAAAGGACTTTCTGAATGATATCCACTTTCGCTAATTGTTTTTCAGATCGAAGTTTATGCAGAAAACTATCTTTAATGTTTTCACACCCGATTTCTTCATTAAAATTCTTCAGTTTTCGTCTCTTAGATCTATCGCTACAGTTATCTAGCGGTTTTTGTGGTCTTCCACAACTCCCATCATTTGTTGTTTCTGAAATGATCTGGATACGGAGTTCACCTTCTAACCAATTCGCAAAGCGCTTGTAAAATTTACTTTTACTAAAGTCAACTTCCTTGTAGTATCTATTCAATGTTTTGACGAAATTAGATACTTTGTTTTTTATTTCCAGTTGTGTTTCAATGTAGAGACTATTTATATTCAGTTTTGTTTGAATATGGCTTAGAACACCATCTTAATTTTTAAAATATTCTTCGGCCAATTCTTTATAGCTGAAAGTCTCCATATTTTAATTTAGCCGAAAATAATGTACTTTTAAAGGGCTTTGAAATAAAACTTCCAAATATTTATCAACCTTTTTAAATCGAATACTTGTTCGAAACTAACATTTATTTCCAAATTATTGTCCTTATATCATGCTTTGATATTATTATACTCTACCTAGGTAGCTGTCCATAAAATCAAATGGAAAATTGTACCTGTTCAAATTCATCCTGTATTTCACTGAAAGATATTTTAAAAATTTTTTCATGGAATTTTTAAAATGCAGTGAATAAATTTAGGAAGTTTTATTTAATGTCATAAAAGACCAATTATAATAATTTTTAAGTATAATAAAACCCTTTAACGCTGATGAGTAACAGGCTAGGTAACATTCCTTAAAAAATGGAAAATTTTAACTGTTAAAATTCATTCTGTACATTACTGAAATACATTTTTAAGGTTTTTTCCCTATAATTTTTTAGCAGGTAATTGAAATATCTGTGCAAAATGAAATATTTTCAAAATTCTTTGAAAAATTCCCTAAAAAATTGTTGGTTTTAACAAATGGTATTTGCGCACCCTGTATAATTTGTAGTTAAGGTGTTATGTAAAAAATTTAAAATCACCATATACTCATAAAATTTCAAGTTTAGTAGTGTATAACTTTTGTAAAAACAAATGGAAACAAAAATCGAAACCACCCAAAGAAAGCCAAGAGTGTTCCCTTTAAGCCTATATATACTTTTGCACCCGCCCGGACCCGCCCGTAGAACACTTTTTTTATTTTAATGAAAATACTCAACATTTTTACAAGCAAAATTCTATCAAAATTGCTAGTAAATTTACTTTAGAAATCATTCACTGTCATAAATACAAATTGCAGATAGTTATTTCAATAAGAGGAAAGTTATTAGTGATTTAAATTTTTATTCAAATGGTTGGTATCTTAAAAAAAAACTTCCCTGAATTCTCTCTACTCTACTTGATCATACAGCTTAAAGGTTGCTGCAATCACTTAAAGGAAGTGATTAAAAAAAAACATGGAAACTGCAATTTAACTCTTTTTTTTGTAAATGGGGATGCGATTCAGTACAAAAACAATATAAACAATTTTTATGTGAAGATATTTCAAACACAGATATGTTCATGTTGTCATTTGTGCCATTGCGATTAATAAAGAACTTAGAAGACTCGGAACCTTCGTCCAGCACAAGAAGATTCTTTTTGGATCCCGAAACTACTTATTTCAAGATTTAAAACAATTACTGAAGTACTTGCGTGCAATGAACAAATTAATGCTAAAAAATTTGGTGATTATGCCAAGGAAACTGTTGCTATATATATGTACATCCAAATACAATTATAGAAATATGTCAGCAACAGTGCACAAAGTTCTTTATCATGGAGAAGATGTCATTAAGCCAGGGACCGTAACAGTTATATTTAACTATTAATGCCAATGAATTGATGTAATGGTTATAATTAACCATTAACAAGGAATATATTTTATTTTGGTTATTGTAACCAATTAAAAAGATAAATATTTTTTATTGGTTAGAAATAAGCGTTTCATCAACTAAAAACTTTTTTTGGTCTTTAATCACCATTATAGTAACCAAAAAAATTTTTTGGTTAAAAATAACCACTATCAAGATTTTTTTTTATTTTTTTGGTTATCTAGTTAGTTTTTTGTTGATTTAGGTTCTATGAACCTCCGAAAAAATGAACTAAACAATTAGGTGATTCGACATAGAATGAATTTATTTCATAAAATTACTTAAAATTAAAATTTGAGGTAAAATAATAGCTGATTAATCATTATTAAATTTTACAAAATTTCCCATGAATTGACCAATCAACGCAATGCAGAAATATTTAGTGCAGAATGAAATTTAATCCAAGCCAAGTAAAACCGAAAATTGCAATTAAGCGTATTATCTTAGTATGTGCATTCACGTCGCTCATCAAAATAATATGGGTATTCATAGCCTTGCTAACTCCTCCCCCTTTTAAGTGTCGGAGCGTCCCTGTTTCGACCTTATCTTCTGAATTATATCCTCTACATTGGTAGTGTCCTGTCTTTTCTTCCCGCGAAAATAGCATATCAGCCACAATATGATCGGCATAGATATTGCAATTATTATTAGAGTTGTCCGATGTGCGACGATATTCTCTTGTAAATTGGATATCAATTCGTAATTTTTCAGGTTTATTTTGTGTAAATATGGTAACGAGATTTTGGTTTCGTGGCTATTCTTTAAGACATCCAAAATTTTTGGTGGGTGGGGTTCAACAAATTTTCTTTGCTTATGCTCCTTGTTGTAAATTGTTCCATTGATAAACACACTCTCCGAGAACGTTATCAGTACAGTACCATTTACCGTAATTGTATCCGTCTCAGAAACGCTTGTGTTAAGGACATCATTCAGAAGTATTGATTCTTCTGAGATTCTTTGAACGGGCGGGATATGATCAGCGGATTGTGTTAAACAGGACGCAGTGTTATTATTTAACAGCTGGAACAAGCACGTATCGTTGGCCTTCCGACAGATATTTGTTGAGCCCATACTTGTGCAGTCCTTTACCGGGATAGCCCATTCATCACACTTGGAAGCTTGATTTATGTCTAGTTTTAATATAGAGTTATTTTGAATTACAGGATAAATTTTTAAAAATTTACAAAGATTGGTCAATACTGGATACTTTACAATTTGAATTATTATGCTACTATTTTGAAAAATACTTATATTGCTACATTTTAGGATGTTACTTATACTAATAGGTACCTTTCCTGATTTTTTTATATCGGTGTTTTCAATGTTATCAAAAATTACCGGGTTTATAATATTTTCCTTTGCCAGGACAATTGAGAGTGCCAGACTGTTTAGAAAGGATATAGTGTTTCCGTTTTTTTCAATAATCAGCTCGAAAAGGATTAGTTCTTCCTCTTGAACTGAATTACTGCCTTTCCTTTCAATAATATTATTGACCCTATCAGTTATGTCGTTAATTCTCTCCTGCAACACGGAATTTATTACTGCTTGTTTGTTGTTATTTTCTGTTAGAGCTTCTTCATTCGCTGTTAAGACTTCTAAATCACTATGGTCCGGAGTGCCTGCAATAAATTTTAGGGCAGATCCCAGAATATCTAATGATCTAGCGTGCCTTCTATTAGCTTGTAAGATTGTTAGCAGTCTTTCTATTTCTCTTATCTGTTCCTTGATTAATGCACTCATTCTCGCGTCCGTCATCGTCTTTAAAATATAGTCAGTCTCTCGTATTAATGACTCATATTCTGAAAGGTTCGTCCTGTGTACCAGGTAGTCGTAATCAGTAAATGTAGCAACGTCACCTTCTGTTGTAGCGATAAAATGTGCACCCGAATAGTCCATAATCTTCGCCGACACCCATGGAAGGCAAACAAGAATTACTCTATAGTAGCAAAAAAAGGAAGAGAGAAAAAGAAAAAAAAAAGAAACTATTAGAGGTCAGCTTGAAGGTTTTGCTTATCTAAGATTTTCCTTATGAACTTTTTTTCCTTTTATCATAACTGTAGTTCCTAGATCCCTTTCTATTACCTCCTGTTCGAATACCTTATCGAATTTATTCCCTAACCTTTTGTTCCTTCTGACGAACACAATTTCCCCTGGGTGGTACACCTTGTTTGACGTATTCTTGTTATTCTGATTCAAAGATTTGTCCTGCGCAGTTTGAAGTTGTTTTCTTATATCCACTAGGGAATTCTTTTCAAAACCGTTAATTATGTCTATGGGTTTTCTGTTCGTTACGGAGTGGATTGTGTCATTATATTTTAGCGTTGAGAGTAACAGCAACTCGGCCGTTTCATCTATGCTTTGCTGGGCCTTGATGCACCGTGCAATTTCCAAAAGTGTAGAGTGGAATCTTTCTACCTGGCCATTGCTCTTGCTGTGCATTGGCGGAACGAAAAATTGTTGCACATTTAAATGGTCTCTCAGAAAAATGCCAAGTGCATGTGAACAAAACGCTCTTTCATTGTCAGAAACGATTGTCTTGACTCCCTTGAACCTATTCAAAACCTGAAGCAAACCTATTTTAATATCTATGGAAGATCTAGAGTTTATAGGCAAAACAATTGCGAACTTGGAAAATTTATCGAGGCATGTAAGAAAATTTAAGTTATTAGTGATTAAAATATCCATATGAAGCACTTCCCCAGGATAGGAGGGTATAGGGGTTGCTGCAATTCCCACATTAGGAGGCTTTCGCTGGTACTTATTTTCTTTGCATATTCTACAGTTTGTTATTACATATTTTAGCATCTTCTTTACACCAGGGAAGTAGTACTCGTTGATAATTTGATGAAAGTTCTCCTGAAGCGATCTATGTGCTCTGTTGTGTTCAGTGGTCACTATATCCCACTGATCGTATTACATCCATAACGAATTTTTCAGTGTGAACAAACTTTGTAGATGGGAACAATAGGAGAAGATTATCCTTGAATTCTGCTAGTGTTGGCAGATCGCAATGAAAAACATTCGAGCCCGTCGAATCCACATTATCTTTTAAATATGCCAAAAGTTCATCAACTGTATTATAATTTATTGTATGCCGTATAAATCGTCTGAACACTATTTTCTTACTAGTTGAGAAAATATCAGATTTTGATATTATAAACTGATTCCTGAACTGGTTTACGGGAAATTTAATGGACTGAATCGTATTTGAAAGCGATATCTCACTATGTACAGTCTGATCGCTTTCTTCATCCATTTGGTTTATGTATTGTCGCGAAAGGGCGTCTGCAACTACATTCTCCTTTCCAGGTTTGTAAAAGAATTTTGGCGAAAACTCCTCTATAAAAGCTCGCCATCTCTTCAGTTTAGCGTTTGGATTTTTGTCGGACATAGCAAAAGTTAGTGGCTGGTGGTCTGTAAAGATGTGAATTCCAGTAATGCCATATAAGTAATGCCTAAGAGTTTTGAGTGCCCATACGATGGCCAGTAGTTCTCTTTCATTTGTAGCATAATTAGATTCTGCGCTTGAGAGTGTCCTCGAGATCATTGTGATGGGTTTTCCGTTTTGCGACAGTACTGCTCCAAGTGCCACCCCTGACGCGTCGGTTGTTAGTTCGAATGTTTTCTTATAATCGGGATATACTAGTAATACGTCATCTGACGCTAATATTCTTTTCAGCTTGTCAAAAGCTACTATTGCTTCGTTGTCTAGAGCGATTTTAACGTTTCTTGAGCTACTTGCTGCTGTATGGCCATTTTCTCCTCTTAAATACTTTGTTAGTGGTTTAGCAATCCGCGCATAGTCCTTAATAAATTTTCTATAGTATCCCGACAAACCAAGGAATGATCTAAGGGATTTTAAGTTCTGCGGTGTTTTGAAGTCTACTATAGCTTTTACTTTCTCTGGGCATGCCTTAATGCCTTCCCTAGTTACGATGAATCCAAGAAACTGTACTTCTGTTTTAAAGAATTTAGATTTTTCAGATGAAACTCTCATTCCTGCAATTTCGAGCTTCCGTAAAATAGTTTCAATGTCTCTTACGTGTTCATGTTTGTTAGATGAATAGATAATAATATCATCCATGTACACCTGACACCTTTTCCCTATATCATCTCGCAGAATGTCGTCTATGGCTCTTTGGAATATACTCGGAGCGTTTTTAAAGCCAAATGGTAATCGACAAAATTCGTATTTGCCGTTATTAACGCTAAAGGCAGTCTTTCTTCTGTCCCTCTCAGACAATTGAATCTGGTGAAATCCAGATTTCAGGTCCAAGGTAGTAAAATATTTAGATTTTCCTAAGTTTGACAGGATTACCGAAATGTCCGGCATAGGGTATCTATCGTCATTCCTTTTTTCGTTTAATTTTCTAAAGTCAATTACCATCCTGTATTTTGGATTTCCAAGTTCGTCAGTACCTTTTTTTCCCACTACGTGTACTGGAGAGTTATATGGTGAATTGACCAATCAACGCAATGCAGAAATATTTAGTGCAGAATGAAATTTAATCCAAGCCAAGTAAAACCGAAAATTGCAATTAAGCGTATTATCTTAGTATGTGCATTCACGTCGCTCATCAAAATAATATGGGTATTCATAGCGTTGCTAACTCCTCCCCCTTTTAAGTGTCGGAGCGTCCCTGTTTCGACCTTATCTTCTGAATTATATCCTCTACATTGGTAGTGTCCTGTCTTTTCTTCCCGCGAAACAATTACTGAAGTACTTGCGTGCAATGAACAAATTAATGCTAAAAAATTTGGTGATTATGCCAAGGAAACTGTTGCTATATATATGTACATCCAAATACAATTATAGAAATATGTCAGCAACAGTGCACAAAGTTCTTTATCATGGAGAAGATGTCATTAAGCCAGGGACCGTAACAGTTATATTTAACTATTAATGCCAATGAATTGATGTAATGGTTATAATTAACCATTAACAAGGAATATATTTTATTTTGGTTATTGTAACCAATTAAAAAGATAAATATTTTTTATTGGTTAGAAATAAGCGTTTCATCAACTAAAAACTTTTTTTGGTCTTTAATCACCATTATAGTAACCAAAAAAATTTTTTGGTTAAAAATAACCACTATCAAGATTTTTTTTTATTTTTTTGGTTATCTATAAGTTAGTTTTTTGTTGATTTAGGTTCTATGAACCTCCGAAAAAATGAACTAAACAATTAGGTGATTCGACATAGAATGAATTTATTTCATAAAATTACTTAAAATTAAAATTTGAGGTAAAATAATAGCTGATTAATCATTATTAAATTTTACAAAATTTCCCATGAATTGACCAATCAACGCAATGCAGAAATATTTAGTGCAGAATGAAATTTAATCCAAGCCAAGTAAAACCGAAAATTGCAATTAAGCGTATTATCTTAGTATGTGCATTCACGTCGCTCATCAAAATAATATGGGTATTCATAGCCTTGCTAACTCCTCCCCCTTTTAAGTGTCGGAGCGTCCCTGTTTCGACCTTATCTTCTGAATTATATCCTCTACATTGGTAGTGTCCTGTCTTTTCTTCCCGCGAAAATAGCATATCAGCCACAATATGATCGGCATAGATATTGCAATTATTATTAGAGTTGTCCGATGTGCGACGATATTCTCTTGTAAATTGGATATCAATTCGTAATTTTTCAGGTTTATTTTGTGTAAATATGGTAACGAGATTTTGGTTTCGTGGCTATTCTTTAAGACATCCAAAATTTTTGGTGGGTGGGGTTCAACAAATTTTCTTTGCTTATGCTCCTTGTTGTAAATTGTTCCATTGATAAACACACTCTCCGAGAACGTTATCAGTACAGTACCATTTACCGTAATTGTATCCGTCTCAGAAACGCTTGTGTTAAGGACATCATTCAGAAGTATTGATTCTTCTGAGATTCTTTGAACGGGCGGGATATGATCAGCGGATTGTGTTAAACAGGACGCAGTGTTATTATTTAACAGCTGGAACAAGCACGTATCGTTGGCCTTCCGACAGATATTTGTTGAGCCCATACTTGTGCAGTCCTTTACCGGGATAGCCCATTCATCACACTTGGAAGCTTGATTTATGTCTAGTTTTAATATAGAGTTATTTTGAATTACAGGATAAATTTTTAAAAATTTACAAAGATTGGTCAATACTGGATACTTTACAATTTGAATTATTATGCTACTATTTTGAAAAATACTTATATTGCTACATTTTAGGATGTTACTTATACTAATAGGTACCTTTCCTGATTTTTTTATATCGGTGTTTTCAATGTTATCAAAAATTACCGGGTTTATAATATTTTCCTTTGCCAGGACAATTGAGAGTGCCAGACTGTTTAGAAAGGATATAGTGTTTCCGTTTTTTTCAATAATCAGCTCGAAAAGGATTAGTTCTTCCTCTTGAACTGAATTACTGCCTTTCCTTTCAATAATATTATTGACCCTATCAGTTATGTCGTTAATTCTCTCCTGCAACACGGAATTTATTACTGCTTGTTTGTTGTTATTTTCTGTTAGAGCTTCTTCATTCGCTGTTAAGACTTCTAAATCACTATGGTCCGGAGTGCCTGCAATAAATTTTAGGGCAGATCCCAGAATATCTAATGATCTAGCGTGCCTTCTATTAGCTTGTAAGATTGTTAGCAGTCTTTCTATTTCTCTTATCTGTTCCTTGATTAATGCACTCATTCTCGCGTCCGTCATCGTCTTTAAAATATAGTCAGTCTCTCGTATTAATGACTCATATTCTGAAAGGTTCGTCCTGTGTACCAGGTAGTCGTAATCAGTAAATGTAGCAACGTCACCTTCTGTTGTAGCGATAAAATGTGCACCCGAATAGTCCATAATCTTCGCCGACACCCATGGAAGGCAAACAAGAATTACTCTATAGTAGCAAAAAAAGGAAGAGAGAAAAAGAAAAAAAAAAGAAACTATTAGAGGTCAGCTTGAAGGTTTTGCTTATCTAAGATTTTCCTTATGAACTTTTTTTCCTTTTATCATAACTGTAGTTCCTAGATCCCTTTCTATTACCTCCTGTTCGAATACCTTATCGAATTTATTCCCTAACCTTTTGTTCCTTCTGACGAACACAATTTCCCCTGGGTGGTACACCTTGTTTGACGTATTCTTGTTATTCTGATTCAAAGATTTGTCCTGCGCAGTTTGAAGTTGTTTTCTTATATCCACTAGGGAATTCTTTTCAAAACCGTTAATTATGTCTATGGGTTTTCTGTTCGTTACGGAGTGGATTGTGTCATTATATTTTAGCGTTGAGAGTAACAGCAACTCGGCCGTTTCATCTATGCTTTGCTGGGCCTTGATGCACCGTGCAATTTCCAAAAGTGTAGAGTGGAATCTTTCTACCTGGCCATTGCTCTTGCTGTGCATTGGCGGAACGAAAAATTGTTGCACATTTAAATGGTCTCTCAGAAAAATGCCAAGTGCATGTGAACAAAACGCTCTTTCATTGTCAGAAACGATTGTCTTGACTCCCTTGAACCTATTCAAAACCTGAAGCAAACCTATTTTAATATCTATGGAAGATCTAGAGTTTATAGGCAAAACAATTGCGAACTTGGAAAATTTATCGAGGCATGTAAGAAAATTTAAGTTATTAGTGATTAAAATATCCATATGAAGCACTTCCCCAGGATAGGAGGGTATAGGGGTTGCTGCAATTCCCACATTAGGAGGCTTTCGCTGGTACTTATTTTCTTTGCATATTCTACAGTTTGTTATTACATATTTTAGCATCTTCTTTACACCAGGGAAGTAGTACTCGTTGATAATTTGATGAAAGTTCTCCTGAAGCGATCTATGTGCTCTGTTGTGTTCAGTGGTCACTATATCCCACTGATCGTATTACATCCATAACGAATTTTTCAGTGTGAACAAACTTTGTAGATGGGAACAATAGGAGAAGATTATCCTTGAATTCTGCTAGTGTTGGCAGATCGCAATGAAAAACATTCGAGCCCGTCGAATCCACATTATCTTTTAAATATGCCAAAAGTTCATCAACTGTATTATAATTTATTGTATGCCGTATAAATCGTCTGAACACTATTTTCTTACTAGTTGAGAAAATATCAGATTTTGATATTATAAACTGATTCCTGAACTGGTTTACGGGAAATTTAATGGACTGAATCGTATTTGAAAGCGATATCTCACTATGTACAGTCTGATCGCTTTCTTCATCCATTTGGTTTATGTATTGTCGCGAAAGGGCGTCTGCAACTACATTCTCCTTTCCAGGTTTGTAAAAGAATTTTGGCGAAAACTCCTCTATAAAAGCTCGCCATCTCTTCAGTTTAGCGTTTGGATTTTTGTCGGACATAGCAAAAGTTAGTGGCTGGTGGTCTGTAAAGATGTGAATTCCAGTAATGCCATATAAGTAATGCCTAAGAGTTTTGAGTGCCCATACGATGGCCAGTAGTTCTCTTTCATTTGTAGCATAATTAGATTCTGCGCTTGAGAGTGTCCTCGAGATCATTGTGATGGGTTTTCCGTTTTGCGACAGTACTGCTCCAAGTGCCACCCCTGACGCGTCGGTTGTTAGTTCGAATGTTTTCTTATAATCGGGATATACTAGTAATACGTCATCTGACGCTAATATTCTTTTCAGCTTGTCAAAAGCTACTATTGCTTCGTTGTCTAGAGCGATTTTAACGTTTCTTGAGCTACTTGCTGCTGTATGGCCATTTTCTCCTCTTAAATACTTTGTTAGTGGTTTAGCAATCCGCGCATAGTCCTTAATAAATTTTCTATAGTATCCCGACAAACCAAGGAATGATCTAAGGGATTTTAAGTTCTGCGGTGTTTTGAAGTCTACTATAGCTTTTACTTTCTCTGGGCATGCCTTAATGCCTTCCCTAGTTACGATGAATCCAAGAAACTGTACTTCTGTTTTAAAGAATTTAGATTTTTCAGATGAAACTCTCATTCCTGCAATTTCGAGCTTCCGTAAAATAGTTTCAATGTCTCTTACGTGTTCATGTTTGTTAGATGAATAGATAATAATATCATCCATGTACACCTGACACCTTTTCCCTATATCATCTCGCAGAATGTCGTCTATGGCTCTTTGGAATATACTCGGAGCGTTTTTAAAGCCAAATGGTAATCGACAAAATTCGTATTTGCCGTTATTAACGCTAAAGGCAGTCTTTCTTCTGTCCCTCTCAGACAATTGAATCTGGTGAAATCCAGATTTCAGGTCCAAGGTAGTAAAATATTTAGATTTTCCTAAGTTTGACAGGATTACCGAAATGTCCGGCATAGGGTATCTATCGTCATTCCTTTTTTCGTTTAATTTTCTAAAGTCAATTACCATCCTGTATTTTGGATTTCCAAGTTCGTCAGTACCTTTTTTTCCCACTACGTGTACTGGAGAGTTATATGGTGAATTGACCAATCAACGCAATGCAGAAATATTTAGTGCAGAATGAAATTTAATCCAAGCCAAGTAAAACCGAAAATTGCAATTAAGCGTATTATCTTAGTATGTGCATTCACGTCGCTCATCAAAATAATATGGGTATTCATAGCGTTGCTAACTCCTCCCCCTTTTAAGTGTCGGAGCGTCCCTGTTTCGACCTTATCTTCTGAATTATATCCTCTACATTGGTAGTGTCCTGTCTTTTCTTCCCGCGAAAATAGCATATCAGCCACAATATGATCGTCATAGATATTGCAATTATTATTAGAGTTGTCCGATGTGCGACGATATTCTCTTGTAAATTGGATATCAATTCGTAATTTTTCAGGTTTATTTTGTGTAAATATGGTAACGAGATTTTGGTTTCGTGGCTATTCTTTAAGACATCCAAAATTTTTGGTGGGTGGGGTTCAACAAATTTTCTTTGCTTATGCTCCTTGTTGTAAATTGTTCCATTGATAAACACACTCTCCGAGAACGTTATCAGTACAGTACCATTTACCGTAATTGTATCCGTCTCAGAAACGCTTGTGTTAAGGACATCATTCAGAAGTATTGATTCTTCTGAGATTCTTTGAACGGGCGGGATATGATCAGCGGATTGTGTTAAACAGGACGCAGTGTTATTATTTAACAGCTGGAACAAGCACGTATCGTTGGCCTTCCGACAGATATTTGTTGAGCCCATACTTGTGCAGTCCTTTACCGGGATAGCCCATTCATCACACTTGGAAGCTTGATTTATGTCTAGTTTTAATATAGAGTTATTTTGAATTACAGGATAAATTTTTAAAAATTTACAAAGATTGGTCAATACTGGATACTTTACAATTTGAATTATTATGCTACTATTTTGAAAAATACTTATATTGCTACATTTTAGGATGTTACTTATACTAATAGGTACCTTTCCTGATTTTTTATATCGGTGTTTTCAATGTTATCAAAAATTACCGGGTTTATAATATTTTCCTTTGCCAGGACAATTGAGAGTGCCAGACTGTTTAGAAAGGATATAGTGTTTCCGTTTCTTTCAATAATCAGCTCGAAAAGGATTAGTTCTTCCTCTTGAACTGAATTACTGCCTTTCCTTTCAATAATATTATTGACCCTATCAGTTATGTCGTTAATTCTCTCCTGCAACACGGAATTTATTACTGCTTGTTTGTTGTTATTTTCTGTTAGAGCTTCTTCATTCGCTGTTAAGACTTCTAAATCACTATGGTCCGGAGTGCCTGCAATAAATTTTAGGGCAGATCCCAGAATATCTAATGATCTAGCGTGCCTTCTATTAGCTTGTAAGATTGTTAGCAGTCTTTCTATTTCTCTTATCTGTTCCTTGATTAATGCACTCATTCTCGCGTCCGTCATCGTCTTTAAAATATAGTCAGTCTCTCGTATTAATGACTCATATTCTGAAAGGTTCGTCCTGTGTACCAGGTAGTCGTAATCAGTAAATGTAGCAACGTCACCTTCTGTTGTAGCGATAAAATGTGCACCCGAATAGTCCATAATCTTCGCCGACACCCATGGAAGGCAAACAAGAATTACTCTATAGTAGCAAAAAAAGGAAGAGAGAAAAAGAAAAAAAAAAGAAACTATTAGAGGTCAGCTTGAAGGTTTTGCTTATCTAAGATTTTCCTTATGAACTTTTTTTCCTTTTATCATAACTGTAGTTCCTAGATCCCTTTCTATTACCTCCTGTTCGAATACCTTATCGAATTTATTCCCTAACCTTTTGTTCCTTCTGACGAACACAATTTCCCCTGGGTGGTACACCTTGTTTGACGTATTCTTGTTATTCTGATTCAAAGATTTGTCCTGCGCAGTTTGAAGTTGTTTTCTTATATCCACTAGGGAATTCTTTTCAAAACCGTTAATTATGTCTATGGGTTTTCTGTTCGTTACGGAGTGGATTGTGTCATTATATTTTAGCGTTGAGAGTAACAGCAACTCGGCCGTTTCATCTATGCTTTGCTGGGCCTTGATGCACCGTGCAATTTCCAAAAGTGTAGAGTGGAATCTTTCTACCTGGCCATTGCTCTTGCTGTGCATTGGCGGAACGAAAAATTGTTGCACATTTAAATGGTCTCTCAGAAAAATGCCAAGTGCATGTGAACAAAACGCTCTTTCATTGTCAGAAACGATTGTCTTGACTCCCTTGAACCTATTCAAAACCTGAAGCAAACCTATTTTAATATCTATGGAAGATCTAGAGTTTATAGGCAAAACAATTGCGAACTTGGAAAATTTATCGAGGCATGTAAGAAAATTTAAGTTATTAGTGATTAAAATATCCATATGAAGCACTTCCCCAGGATAGGAGGGTATAGGGGTTGCTGCAATTCCCACATTAGGAGGCTTTCGCTGGTACTTATTTTCTTTGCATATTCTACAGTTTGTTATTACATATTTTAGCATCTTCTTTACACCAGGGAAGTAGTACTCGTTGATAATTTGATGAAAGTTCTCCTGAAGCGATCTATGTGCTCTGTTGTGTTCAGTGGTCACTATATCCCACTGATCGTATTACATCCATAACGAATTTTTCAGTGTGAACAAACTTTGTAGATGGGAACAATAGGAGAAGATTATCCTTGAATTCTGCTAGTGTTGGCAGATCGCAATGAAAAACATTCGAGCCCGTCGAATCCACATTATCTTTTAAATATGCCAAAAGTTCATCAACTGTATTATAATTTATTGTATGCCGTATAAATCGTCTGAACACTATTTTCTTACTAGTTGAGAAAATATCAGATTTTGATATTATAAACTGATTCCTGAACTGGTTTACGGGAAATTTAATGGACTGAATCGTATTTGAAAGCGATATCTCACTATGTACAGTCTGATCGCTTTCTTCATCCATTTGGTTTATGTATTGTCGCGAAAGGGCGTCTGCAACTACATTCTCCTTTCCAGGTTTGTAAAAGAATTTTGGCGAAAACTCCTCTATAAAAGCTCGCCATCTCTTCAGTTTAGCGTTTGGATTTTTGCCGGACATAGCAAAAGTTAGTGGCTGGTGGTCTGTAAAGATGTGAATTCCAGTAATGCCATATAAGTAATGCCTAAGAGTTTTGAGTGCCCATACGATGGCCAGTAGTTCTCTTTCATTTGTAGCATAATTAGATTCTGCGCTTGAGAGTGTCCTCGAGATCATTGTGATGGGTTTTCCGTTTTGCGACAGTACTGCTCCAAGTGCCACCCCTGACGCGTCGGTTGTTAGTTCGAATGTTTTCTTATAATCGGGATATACTAGTAATACGTCATCTGACGCTAATATTCTTTTCAGCTTGTCAAAAGCTACTATTGCTTCGTTGTCTAGAGCGATTTTAACGTTTCTTGAGCTACTTGCTGCTGTATGGCCATTTTCTCCTCTTAAATACTTTGTTAGTGGTTTAGCAATCCGCGCATAGTCCTTAATAAATTTTCTATAGTATCCCGACAAACCAAGGAATGATCTAAGGGATTTTAAGTTCTGCGGTGTTTTGAAGTCTACTATAGCTTTTACTTTCTCTGGGCATGCCTTAATGCCTTCCCTAGTTACGATGAATCCAAGAAACTGTACTTCTGTTTTAAAGAATTTAGATTTTTCAGATGAAACTCTCATTCCTGCAATTTCGAGCTTCCGTAAAATAGTTTCAATGTCTCTTACGTGTTCATGTTTGTTAGATGAATAGATAATAATATCATCCATGTACACCTGACACCTTTTCCCTATATCATCTCGCAGAATGTCGTCTATGGCTCTTTGGAATATACTCGGAGCGTTTTTAAAGCCAAATGGTAATCGACAAAATTCGTATTTGCCGTTATTAACGCTAAAGGCAGTCTTTCTTCTGTCCCTCTCAGACAATTGAATCTGGTGAAATCCAGATTTCAGGTCCAAGGTAGTAAAATATTTAGATTTTCCTAAGTTTGACAGGATTACCGAAATGTCCGGCATAGGGTATCTATCGTCATTCCTTTTTTCGTTTAATTTTCTAAAGTCAATTACCATCCTGTATTTTGGATTTCCAAGTTCGTCAGTACCTTTTTTTCCCACTACGTGTACTGGAGAGTTATATGGTGAATTGACCAATCAACGCAATGCAGAAATATTTAGTGCAGAATGAAATTTAATCCAAGCCAAGTAAAACCGAAAATTGCAATTAAGCGTATTATCTTAGTATGTGCATTCACGTCGCTCATCAAAATAATATGGGTATTCATAGCGTTGCTAACTCCTCCCCCTTTTAAGTGTCGGAGCGTCCCTGTTTCGACCTTATCTTCTGAATTATATCCTCTACATTGGTAGTGTCCTGTCTTTTCTTCCCGCGAAAATAGCATATCAGCCACAATATGATCGGCATAGATATTGCAATTATTATTAGAGTTGTCCGATGTGCGACGATATTCTCTTGTAAATTGGATATCAATTCGTAATTTTTCAGGTTTATTTTGTGTAAATATGGTAACGAGATTTTGGTTTCGTGGCTATTCTTTAAGACATCCAAAATTTTTGGTGGGTGGGGTTCAACAAATTTTCTTTGCTTATGCTCCTTGTTGTAAATTGTTCCATTGATAAACACACTCTCCGAGAACGTTATCAGTACAGTACCATTTACCGTAATTGTATCCGTCTCAGAAACGCTTGTGTTAAGGACATCATTCAGAAGTATTCTTCTGAGATTCTTTGAACGGGCGGGATATGATCAGCGGATTGTGTTAAACAGGACGCAGTGTTATTATTTAACAGCTGGAACAAGCACGTATCGTTGGCCTTCCGACAGATATTTGTTGAGCCCATACTTGTGCAGTCCTTTACCGGGATAGCCCATTCATCACACTTGGAAGCTTGATTTATGTCTAGTTTTAATATAGAGTTATTTTGAATTACAGGATAAATTTTTAAAAATTTACAAAGATTGGTCAATACTGGATACTTTACAATTTGAATTATTATGCTACTATTTTGAAAAATACTTATATTGGTACATTTTGGGATGTTACTTATACTAATAGGTACCTTTCCTGATTTTTTTATATCGGTGTTTTCAATGTTATCAAAAATTACCGGGTTTATAATATTTTCCTTTGCCAGGACAATTGAGAGTGCCAGACTGTTTAGAAAGGATATAGTGTTTCCGTTTCTTTCAATAATCAGCTCGAAAAGGATTAGTTCTTCCTCTTGAACTGAATTACTGCCTTTCCTTTCAATAATATTATTGACCCTATCAGTTATGTCGTTAATTCTCTCCTGCAACACGGAATTTATTACTGCTTGTTTGTTGTTATTTTCTGTTAGAGCTTCTTCATTCGCTGTTAAGACTTCTAAATCACTATGGTCCGGAGTGCCTGCAATAAATTTTAGGGCAGATCCCAGAATATCTAATGATCTAGCGTGCCTTCTATTAGCTTGTAAGATTGTTAGCAGTCTTTCTATTTCTCTTATCTGTTCCTTGATTAATGCACTCATTCTCGCGTCCGTCATCGTCTTTAAAATATAGTCAGTCTCTCGTATTAATGACTCATATTCTGAAAGGTTCGTCCTGTGTACCAGGTAGTCGTAATCAGTAAATGTAGCAACGTCACCTTCTGTTGTAGCGATAAAATGTGCACCCGAATAGTCCATAATCTTCGCCGACACCCATGGAAGGCAAACAAGAATTACTCTATAGTAGCAAAAAAAGGAAGAGAGAAAAAGAAAAAAAAAAGAAACTATTAGAGGTCAGCTTGAAGGTTTTGCTTATCTAAGATTTTCCTTATGAACTTTTTTTCCTTTTATCATAACTGTAGTTCCTAGATCCCTTTCTATTACCTCCTGTTCGAATACCTTATCGAATTTATTCCCTAACCTTTTGTTCCTTCTGACGAACACAATTTCCCCTGGGTGGTACACCTTGTTTGACGTATTCTTGTTATTCTGATTCAAAGATTTGTCCTGCGCAGTTTGAAGTTGTTTTCTTATATCCACTAGGGAATTCTTTTCAAAACCGTTAATTATGTCTATGGGTTTTCTGTTCGTTACGGAGTGGATTGTGTCATTATATTTTAGCGTTGAGAGTAACAGCAACTCGGCCGTTTCATCTATGCTTTGCTGGGCCTTGATGCACCGTGCAATTTCCAAAAGTGTAGAGTGGAATCTTTCTACCTGGCCATTGCTCTTGCTGTGCATTGGCGGAACGAAAAATTGTTGCACATTTAAATGGTCTCTCAGAAAAATGCCAAGTGCATGTGAACAAAACGCTCTTTCATTGTCAGAAACGATTGTCTTGACTCCCTTGAACCTATTCAAAACCTGAAGCAAACCTATTTTAATATCTATGGAAGATCTAGAGTTTATAGGCAAAACAATTGCGAACTTGGAAAATTTATCGAGGCATGTAAGAAAATTTAAGTTATTAGTGATTAAAATATCCATATGAAGCACTTCCCCAGGATAGGAGGGTATAGGGGTTGCTGCAATTCCCACATTAGGAGGCTTTCGCTGGTACTTATTTTCTTTGCATATTCTACAGTTTGTTATTACATATTTTATCATCTTCTTTACACCAGGGAAGTAGTACTCGTTGATAATTTGATGAAAGTTCTCCTGAAGCGATCTATGTGCTCTGTTGTGTTCAGTGGTCACTATATCCCACTGATCGTATTACATCCATAACGAATTTTTCAGTGTGAACAAACTTTGTAGATGGGAACAATAGGAGAAGATTATCCTTGAATTCTGCTATTGTTGGCAGATCGCAATGAAAAACATTCGAGCCCGTCGAATCCACATTATCTTTTAAATATGCCAAAAGTTCATCAACTGTATTATAATTTATTGTATGCCGTATAAATCGTCTGAACACTATTTTCTTACTAGTTGAGAAAATATCAGATTTTGATATTATAAACTGATTCCTGAACTGGTTTACGGGAAATTTAATGGACTGAATCGTATTTGAAAGCGATATCTCACTATGTACAGTCTGATCGCTTTCTTCATCCATTTGGTTTATGTATTGTCGCGAAAGGGCGTCTGCAACTACATTCTCCTTTCCAGGTTTGTAAAAGAATTTTGGCGAAAACTCCTCTATAAAAGCTCGCCATCTCTTCAGTTTAGCGTTTGGATTTTTGTCGGACATAGCAAAAGTTAGTGGCTGGTGGTCTGTAAAGATGTGAATTCCAGTAATGCCATATAAGTAATGCCTAAGAGTTTTGAGTGCTCATACGATGGCCAGTAGTTCTCTTTCATTTGTAGCATAATTAGATTCTGCGCTTGAGAGTGTCCTCGAGATCATTGTGATGGGTTTTCCGTTTTGCGACAGTACTGCTCCAAGTGCCACCCCTGACGCGTCGGTTGTTAGTTCGAATGTTTTCTTATAATCGGGATATACTAGTAATACGTCATCTGACGCTAATATTCTTTTCAGCTTGTCAAAAGCTACTATTGCTTCGTTGTCTAGAGCGATTTTAACGTTTCTTGAGCTACTTGCTGCTGTATGGCCATTTTCTCCTCTTAAATACTTTGTTAGTGGTTTAGCAATCCGCGCATAGTCCTTAATAAATTTTCTATAGTATCCCGACAAACCAAGGAATGATCTAAGGGATTTTAAGTTCTGCGGTGTTTTGAAGTCTACTATAGCTTTTACTTTCTCTGGGCATGCCTTAATGCCTTCCCTAGTTACGATGAATCCAAGAAACTGTACTTCTGTTTTAAAGAATTTAGATTTTTCAGATGAAACTCTCATTCCTGCAATTTCGAGCTTCCGTAAAATAGTTTCAATGTCTCTTACGTGTTCATGTTTGTTAGATGAATAGATAATAATATCATCCATGTACACCTGACACCTTTTCCCTATATCATCTCGCAGAATGTCGTCTATGGCTCTTTGGAATATACTCGGAGCGTTTTTAAAGCCAAATGGTAATCGACAAAATTCGTATTTGCCGTTATTAACGCTAAAGGCAGTCTTTCTTCTGTCCCTCTCAGACAATTGAATCTGGTGAAATCCAGATTTCAGGTCCAAGGTAGTAAAATATTTAGATTTTCCTAAGTTTGACAGGATTACCGAAATGTCCGGCATAGGGTATCTATCGTCATTCCTTTTTTCGTTTAATTTTCTAAAGTCAATTACCATCCTGTATTTTGGATTTCCAAGTTCGTCAGTACCTTTTTTTCCCACTACGTGTACTGGAGAGTTATATGGTGAGGATGACTTTCTAATGATACCATCTTTAAGTAGCGATTCAATTTCCCTATTTACAAACTCTGCAACTGATATTGGGTATGGATATGATCTACTGTAGATTGGTTCGTCAGTATAAGTATCTATTGTCGCTTCTACCGATGTGTTAAATGGTAAGGACCTGTTTGGGTCAGCGAACGCGTTAGTATTTGCAGATATAGCCTCCTCAAATTCTGCCAAAATATCCGACGGTACGTCCGTTTTGTCTATCGTCATAAAATTTATTTTATCTTTTTCCCCATATGTCAAGTGTGTACTCCCTTTTCTAAATTTCAGCACGTCGTTTCCTAAGTCTATAGTTGCTTGAATTTCTTTAAGAAAGTCACAACCAATTATTCCGTCAAACTGTTGAAGTCTTGGTAGAATGTAAAATGTAGTCACATAGCCGAATATTACCATTTTACATTTTTGATTTATGAAATTTGTCCCATTTACTGAATTTACGTTGAATGGTTGTTCTAATGAGGTCACACCTACTAAGGAGTCTATCGGCTGTATGAAATTTTTTGTCGTGCCCGTATCAATTAAAAGTTTTAATTCCCTACCCTTTATTGTTTTTTTAACAAAAGGTAAGAGAGGTTTTATCCTAAAAAATTTAGCTGTTCTTCGACAATCTCATCCTCCTCATCTTCTTGTTCATATTCAAATACGGAGTCTATGTCCTCCTGTTCCTCGGAGTTCCCTACTTCTATATAATTTACCCTCTGCGCTTTAGGAGCAGGAGCAGAAATTCCTGAGTTTTCGTATCTGCGTTTAATTACATTACCCTGTGAATGTTGCTGTCTGTTTTGGTTTGTTGTTGGTCGAGGCTGTTGTTGAGCCGCATAAGCTGTTGATCGTCTAAATAATGACGACCCGCGGTCCACGTCCATTGGTATCGGACTTGTGCTTTCACCATCTTTTGGCCTAAGATCCTGCTCACGTTTCGGTCTGTACGACGGGTGTGTAGCCGGAAGGCCACCCAATTTCCTAACCTGATACTGGCTTGACCTTGCGGAGTCTCCTGCCGCAAAAATTCTCGCAAACTGCTGTCGTTTGTGGTCTGCCTCTAGTTCTTGGGCAGTAGCTAAAGCCGTTGGTAAATCTGCCGGCCTGGCAGAAAATAAAATATTACTCAGTGGGCGGCGTAAACCAGATATGAAAACTCGTAAGGCATTGTCCCTTGCACGTTCGTTAAGTGCTATCGCTACCTCTTCGTTGCTGGAATAAGTCATTTTGTTTTTGTTAATAATGAGGGTCAAATGCTCGTCCACTAAATCGTAAAATTCAGATATTGTCAGTTCCCCTTGCCTTAGTACGCTGAGCTCGTTTTCTAGCGCCTGTAATGACCTCTTGTCCGCGTAACATTGGTCTAGTCTAGCAATAATGGCACTAAAATTTAGAACTGTATTAAATGACGCCAGTTTGGCATTGGCCATTCCCGTTATTTTGTTTCTAAAGACCCCTATCGCTATGTAGTAGTTCTCCGTATCTTCCGGATAGTACCTCATCGCGAAATGCGCTGCATCCCTCCACGCCGGGTAAGATTGCACATCGCCCTTAAATTCTGGTAATGATTTAATAAGGTCCAAGGAATTCCCCCTACTATTGTCCGGTATTGACACAGGTTCGAAAGTTTCTACCCTGGGACTAAGATTTTCAAATTTTTGTGTCAAAGCTTCTATTTTTGCTGCTAATTCGTCTGTCACCGCCTCTACGGTAACACTGATCAGACCTATTGCTTCATCCCTAGTAAGACTCATTTCTCTTAAGGTTAAATAAATAATTAAAGCACGAGAAGAAGAACAAAAATTTCAATATATCCTGGTCCTTGAAAACTATAAGTTTTGCACCTCTCTTAAAAAGCAAAAAAAAAAATTATTACCTTCTACTGGAGGGTCCCTTAGGAGTCGCAGTAGTTCAGTAAGGATACACTAATTCCTTTCTTCCGTGCTGAATGAAATTTTAAAAAGTCTTCATAAGATTTATCAATTTTTTTAATGAAGAATTTGACTTTGATTGTTTTATGTAACACACCTTGTCAAAAATCAAAAGAGGTACTTACATGGATTCCATTTTTTAAGGAGGAAGCTGTTCTTAGTTATTCTTCAATATAAGTTGTTTTTTTTAACTTTAATGTCTTTACAAGAATCCTTTGCACAAAAGTTTTTTTTGTTTTATATAAACAGCTTATTCTAAATTAAAATTATTTAAACTTAATATTTTTCACAATTTAAAAAAATTCAATCAAGGAAATTTAAATTTATACTTCTTGTTTTTATAAACAACTTTATTTTATATCAAAATTATTTAAACTTGATATTTTTCACAATTTAAAAAAAATCAATCAAGGAAATTTAAATTTATGCTTCTTGTTTTATAAACAACTTTATTTTATATCAAAATTATTTAAACTTATATTTTTAAGCTTTGTCTTTTCTTTTCAAAAAATATTGATTTTTTTTTAACGTACTCAAAGAATTATTTATTTATATTTTTATAAAACTCTAAGGTTTTTTTTTTATATCAAACAAATATTGATTTTTAATAATTTTAAAGTTTTATCTCTTCTTTATCAAATAAATATTGATTTTTTCACTGATCAAGGATATATTGATTGACAATTTAAAAAATAAATATTTCCTTTTTTATCAAAAAAATATTGATTTTTCACTTAACAAGGATATGTTGATTTTTTAAAGTTTAGTTGGGCGCCAGTTAGTTTTTTGTTGATTTAGGTTCTATGAACCTCCGAAAAAATGAACTAAACAATTAGGTGATTCGACATAGAATGAATTTATTTCATAAAATTACTTAAAATTAAAATTTGAGGTAAAATAATAGCTGATTAATCATTATTAAATTTTACAAAATTTCCCATGAATTGACCAATCAACGCAATGCAGAAATATTTAGTGCAGAATGAAATTTAATCCAAGCCAAGTAAAACCGAAAATTGCAATTAAGCGTATTATCTTAGTATGGGCATTCACGTCGCTCATCAAAATAATATGGGTATTCATAGCGTTGCTAACTTATATAAATAAAATTATAACATGATTCATGATTCATCATCGCCTAGTCCAAACGACTTAAGCTAGGAAGCTGAAATTTTGACAGCGGGCACCTTTTTCGATGTAAAGATTCTTTTAAAAGGATTTTTGAAAATTCAGTCCCAAACGTGGTATAAAATGAGAAACCAGTTATACTGTATCTCTAGAAGTAAACGTGATAGGAATAAAATTGCGTTGGGATCAGCTACAAAAATAAGAAGACGCGTGGTTGGTACTTTTAAAAAAGAGGGTAAAAAGGCCAAATTTGACCCTAAGGTTTTTCGTACCAGAGGTGGGCAACTTTAGACCACTGTAGATCCCACTGTGCTACCGATAGATAAATCTTTAAACATTGCTCTAAAGCCTGACTCCTCTTCTACTAATGTTGCAAATTTCGTCAAAATCCGTCCAGCATTTTAAAAATTGCTAACGGGTTGTTTCACAAATGATAACCAAAAAAAATTTTTTTTTGTCATAATGATTATTTCTAACTAAGTCTCAGGAATATAGTTTGGAGTATTATAAGAAGGGTCATAGACCTCCCAAGAAATTTGAGGTTGGGGAATTGGTAGTGATAAGAAATGTTGACTGTACGGCCGGGACTAACAAAAAATTTCTGCCCAAATATCGAGGACCTTATATTATCCAGAAAAGTGTTGGCAACGATCGTTATGAAGTGACTGATGTAGAGAATTGCCAGGTGACTCAGATGCCTTAAAGAGGTATAATTGATTCAACACGCCTAAGGAAATGGCTGGAACCCAGTAATAAAGAAAATAAGTGTAACTTGGGCTCAGAAGGCAATACTGACGAATGAACTGATTATGAATATTTGGAGGATGAGGAAGAGATGGATTGAGGTATCCCAGGTGATGCAATCGAGGTCGATTGCAAAGTCAGATCGGCCGAAATTATTATGATCTCATCTGGCAACACTACAAAAAAAATAATGATTGTATTTTTAACAGTTGATAATAATGGTAGTAAGACCAATTACAATCCATCTCCGACTTACCGCCATTTTAAGATTCTTCTAGAAAATATGTAAAAACGTGTACAAGCAATTGGCCTACATTAAGATAAAATAAAATTGAAAAAACGAACAAGATCTTAAAAGTTTGTTTTTTTAGTTTTGATTTAAGCGACAATCAGCTGTTTGATTTGGAGCAACGTTAAATTAGTTAAAAACAACTTCAGCTTGTTTTAATTTTAAAGCATGTTTTTGAGTTAAAAGTATACTTTTACTTGTCTATAGTTAACAAAATTGCTACTTTTAACAAAAGTAAACTTTTTATTTCTTAAAGTGCACTTTGTTGTTGACTATGATTATGGGTCATAAATTTTAATATGTTTTATGTTTATAAATAAAATAAAGGGAAAAACAACCAGCCTAACCACAGAACATTTAAAGTCGACTTTACACCGAAAAAGTCGACTTTATTTTGAAAATCTTACCACAAAACAAATTTTACATTAAATTTGAAAGCTTCTTTTTAAAAACTAAAATAAGCTTTTTCTTTTTAAATATTTTTCTTTTTGTGATCCGTTGGAAAAAAAATGTTAAGTCAAAATTAGAAATTTTTCACAATTTTCAGTCATTACCAGTGTGGCCATATCCAAAAATATTTTACAGCTAAATCGGCTTTAAAATAATGCTAAAAAATGCTAAACAAAATTCTATACTGCCAAAAAATAATGCTAAAATTTTAATTGTATTATTTTTTGTTACTTTGATTAATATATCTTTATAAATGGCTTTTTTCGTAATTCTTCCCTATAAACGCTTATTCCACATTATGTGGAATAAGCGTTTATAGGCGTATAGAGCACATAAACTTCCGTCGCACAGTGGTTCAGAATCGTTTTTCATTGGCCAAAACTCTGTAACTTTTTAACTATTAAAGATTTTTTAGTAGTTCTTTTTTTAATCAATAGATAACATCTGTAGCATTTTCGATTGTAGGTTTTATTAAGATCGGTACAGTGGTTCTTAAGAAATTTAAGCTTGAAATTCAATTTTCGATTTTTTCATTTTTATTTTGTTTCAAATCTGCCAACTCATTTTTGACCTACTTCCTCTTAACCGATTTGGCTCAAATTTGGGCCACAAGTCGTCCTTGGATAGCAATTTAATATTTTGTTATCCTTAGGGTGCCCCTTTTCTCGTTGAGGTATTTACAGTATTTTTATTAGGGTGGCCCTAGTTTTTTTTTAAATAAAAGAATGTAACATAATTTTTCTTTAAATATATATTTATTTGTAGTCATAAATGGATTGTAGATAAATAAAATAATATTTAATATTGATATTTGTATACTTTATTGCACTCAAATGTTAAATGCAAATTATAATTATTGTTTATTTGGCTGGAATATTTCTTGTAAATATTTTATATTCTGCTCTGTATTACTGCTGTCCTGTAGCAGTGCTTTAACTTCGGCACTTAGGTCCGAAGGATTTACTTTCCATTGACTTCGAATGCTAGAGATGAATGGATCTGATGTTGCTAATAATATGTGAAATAAGTCTTCATTTGTAGAACTTCGTGACGTTTTTCTGGTATTATGTTCTCTGTAAAATCTGTAATCCTTATTTCTTTTTTCCTGGGCTTCCTCTGATAAATATCCAATTGGTAATAAATGGTGCTTAATGACATCTTCTCCATGATAAAGAACTTGTGCACTGTTGCTGACATATTTCTATAATTGTATTTGGATGTATATATAGCAACAGTTTCCTTGGCATAATCACCAAATTTTTTAGCATTAATTTGTTCATTGCACGCAAGTACTTCAGTAATTGTTTTAAATCTTGAAATAAGATCTATATCAACACCTGTTATATCAGATGTAGTTTCGGGATCCAAAAAGAATCTTCTTGCGGTATTGCCATCGCTTGTATTGCCTGATCCTTGTTTTGGTTGATCTATAATTAACCCGTGTTTGAGAAATGCATCATGAACTTGTTTCTTTTTCAATTTTCTTTTCTCTTTGTTGGTGTCATTATTTCTTACTGATCCTGAAGATCCGAAGTCCAAATCATAGCTAATTTTCAGTATGTGTTCCATAAATCTTATTTTCGTATGTAGCGGTGATAATCCAAATTCAAATGCATCAATACTATCTAGTGACTTTGTAGGTTCTTGGTTTAACTGACTTGATGTTGCTTTACATATAATACAGCTTGATGAAGCTTTTGTATCAGTCAAAGCCTGGGCAGTTTTTCCGTCTATCATTGAAAGTATTAATTGATAATTCAATTTAATAGTATGTTCATCTATCTCTAACTCTAATGGCTTTAGTGTTGAAATTTGAGTTTTGATGTCACTTATTTCATTCTTAATGGTATCATGAGTTTCCTTTTTAAATTCAAATTTTATTGGTCTGCAGTACTTCGTGGACGATGGAGTATGATTTTTCCAAATAAAATTTGTTTGCATTGTGCTGGACGAAGGTTCCGAGTCTTTTAAGTTTTTTATTAATCGCAATGGCACAAATGACACCATGAACATATCTGTGTCAGAAATATCTTCACATAAAAATTGTTTATATTGTTTTTGTCCTGAAGATCCATCGCATCCCCATTTACAAAAGAGAGTTAAATTGCAGTTTCCATGTTTTTTTAAATCACTTCCTTTAGAGCTTGCAGTTTTACCTGTGCAGAAATTGGTTTCATAGATTCCTTTGGAGGATAGCACTCCTTTTTAGCTGCAATTATGTGATGATATGACGGGTATAAATTTAAGCCTTTTTCGATCGCACGCAATCTGAGTTGAGTATACTGGTGTTTTGTTAGCTTTAAATCCAGAAATAATGCAAGTGCTTCCTCGTTTGTAAACTGTTTTTCCTCGTTTGGTGTTGGAATGCTTTTAAGAACCCGTTTTGTTCTCACCGGACTAGCAGAAAGGACTTTCTGAATGATATCCACTTTCGCTAATTGTTTTTCAGATCGAAGTTTATGCAGAAAACTATCTTTAATGTTTTCACACCCGATTTCTTCATTAAAATTCTTCAGTTTTCGTCTCTTAGATCTATCGCTACAGTTATCTAACGGTTTTTGTGGTCTTCCACAACTCCCATCATTTGTTGTTTCTGAAATGATCTGGATACGGAGTTCACCTTCTAACCAATTCGCAAAGCGCTTGTAAAATTTACTTTTACTAAAGTCAACTTCCTTGTAGTATCTATTCAATGTTTTGACGAAATTAGATACTTTGTTTTTTATTTCCAGTTGTGTTTCAATGTAGAGACTATTTATATTCAGTTTTGTTTGAATATGGCTTAGAACACCATCTTTATTTTTAAAATATTCTTCGGCCAATTCTTTATAGCTGAAAGTCTCCATATTTTAATTTAGCCGAAAATAATGTACTTTTAAAGGGCTTTGAAATAAAACTTCCAAATATTTATCAACCTTTTTAAATCGAATACTTGTTCGAAACTAACATTTATTTCCAAATTATTGTCCTTATATCATGCTTTGATATTATTATACTCTACCTAGGTAGCTGTCCATAAAATCAAATGGAAAATTGTACCTGTTCAAATTCATCCTGTATTTCACTGAAAGATATTTTAAAAATTTTTTCATGGAATTTTTAAAATGCAGTGAATAAATTTAGGAAGTTTTATTTAATGTAATAAAAGACCAATTATAATAATTTTTAAGTATAATAAAACCCTTTAACGCTGATGAGTAACAGGCTAGGTAACATTCCTTAAAAAATGGAAAATTTTAACTGTTAAAATTCATTCTGTACATTACTGAAATACATTTTAAAGGTTTTTTCCCTATAATTTTTTAGTAGGTATAGGCTTAAAGGGAACACTCTTGGCTTTCTTTGGGTGGTTTCGATTTTTGTTTCCATTTGTTTCTACAAAAGTTATACACTACTAAACTTGAAATTTTATGAGTATATGGTGATTTTAAATTTTTTACATAACACCTTAACTACAAATTATACAGTGTGCGCAAATACCATTTGTTAAAACCAACAGTCCACCCAACATAACAAAAAAACATTTCTAAATTAACCAAAATTCCTTGTCTTTGGCAGCATGCCACGCCCACTACAGCGGATATTTTGACCAAAATTTTTGGCCACCTTAGTTTTGATATGTTTTCTTTCTGATGGTATACAAATTTTAAAAATCTATGTCAACAAAAAATATAGGTTTTGGCCAATGAAATTTGATTCTGAACCACCGTTTTTGTTGACATAGATTTTAAAAATTTGTATACCATCAGAAAGAAAACATATCAAAACTAAGGTGGCCAAAAAATTTGGTAAAAATATTCGCTGTAGTGGGCGTGGCATGCTGCTAAAAACAAGGAATTTTAGTTAATTTAGAAATGAAAGAAAAATTGTAATTTTTGATCTCATATTAATTACAATTTCTTGAAAACTATTAATGCTAATGGGCTGCGGTTTTTTTTTGTTATGTTGGGTGGACTGTTGGTTTTAACAAATGGTATTTGTGCACCCTGTATAATTTGTAGTTAAGGTGTTATGTAATAAATTTAAAATCACCATATACTCATAAAAACTTCATGTTTAGTAGTGTATAACTGTCATAAATACAAATTGCAGATAGTTATTTCAATAAGAGGAAAGTTATTAGTGATTTAAATTTTTATTCAAATGGTTGGTATCTCAAAAAAAAACTTCCCTGAATTCTCTCTACTCTACTTGATCATACAGCTTAAAGGTTGCTGCAATCACTTAAAGAAAGTGATTAAAAAAAAACATGGAAACTGCAATTTAACTCTTTTTTTGTAAATGGGGATGCGATGGGTCTTCAGTACAAAAACAATATAAACAATTTTTATGTGAAGATATTTCAAACACAGATATGTTCATGTTGTCATTTGTGCCATTGCGATTAATAAAGAACTTAGAAGACTCGGAACCTTCGTCCAGCACAAGAAGATTCTTTTTGGATCCCGAAACTACTTATTTCAAGATTTAAAACAATTACTGAAGTACTTGCGTGCAATGAACAAATTAATGCTAAAAAATTTGGTGATTATGCCAAGGAAACTGTTGCTATATATATGTACATCCAAATACAATTATAGAAATATGTCAGCAACAGTGCACAAAGTTCTTTATCATGGAGAAGATGTCATTAAGCCAGGGACCGTAACAGTTATATTTAACTATTAATGCCAATGAATTGATGTAATGGTTATAATTAACCATTAACAAGGAATATATTTTATTTTGGTTATTGTAACCAATTAAAAAGATAAATATTTTTTATTGGTTAGAAATAAGCGTTTCATCAACTAAAAACTTTTTTGGTCTTTAATAACCATTATAGTAACCAAAAAAATTTTTTGGTTAAAAATAACCACTATCAAGATTTTTTTTTTTATTTTTTTGGTTATCTATATAAATAAAATTATAACATGATTCATGATTCATCATCGCCTAGTCCAAACGACTTAAGCTAGGAAGCTGAAATTTTGACAGCGGGCACCTTTTTCGATGTAAAGATTCTTTTAAAAGGATTTTTGAAAATTCAGTCCCAAACGTGGTATAAAATGAGAAACCAGTTATACTGTATCTCTAGAAGTAAACGTGATAGGAACAAAATTGCGTTGGGATCAGCTACAAAAATAAGAAGATGCGTGGTTGGTACTTTTAAAAAAGAGGGTAAACAGACCAAATTTGACCCTAAGGTTTTTCGTACCAGAGGTGGGCAACTTTAGACCACTGTAGATCCCACTGTGCTACCGATAGATAAATCTTTAAACATTGCTCTAAAGCCTGACTCCTCTTCTACTAATGTTGCAAATTTCGTCAAAATCCGTCCAGCATTTTAAAAATTGCTAACGGGTTGTTTCACAAATGATAACCAAAACAAATTTTTTTTGTCATAATGATTATTTCTAACTAAAAAAATTTTGGTTGAAATAATGGTTATTCTTAACCAAAATATTTTTTCGATTAATATAATGGTTACTTATAACAAAAAATAAAATTTGTTCATTGTAATTGGTTAAGGTAACTAAAATAATATAAATGTGACGATAATGGTTAAAAATTCCCAAATGCAGATAGAGGGAATTTTTGCGTGACCTTTTTGCTCTGTAAAAAAAAATAACAATTATTTCGGGTTAAGTTTTAAGTAATTCAAGTAGTAATGTAAATCCGGTATATCAATCTTTAGGTAATAATATGTAAGTCAGGTAGATAATTGGTAGCATCATAGCGGTAAAATCAAAAATTTATGTAAATGGATTTGTAATTTTCTTTCTTTTATATAAATGTATTGTAATTTTTTTTTAGTAAGGTATAAGTATTTAAAAAAAAAACTTGTTTAAGAATAACGGCACTGGCCTCGTGGGCTACCTAACGTTCCCGTTATTTTCTTTAGAGACTGTACTCACTGCTTTTTTGGCTATAGACCTCGTGGTGTAAAAAGTTTGGCGACGTGGTCCTTTACCAGTTGTCGTATGCCGTACCTGATGAAATCGTTCGGGCTTCCAATAGAGCAAACAATTATTTTTATCTGGGACAACTTGTCCTGATGAAAATAGAAGATATGACACATATACTGATGCCTCGTGCCTGCTGTCCTCTCAAGATGCACCCAATGGCTTGGAAAAGAAACAATCACTATTGCCTATGTATAACACACCAAAAAAACTAAAACGTAGTTTTACCGCCATTTGAGTTAAAAATTTGAATTTGGGGTACAAACCTTTTATTTTTTTTTAAGAAAAGTCTAGAATTTTTCACGTTGTTCGCCACAAACAGCAACAAGTATTCGCCGGCTCTTCAGCTCGAGTTTATTAAAAAAAATCGTGAGGCGAATATATGGGACTACGTATGTGCCTAACTTGAAAAAGACTTAGAAATTCTTTAAAAGATTCAGAAACGAATTGTTTTCCGTTGTCCGAATGTATGACCTCCGGTACACCAAACTTGTAAAATACTTCATCTCTGAGAAATCTTATGACAGACTTGGTAGTTGCCTTCGTTAGAGCTTTTAATAAAACAAACTTTGTTTTATGATCTAAAACTATAAAAATGAATGTGTTGCCTGCTTTTGTTCTGGGATATGGTCCAAGAAAATCTATGTAGATTTTCTGAAATGGTCTTTGCGTCAGGACCTCATTTCCCATAGGCGGACGTAAAATCTGTTTAGGATGCTTTCACTCCTTGCATGTTGAACACTATCTAACATGTTCTCGAATAAGTTTCACCTTTGAAGGCCAATAGAAATATTCTCGGATATTGTAAAGAGTTTTGCCTATATCTCCATGAGAAGTGTTTTCAACATGTGATTTTTCTATAATATTGTCTGCCAGTCCCTGTGGCAACCAAATTTTCCAACATTCATCTTCATCGTCTATGTCATTTCTGTTAAATTTCACTCTTTTGTACACTATTCCATCATCTACCTTCACATCGGGTAATCTCTCTCTATTTTGTTCGATAGTATCTATCAATGCTAAATAATCTTTGCTTTTAAAAAATTCCGAATTAAAATCGATAAGGCTTTTAGTACCCTTCCTGTGCTCTATGTTAAACTTGAAGCCATGTAGTTTTAAACTCCACCTAGCCAATCTGCCGTTAAGGTCCTGATGTCTCATGAGCCACTTCAAACTGGAATGGTCTGTTATAACAGTAAAATCCATCAGTTCGATGTATTGGCGGAATTTTTCAATTGCCAATACAACAGCCAGACATTCCTTCTCGGTGGTTGAGTAATTTCTCTGAGCTGTGTTCAGCTTTTTCGAGAAATAATCAATGGGGTGCTCGTTTTCTTCTTCATCTTTTTGAAACAGAACTGCCCCTACACCTACATTTGAAGCGTCACACTGGACAAAAAATGGCTTTTCGAAATCAGGACTAGAAAGGATTGGGCTAATTACTAAACGCTGTTTGAGTTCCTCATAAGATGTCAAAGCTTCGGGAGTCAAAATGAAGCTAGAGGATTTCTTTAGAGTGTCAGTAAGAGGTGCTGTTAGTATTGAAAAATCGTTTATAAACCGACGATACCATCCTACTGTGGCCAGAAATCTTCTAACTTCTTTTTGATTCTGTGGGGGTTTGATATCTAATATTGCCCCTACCTTGCCTTCGTCCGGCTTCAGCTTTCCTCCTCCCACAATGTAGCCTAAATATTTTAGCTCTTTATAGCAGAATTTAGACTTAGCCATGTTGATTGTGAGGCCTGCTTGGGTTAACTTTTGCCCTACGGTTCTTAACATGTCGATGTGATCGGGGAAGTTGGAAGATACTACTAATAAGTCATCTAAGTAAACGAACACCCTATCTTTCAGCTCAAACGGCACCACTTTATCCATCAATCGACAAAGACGCTGGGCAACGTTGCACAGTCCGAAAGGCATCACTTTAAATTGATATTGTGGCCTACCCGGGACTGTGAACGCTGTCTTCGGTCTACTCTCTTCGGCTAAAGTTATCTGCCAAAAGGCATCCTTTAAGTCGATTGCTGAGATAAAATGAGAGTCGCCTAGCCTAGCTAATAAGCCGTCGATGTTAGGAAGAGGATAAGAGTCCTTTTTGGTGACTTCATTCAACTCCCTAGCATCGAGACATAGCCTGTTCTTATCGGGCTTCATCACCAGAGTTGTCCTATTATTCCATTCTGACCCTGCTTTTCTAAGGTTGTTTTGTCTAATCCATACTGTGTATAACACAAGAATGAAATCTTAGTCTTTTCTAAAAGTTTTTTTTGGTTTGGTGTCAAATCATGTAATTTTACATCTTCTCCTACTGAAATTTCATTTATGCTATCTTCATCTAAACAAAGTTTTATGCCAATTTTTCTCCAAAAATCATACCCTAGTATTAATTCCTGGCTCAAGTTAGGCACTAGGTAGAGAATTGTCTCTACTGATCTATTTCCATTCTTAACAACTGTCTTTATCTTACCAACTATTAAATGTTTTTTCCGTCGGCCGTCCTTACGGATGATTTGTAGTCAAGTATGTTAGCATCTAGTTTTCTGACATTTTCGAGACAATTTCTATCTAGACAACTAACTAAGGCTCCGCTATCTAAGAGTCCTTGGAATTTTTCACCTAATATGTCAACCGCCATGTAAGGCCTTATGTCATCTTCGAAGCCTAATGTGGTTGAAGCGATGACTTTTCTCTCTTTTTTCGCTTTTGGTATCTGTTTCTAGTCTTTAAAATTTTTGAACTTATTGCTGACATATCGGCTCTTGTTTTGTCATAAATTTCTAATCGTTCTTCATAGGAAAGATTAGGATTTACCGAAGTTCGAACAAGACTCTTAGGATTCGTACTAGAAGATTGGTCAGATGAAATTGGATAAGCTTGTGCTGATAAAATAGATTCCGATTTGGTGGCATTCGAACTTTCGTTTGGAGATTGTGTTAAATTAATAAGATCAAGTTTTCCTTTTACTGCTAAATCATTCTGAAGTTTAGTTAGTGATTTCTTGTCGTCAAATTGCTTATTATCGCTATCCCTTGATAAAATAAAATCTAAAAATTTGTCGTTTACTGGGTCTCTTTTGAACTTTAACATGTCGTCCCAGACTTCCACATGTTCTTGTGTTGGTTTCCCAAACATATTGGACAAGTCGGGCTGGTAACATCCTCGAACCCACATTTGTAACAAAAAAGCTTCCTTTGTGCAACAGGGCACTCGACAAACGAATGTCCAGGGGCCTTACAGTTCCAACAAGTAAGTTGTTTTGCTGTAACATTGTCCCTCTGTAGCGCTTCTATTTGTTGAGCTTGTTCTTCGTCTATATCTGATTCACATATGTCCACTTCATATACCCTACGGCTGTTTCCGAGAGGCATGCGGTTAGAGGATCTTTTGGCAATGTTCCTCTCTGGTCTAAATTGTTCCTCTCTGGTCTAAATTGTCTATTCTAATCGGATAAATAAGTTGAGCTAATCCGTCTTTTAAGTTGTGTTTCACCATTTTTACCAATTCGATTTCCGCGACATGGACCCTCATTTGGTTCTTCAACTTAACTATCTCCGAAATGAAATTATCTGCCGATTCTCCTGAAGCTTGCCTACGTTCCATTATCTTTCTTTGGATCTCAAAATCGCTGTCAAAGTTTCTGAACTTTTTGATCATAAAGTATTTGAAGGTATGCCAGTTACATATCGGGTATTTCATCCTAAAAGACCAGAACCAATTGCTGGCAGCACCCGTCACCAAATGATGAAAGCCTTTCATCACAATCTCCCATGAGCAGTTATATTCCTGGTTGAGCGCTTCCACTCTAAACACAAAGTCTTCCACAGTCAGTGATTTATTCGTCCCGTCATATTTGATACCCCATTTTTCTTACTGGTTTATCGCCTAACCGTTCTACTACCTGTGCTTTGATTTGACTTGTCTAACCCTAGGTACTGTTGAGTATTATTGGATGAATCACTGAAAACTGGTTGGGGCACATTAGGTGGTCTATGTTAGGGATTGTTTGGTGGAAAATAAGGTTGTTGAGGTGGCCTACTAAAATTATTAAATGGTGTTTAATAGTTGTAGCTTGGACCGAAACCTCGATTGTCCGAAGTATTAGTGTTTTCAAACGGGTTTACTCTTTCTGAGCGCAAAGACTCTCTAATAAGTTGTGGCAACATAAGTTGCATGTTTTGTACCTCTCTCATTATAGAGTACTGAGCAGCTTGCACAGGGGCACTAACATAGTCCCTAATCGCTTGGTCGTCTTCGTTTCGAACCGGATTTCGTTCGTTATTATCGGATTGTAAGTTTCTATTTGGCTGAGACATGTTTATGTTTCTTCTTACTGTGTCACTTTCTTGTCCGCTAATTACCCTAGCTGTTAGGCTACTGTAAGTTGGTGTTGTTATACTGGGATCAGTATCTGGGGAAGAATGTGTCCGAGGTCCGTGTCCTGGTGGAAACCTTATCGACATTAACGGAGTTATAGCACTAGTAGAAGTAATGGGTACTGTATTTTGGGACGTTGTTGTAGTTGTACCAATTGGGTTTTCAGCTAAATTGTCACTACTTACTGGATTACGACTGGATGACCTAAGATTCCTGGTGCTCATCCTGATTCAACAGTTTAAAAAAAAAACAAACCTACAACTGCCGAGTTACAGAAATCCAAATAACAAAACAAATGTCTAATGCAAAAATGATTAAGTCTGAATCTCAATTTATTTTAAGAAATTGTTTAAATGTAAATTTGTTTGTAAAAACAAATATTTGATAATATGTTTATTCGTTTACGTTAAAATTTGTACAAATTATTACAAAATATTACGGAAAGTCGTTCGTTTACCCACAACTCAGTAAGGGGGGAAATGTAAACAGAGAGGGCTTGATATCTAATATTGCCCCTACCTTGCCTTCGTCCGCCTTCAGCTTTCCTCCTCCCACAATGTAGCCTAAATATTTTAGCTCTTTATAGCAGAATTTAGACTTAGCCATGTTGATTGTGAGGCCTGCTTGGGTTAACTTTTGCCCTACGGTTCTTAACATGTCGATGTGATCGGGGAAGTTGGAAGATATTACTAATAAGTCATCTAAGTAAACGAACACCCTATCTTTCAGCTCAGACGGCACCACTTTATCTATCAATCGACAAAGCCGCTGGGCAGCGTTGCACAGTCCAAAAGGCATCACTTTAAATTGATATTGTAGCCTACCCGGGACTGTGAACGCTGTCTTCGGTCTACTCTCTTCGGCTAAAGGGATCTGCCAAAAGGCATCCTTTAAGTCGATTGCTGAGATAAAATGAGAGTCGCCTAGCCTAGCTAATAAGCCGTCGATGTTAGGAAGAGGATAATAGTCCTTTTTGGTGACTTCATTCAACTCCCTAGCATCGAGACATAGCCTGTTCTTACCGGGCTTCATCACCAGAGTTGTCCTATTATTCCATTCTGACCCTGTTGTCACCTCGATCACATCTAGCTCTAGCATTCTGCACTGCGAAACTCACTGGGAAATGACGCATTTTCTTAGCGGGTGCGTTTCCAGTGTCTATGGAGTGCTTTTCTAAGGTTGTTTTGTCTAATCCATACTGTGTATAACACAAGAATGAAATCTTAGTCTTTTCTAAAAGTTTATTTTGGTTTGGTGTCAAATCATGTAATTTTACATCTTCTCCTACTGAAATTTCATTTATGCTATCTTCATCTAAACAAAGTTTTATGCCAATTTTTCTCCAAAAATCATACCCTAGTATTAATTCCTGGCTCAAGTTAGGCACTAGGTAGAGAATTGTCTCTACTGATCTATTTCCATACTTAACAACTGTCTTTATCTTACCAACTATTAAATGTTTTTTCCGTCGGCCGTCCTTACGGATGATTTGTAGTCAAGTATGTTAGCATCTAGTTTTCTGACATTTTCGAGACAATTTCTATCTAGCTTAAATAAATACTTTCCTGTTTTCACCCTTTTGAACCCCATTTATCGTAAAAGTACCAAGCACATGTTTAAAATTCTTTAATACTTATTGATTGTAAGTGAGCCTTTATGTTTATAAGTTCAAAAGATATATATGGGTTAAAAAAAGTATCAAAATGTAGTTTTTACCCTTTCTATCCTTATTAGTGCCATTTCCAAAAAAGTACAGAACACATGTCCCCTTATTTTTCTAGCCGATTATATGATTTATCAATTTTGTAGCGCGGCCAAATTAAAAAAAATTTCGAACCCGTGTCCTTTACACGGCATTTACACATGCAAGTGCAAGCTCAATACATTTATATTTTTTTACTAACACAATCACACTTCTGCAAGTTGTAGGCTCACTGGCAAGCGATTTTGATTGCCAGTGATTTTTTTACTTGCATGTCAGAAGAATACGTATTCACAACTTGTAACAAGTCACCTACGTGTGTAAACGTACTGTTAATTTTTAGTGTTGATCATAGACCAATTTAATTTTTGTTTCTATCACATTTGATTTAGAAGACATTAGGTTACCGATTTTTCCTCCCTTTTTACTGCAAAAATTAAAAAGCGGAACCAAACGCGTGTCTTATACTTCTTCAATGTAAATAGACCCGTCTGTAAATTATACTTCTGGCTTGATTTGTTTAAATGATATTCATAGTTTAAAAACAAAAAAACACTTTAATATTTACCCGTTTTTACTCTTTTGTGCCTCATTTATCGTAAAAGTGCCAAGCACTTTCTTAATTTTTTTAGTCCTCATCAATTGTGATGTAAATTGAGTATTTATGTTTATTAGTTCAAAAGATACGTATAGGATTAAAAAAGTACCAAAATATAGTTTTTACCCTTAGATGTCATTAAGCCAGGGACCGTAACAGTTATAAGATAAACTACGAAACGGTCATATTTAACTATTAATGCCAATGAATTGATGTAATTGTTATAATTAACCATTAACAAGGAATATATTTTATTTTGGTTATTGTAACCAATTAAAAAGATAAATATTTTTTATTGGTTAGAAATAAGCGTTTCATCAACTAAAAACTTTTTTGGTCTTTAATAACCATTATAGTAACCAAAAAAATTTTTTGGTTAAAAATAACCATTATCAAGATTTTTTTTATTTTTTTGTTTATCTATATAAATAAAATTATAACATGATTCATGATTCATCATCGCCTAGTCCAAACGACTTAAGCTAGGAAGCTGAAATTTTGACAGCGGGCACCTTTTTCGATGTAAACATTCTTTTGGAAGGATTTTTGAAAATTCAGTCCCAAACGTGGTATAAAATGAGAAACCAGTTATACTGTATCTCTAGAAGTAAACGTGATAGGAACAAAATTGCGTTGGGATCAGCTACAAAAATAAGAAGACGCGTGGTTGGTACTTTTAAAAAAGAGGGTAAAAAGACCAAATTTGACCCTAAGGTTTTTCGTACCAGAAGTGGGCAACTTTAGACCACTGTAGATCCCACTGTGCTACCGATAGATATATCTTTAAACATTGCTCTAAAGCCTGACTCCTCTTCTACTAATGTTGCAAATTTCGTCAAAATCCGTCCAACATTTTAAAAATTGCTAACGGGTTGTTTCACAAATGATAACCAAAAAAAATTTTTTTTTGGTCATAATGATTATTTCTAACTAAAAAAATTTTGGTTGAAATAATGGTTATTCTTAACCAAAATATTTTTTCGATTAATATAATGGTTACTTATAACAAAAATAAAATTTGTTCATTGTAATTGGTTAATGTAACTAAAATAATATAAATGTGACGATAATGGTTAAAAATTCGCAAATGCAGATAGAGGGAATTTTTGCGTAACCTTTTTGCTCTGTAAAAAAAATAACAATTATTTCGGGTTAAGTTTTAATTAATTCAAGTAGTAATGTAAGTCCGGTATATCAATCTTTAGGTAATATGTAAGTCAGGTAGATAATTGGTAGCATCATAGCGGTAAAATCAAAAATTTATGTAAATGTATTTGTAATTTTCTTTCTTTTATATAAATGTATTGTAAATTTTTTTTAGGTAGGTATAAGTATTTAAAAAAAAAAACTTGTTTAAGAATAACGGCACTGGCCTCGTGGGCTACCTAACGTCCCCGTTATTTTCTTTAGAGACTGTACTCACTGCTTTTTTTTGCTATAGACCTCGTGGTGCAAAAAGTTTGGCGACGTGGTCCTTTACCAGTTGTCGTATGCCGTACCTGATGAAATCGTTCGGGCTTCCAATAGAGCAAACAATTATTTTTATCTGGGACAACTTGTCCTGATGAAAATAGAAGATATGACACATGTACTGATGCCTCGTGCCTACTGTCCTCTCAAGATGCACGGTACCCAATGGCTTGGAAAAGAATCAATCACTATTGCCTATGTATAACACACCAAAAAAACTAAAACGTAGTTTTACCGCCATTTGAGTTTAAAATTTGAATTTGGGGTACAAACCTTTTATTTTTTTTTAAAGAAAAGTCTAGAATTTTTCACGCTGTTCGCCACAAACCGTAACAAGTATTTGCCGGCTCTTCAGCTCGAGTTTATTAAAAAAAATCGTGAGGCGAATATATGGGACTACGTATGTGCCTAACTTGAAAAAGACTTAGAAATTCTTTAAAAGATTCAGAAACGAATTGTTTTCCGTTGTCCGAATGTATGACCTGCGGTACACCAAATTTGTAAAATACTTCATCTCTGAGAAATCTTATGACAGACTTGGTAGTTGCCTTCGTTAGAGCTTTTAATAAAACAAACTTTGTTTTATGATCTAAAACTATAAAAATGAATGTGTTGCCTGCTTTTGTTCTGGGATATGGTCCAAGAAAGTCTATGTAGATTTTCAGAAATGGTCTTTGCGTCAGGACCTCATTTCCCATAGGCGGACGTAAAATCTGTTTAGGATGCTTTCACTCCTTGCATGTTGAACACTATCTAACATGTTCTCGAATAAGTTTCACCTTTGAAGGCCAATAGAAATATTCTCGAATATTGTAAAGAGTTTTGCCTATACCTCCATGAGAAGTGTTTTCAACATGTGATTTTTCTATAATATTGTCTGTCAGTCCCTGTGGCAACCAAATTTTCCAACATTCATCTTCATCGTCTATGTCATTTCTGTTAAATTTCACTCTTTTGTACACTATTCCATCATCTACCTTCACATCGGGTAATCTCTCTCTATTTTGTTCGATAGTATCTATCAATGCTAAATAATCTTTGCTTTTAAAAAATTCCGAATTAAAATCGATAAGGCTTTTAGTACCCTTCCTGTGCTCTATGTTAAACTTGAAGCCATGTAGTTTTAAACTCCACCTAGCCAATCTGCCGTTAAGGTCCTGATGTCTCATGAGCCACTTCAAACTGGAATGGTCTGTTATAACAGTAAAATCCATCAGTTCGATGTATTGGCGGAATTTTTCAATTGCCAATACAACAGCCAGACATTCCTTCTCGGTGGTTGAGTAATTTCTCTGAGCTGTGTTCAGCTTTTTCGAGAAATACTCAATGGGGTGCTCGTTTTCTTCTTCATCTTTTTGAAACAGAACTGCCCCTACACCTACATTTGAAGCGTCACACTGGACAAAAAATGGCTTTTCGAAATCAGGACTAGAAAGGATTGGGCTAGTTACTAAACGCTGTTTGAGTTCCTCATAAGATGTCAAAGCTTCGGGAGTCAAAATGAAGCTTGAGGATTTCTTTAGAGCAGTGTTACGCACAACTACATAAACAAATTTGCTATGTATTGGAAGCAGCAAAACAACGTCATTTAACTGAACAGAGTTGGAAAAGTCTATACAGTCTTTCTTTTTATATGCCATGAAATTTTACAATAATTTATTTATTTGGTTTCCTCATCAAATAATTTTGGGACATTAGGGATTGCCTTTAAAAATAAAATGTCGGTAATGGTTATTTATCAGTAAACGTAACAGTATTTTTTTAAAATATCGGTAACGGTAAATGTGCTAAATGTGTTTTATCTGTAGTGGTATTTTAAAAAATATTGATAAAATTTCTAGCCTTAAAATAATTTTAAGTAAAATGCGAAATCGATTATCTGACCAGCATGTTGCTGACCTATTAAGGATTAAGGAATACCGGGGGCACATTGACATAGATGAGGTAGTAAACAACTACCTTAAAAATACTTCTAAATTAAAAAATAATTTCTTGAAATAAGATAAGATGCAATGAGGTTATCTTTTTTTTAACAATTCAACTTTCTGTTAAAAGACTTAAGACTTGTTTTCACGACTCATTACTTAGGCTCCATCAGAACAAATAGGGCTCAACTTGTATTCTTCTGCATTTCCCAAACAAGTTTTTACAATAACCATAAGGTAACGGTACCTTACGGTTATTATTACAAACTTAGCGACTTTCTTTGGCTTAAGCACAACAACTTTGCTTAGGATCATTACATAATAAAATGTATAGTTTACAACTTTGCTTTACAAAACAACTTTGCTAAAGATCATTACATAGTTTACTATTCTATAAACGACATACAACATTAATTTTTTTGTTTTTATTTATTTTCAAATTACCGAACTGACAGACTAACTAGCAAATGCATTAACAAACAATATATGTAAATACGTTATCCATTCCTGCTAATCATAATTTGTGTGAAAAAACTCAAAAAGAGCGAGAGAAACAATTTGTTGTTTACAGTATACATGTTTCAACAAGAGAATGGGCTGCGCAAGCAGAATTTCTTTTCCTATCGCTATCTATAGGCAAATAAATGTTTGCGTAACGCTGCTTTAGAGTGTCAGTAAGAGGTGCTGTTAGTATTGAAAAATCGTTTATAAACCGACGATACCATCCTACTGTGGCCAGAAATCTTCTAACTTCTTTTTGATTCTGTGGGGGTTTGATATCTAATATTGCCCCTACCTTGCCTTCGTCCGGCTTCAGCTTTCCTCCTCCCACAATGTAGCCTAAATATTTTGGCTCTTTATAGCAGAATTTAGACTTAGCCATGTTGATTGTGAGGCCTGCTTGGGTTAACTTTTGCCCTACGGTTCTTAACATGTCGATGTGATCGGGGAAGTTATAAGATACTACTAATAAGTCATCTAAGTAAACGAACAGCCTATCTTTCAGCTCAGACGGCACCACTTTATCCATCAATCGACAAAGCCGCTGGGCAACGTTGCACAGTCCGAAAGGCATCACTTTAAATTGATATTGTGGCCTACCCGGGACTGTGAACGCTGTCTTCGGTCTACTCTCTTCGGCTAAAGGGATCTGCCAAAAGGCATCCTTTAAGTCGATTGCTGAGATAAAATGAGAGTCGCCTAGCCTAGCTAATAAGCCGTCGATGTTAGGAAGAGGATAAGAGTCCTTTTTGGTGACTTCATTCAACTCCCTAGCATCGAGACATAGCCTGTTCTTACCGGGCTTCATCACCAGAGTTGTCCTATTATTCCATTCTGACCCTGTTGACACCTCGATCACATCTAGCTCTAGCATTCTGCACTGCGGAACTCACTGGGAAATGACGCATTTTCTTAGCGGGTGCGTTTCCAGTGTCTATGGAGTGCTTTTCTAAGGTTGTTTTGTCTAATCCATACTGTGTATAACACAAGAATGAAATCTTAGTCTTTTCTAAAAGTTTATTTTGGTTTGGTGTCAAATCATGTAATTTTACATCTTCTCCTACTGAAATTTCATTTATGCTATCTTCATCTAAACAAAGTTTTATGCCAATTTTTCTCCAAAAATCATACCCTAGTATTAATTCCTGGCTCAAGTTAGGCACTAGGTAGAGAATTGTCTCTACTGATCTATTTCCATACTTAACAACTGTCTTTATCTTACCAACTATTAAATGTTTTTTCCGACGGCTGTCCTTACGGATGATTTGTAGTCAAGTATGTTAGCATCTAGTTTTCTGACATTTTCGAGACAATTTCTATCTAGCTTAAATAAATACTTTCCTGTTTTCACCCTTTTGAACCCCATTTATCGTAAAAGTACCAAGCACATAGCATCTAGTTTTCTGACATTTTCGAGACAATTTCTATCTAGCTTAAATAAATACTTTCCTGTTTTCACCCTTTTGAACCCCATTTATCGTAAAAGTACCAAGCACATGTTTAAAATTCTTTAATACTTATTGATTGTAAGTGAGCCTTTATGTTTATAAGTTCAAAAGATATATATGGGTTAAAAAAAGTATCAAAATGTAGTTTTTACCCTTTCTATCCTTATTAGTGCCATTTCCAAAAAAGTACAGAACATATGTCCCCTTATTTTTCTAGCCGATTATATGATTTATCAATTTTGTAGCGTGTTTTACCCATACGCGGCCAAATTAAAAAAAAATTCGAACCCGTGTCCTTTACACGGCATTTACACATGCAAGTGCAAGCTCAATACATTTATATTTTTTTACTAACACAATCACACTTCTGCAAGTTGTAGGCTCAAACAAAGTTTTATGCCAATTTTTCTCCAAAAATCATACCCTAGCTCAAGTTAGGCACTAGGTAGAGAATTGTCTCTACTGATCTATTTCCATACTTAACAACTGTCTTTATCTTACCAACTATTAAATGTTTTTTTCCGTCGGCCGTCCTTACGGATGATTTGTAGTCAAGTATGTTAGCATCTAGTTTTCTGACATTTTCGAGACAATTTCTATCTAGCTTAAATAAATAGTTTCCTGTTTTCACCCTTTTGAACCCCATTTATCGTAAAAGTACCAAGCACATGTTTAAAATTCTTTAATACTTATTGATTGTAAGTGAGCCTTTATGTTTATAAGTTCAAAAGATATATATGGGTTAAAAAAAGTATCAAAATGTAGTTTTTACCCTTTCTATCCTTATTAGTGCCATTTCCAAAAAAGTACAGAACACATGTCCCCTTATTTTTCTAGCCGATTATATGATTTATCAATTTTGTAGCGTGTTTTACCCATACGCGGCCAAATTAAAAAAAATTTCGAACCCGTGTCCTTTACACGGCATTTACACATGCAAGTGCAAGCTCAATACATATATATTTTTTTACTAACACAATCACACTTCTGCAAGTTGTAGGCTCACTGGCAAGCGATTTTGATTGCCAGTGATTTTTTTACTTGCATGTCAGAAGAATACGTATTCACAACTTGTAACAAGTCACCTACGTGTGTAAACGTACTGTTAATTTTTAGTGCTGATCATAGACCAATTTAATTTTTGTTTCTATCACATTTGATTTAGAAGACATTAGGTTACCGATTTTTCCTCCCTTTTTACTGCAAAAATTAAAAAGCGGAACCAAGCGCGTGTCTTATACTTCTTCAATGTAAATAGACCCGTCTGTAAATTATACTTCTGGCTTGATTTGTTTAAATGATATTCATAGTTTAAAAACAAAAAAACACTTTAATATTTACCCGTTTTTACTCTTTTGTGCCTCATTTATCGTAAAAGTGCCAAGCACTTTCTTAATTTTTTTAGTCCTCATCAATTGTGATGTAAATTGAGTATTTATGTTTATTAGTTCAAAAGATACGTATAGGATTAAAAAAGTACCAAAATATAGTTTTTACCCTTAGATGTCATTAAGCCAGGGACCGTAACAGTTATAAGATAAACTACGAAACGGTCATATTTAACTATTAATGCCAATGAATTGATGTAATTGTTATAATTAACCATTAACAAGGAATATATTTTAGTTTGGTTATTGTAACCAATTAAAAAGATAAATATTTTTTATTGGTTAGAAATAAGCGTTTCATCAACTAAAAACTTTTTTGGTCTTTAATAACCATTATAGTAACCAAAAAAATTTTTTGGTTAAAAATAACCATTATCAAGATTTTTTTTATTTTTTTGTTTATCTATATAAATAAAATTATAACATGATTCATGATTCATCATCGCCTAGTCCAAACGACTTAAGCTAGGAAGCTGAAATTTTGACAGCGGGCACCTTTTTCGATGTAAACATTCTTTTGGAAGGATTTTTGAAAATTCAGTCCAAAACGTGGTATAAAATGAGAAACCAGTTATACTGTATCTCTAGAAGTAAACGTGATAGGAACAAAATTGCGTTGGGATCAGCTACAAAAATAAGAAGACGCGTGGTTGGTACTTTTAAAAAAGAGGGTAAAAAGACCAAATTTGACCCTAAGGTTTTTCGTACCAGAAGTGGGCAACTTTAGACGACTGTAGATCCCACTGTGCTACCGATAGATAAATCTTTAAACATTGCTCTAAAGCCTGACTCCTCTTCTACTAATGTTGCAAATTTCGTCAAAATCCGTCCAACATTTTAAAAATTGCTAACGGGTTGTTTCACAAATGATAACCAAAAAAAATTTTTTTTTTGGTCATAATGATTATTTCTAACTAAAAAAATTTTGGTTGAAATAATGGTTATTCTTAACCAAAATATTTTTTCGATTAATATAATGGTTACTTATAACAAAAATAAAATTTGTTCATTGTAATTGGTTAATGTAACTAAAATAATATAAATGTGACGATAATGGTTAAAAATTCCCAAATGCAGATAGAGGGAATTTTTGCGTAACCATTTTGCTCTGTAAAAAAAATAACAATTATTTCGGGTTAAGTTTTAATTAATTCAAGTAGTAATGTAAGTCCGGTATATCAATCTTTAGGTAATATGTAAGTCAGGTAGATAATTGGTAGCATCATAGCGGTAAAATCAAAAATTTATGTAAATGTATTTGTAATTTTCTTTCTTTTATATAAATGTATTGTAAATTTTTTTTAGGTAGGTATAAGTATTTAAAAAAAAAACTTGTTTAAGAATAACGGAACTTTCCTCGTGGGCTACCTAACGTTCCCGTTATTTTCTTTAGAGACTGTACTCACTGCTTTTTTGGCTATAGACCTCGTGGTGCAAAAAGTTTGGCGACGTGGTCTTTTACCAGTTGTCGTATGCCGTACCTGATGAAATCGTTCGGGCTTCCAATAGAGCAAACAATTATTATTATTAATTATTTTTATTTGGGACAACTTGTCCTGATGAAAATAGAAGATATGACACATGTACTGATGCCTCGTGCCTAATGTCCTCTCAAGATGCACGGTACCCAATGGCTTGGAAAAGAAACAATCACTATTGCCTATGTATAACACACCAAAAAAACTAAAACGTAGTTTTACCGCCATTTGAGTTTAAAATTTAAATTTGGGGTACAAACCTTTTATTTTTTATTTGAGATTGACAATAGATTCAACACAAGCACATGAACTTGTATTAAAACTATTTTTATTTGTCGAATGTTCTTCAAGTACTTTAACCTGAAGAACTCAATGTTAATAATAATTACACCTTTTAAATTTGGTTTATTACTGACACAAGAATTTATTTGTTCAATTGGTTTTATACAAATTAATTACAAAAGAAATTTAATACAAACTGACTCAACAATAATTGCATTTCTGCAATTGAACAATTTTCTTGGTTAATGCTCTAGTTATTATATTTTTCTGTGTTAATGCAGAAATTAAATAATTGCAAGAGTTGCAAATTAATATAATTAATAATACCTTAAATGTAGATTACAACAATGACACAAATAATATTATTAATAATGTAATAAATGTAATAAATTAATATGTTGACCTAAGTGTCAACATTCTCCCCCGCATTAACTCATGGTCGGTGATGACGCAAGTTGATCGAATTCAGGTGTCCACTATATCAATGATGAAGGCCCCTGTGCGTGGGGCTGGCTGAGGAATATGGTTGTTGCATTTATAATTGGTGTTCTTGTGCTGTTTTGAATATTGTTTGAAGCCTAAGATGGCTATCAGGAGTGATACGGAGATGACCAGTGCGGAATAGCTTACGGTATGATAGTGGAGACTATTGGACTTGATGAGGTTTGGTATACGAATAACGGTTGATTCATTTAGTTGTCTGCTAAGAGAACTTAATTGGTTCAGATGGGTCTCGAGCTGGTTGTTGGTGGTGTTGAATATTTTAGTTATCTCCTGTGGTTCGCTAATGTAATCTATAGGCATCAGTTGTGTGTATGACGTATGTAAGGTGTTAGATAACCCAAAATGACCTTGAATTGTGATGAAGGTACCCTTGAGTGTGCAGCTTGGTTCGAGCTCCAGTATTCCAGTGCCTCTTAATGTGTATTGGGTAGAGTTGGCACCGCAAACTGCTGAAATTTCTAATTTTGAGGTAGTTGCGAAGATCCATTTGTTTGGATTTTTTAGTTGTGTCCAAGTTGAATTGCCTATCAATTGAATGAACTTACACTTGGTTGTTTGTCGATTGTTAAATATGTTGAATTCGCATGAATCGTTCTCTTCATTTTTTCTTAATTTGAACTGCTTGTTGCTGCAGATAAAAACGTCACTCTTGGCCTCGATGCAGTTTGATAGTTCGTGAGTTGTGAATGGAATGTATTCGTCTCTATGGTGGTTTATAGCTAGAATTGATTCTTCTCCATTGATTGATATTAGAGTGTTGTTCTTTATAGTTGGGACGGGTATTATGTTGAACAGTTCTAAGAACTGATGGTTGACTAAAGGCAGGATGACTTCGAATATCACTTCGCCCTTTGTCACTGCTCCCTTGACCTTCATTAATTTGTATAGTTGTATTAAACCGTCGTCTTCAATTGGAAGGGTTCGTTGTGTTGGAAGGTGCGCCTTTATTATACTTAGCTCTTGGCTTAGCTGTGTTGAGGACAACAAAAGTGGGCTAACCTTCCCATGGTGGCTGTCGGTTAAGACATCAATGATTTCCCTTTCAACTCTTTGTAAATTTATTGCGGTTAACGTCAATTGGTTGGCTAAAAGAGATATTGATTGTGTTCGACTGATTTGATCAGATTGCTTGGCTATTGCATTCTCCTGTTCATTGACCTTGTTGACAATTTCCATTAATTGTCCTTGAGAGTTGCGTTCATCTTGTTTGATGATATTAATGGTTGAGTCAATAATGGATGTTTGATTTTTAAGTAGTTGAAAAAGATAATCTGTTTCACCCTTAGCCTGCCTTATGGTGTTTGACATTTCATTTGCATAGTCGGAATCCAGAACTCCAAACAAGGACCGTGCGACGTTCCCTACAATATTGAGAGCTCCCCTCCTTACTCTGCTGCTTGAGAATAGCTCCTTCTCTTCAATCAATTCTTCCCTTAATTGATTTAAGTTCGTCGTCAATATGTTGCAAGTGGAATTGTGTATAATGGGTGAACATAGTTGTTGCAAGGTAGTTGTTCCTGACTGGAAAGCCCTTAACTCGGAAATAAATGGTGATAGGTCGTAGTAGATCATTAGTCTCCATTCAGCCGTAATCAGTTTTACGCTTCCGATTCCCTCAAAGTACAATCCTGGGTTACTATGAAAATTTTTTATTTTAACGTTCCTGCTCATTACCGCGGGGAGTAGGAGTAACGTTGTTATCAATGTGAGCAATATTGAGCTGGAAACAGACCTAGGTTTTTTAAATGGTGGAATGTCTGGTTCATCAGCCTGTACTGAGTGAGTGGGCTTGGAAGCTTTACTTATTTGCAATTCTTCCTCCTGAATTAGTGGCGCTAATCTGTGAATGGGTCTTCGCCTTATTCCGGAGGCTGTCTTTACATCTGCCACTCTAACCTTGCCATCGGTACCCTCATAAGTTTTGAGGATTCTTCCCAGCGGCCATTGCATTACTGGTAAATTGTCTTCCTTTATTATGACTAACCTTCCCTCCTTCGCATTTTCAGATGACGTTTTCCATTTCTGTTTTTCTTGTAGGTGGTGCAAATATTCCACGGACCATCGAGTCCAAAATTCATGCTTAAGCTGAGATACAAGATTCCATCTCCTTGCCAAGGAAGTAGTTGTATTTGTTGCTTCAGAGTCTACTTGTGCCGTCAGTGGTTCTCCGATTAAAAAATGGCCGGGAGTCAATGCCGTTAAATCATTTGGATCACTAGACAGAGGTGTTAGTGGTCGTGAGTTTAGAATAGCCTCGATTTCAATGATGACTGTTTCTAATTCCTCATGTGTCAAAGAAGCCGTTGATACGCTACGTAGTAATAATTGTTTTGCTGATTTAACAGCTGCCTCCCATAACCCCCCGAAGTGGGGAGCGCGAGGAGGAATAAATTTGAATTCTATTCCATCATTACTGCAAGAACGAGTTATTGCTTCTTGTGCATGTTTGGTAAATATAGCGGTCTTCAGTTCATTAAGCTGATTTTGTGCCCCAATGAAGTTTGTTGCGTTGTCCGAATATATGGTTTGACAACGTCCTCGACGTGCAATGAATCTCTTGAGAGCTCCAATGAATGCTTCTGTAGTAAGGTCGCTTACTACTTCTAAATGTACTGCTTTTGTTGAGAAACAGATGAATACTGCAATGTACACTTTGTGAGGTCTCTTACCTCTTAACTTGTAGTGGACCACAGTAGTCAACTCCTGATATTAGAAATGGCCGAGTCGGGGTCACTCTACAGGCTGGCAATTCTCCCATAATTTGTTGCATTAGCTTCGGTCTTGCTCTTGTACATCGAACGCAGGATTGAACGATGTGTCTGGCCATTGACTTCCCCTTTATTATCCAAAATTGTTGTCTAGAGACGGATAGTAAGGTTTGTGGGCCGCAATGATGATTGTCGTGGTGCAGCATTCGCATTATTAATTTTGAAATTGGATCGTTGTATGGAAGGAGTATCGGGTGTTTAGCATTGTATGAAATTCTTGAAGCATTTAACCTTCCACCGACGCGTAGTATATCATTTTCATCAAGGAAAGGTGACAAACCGCATATGGAACTTTTCTTATCGAGTTCATCTCCTCTCTTAAGTGTACTCATTTCATTTTTAAATTCTGAGAATTGCATGGCCTTGACTATAAGAAGTTTAGCTGAATTGAGTTCTAGAGGGCTTAGTGTATTGTTAGCCGGTCTTTCATTCTTCGGTATCTTGGTATTGCGAATGAAACGCTGTATGTATGCTACAATCCTTAGAAGTGTCTTGAACGAGTTGCGATTTTCGATTTTATATATGATATCTTCTAATGAAGCTGAAGTTGTTGAAAAAGCACTGACAGAAATTTGCCTTAATTCTTCGGAGGAAGACGGTGTCTGATGTTTATTAAACTCCTTTGGCCATTGATTGACGTTGCCGTGTAAAAACATTGGGCCAAAAAACCATAGGCTACACTGTGATAATTTTTCTGGATTCACACCTCTTGAAATGAGATCAGCCGGATTTTGCTTTGAGCTGACGTGTCGCCATTGAATGCCTATGGTTTGTTCTTGGATCTTACTTACTCTATTCGCTACAAATGTGCGAAGAGAGGATGGTGCTGAATTGATCCAATGAAGCACTATCTCAGAATCCGACCATAGATATGTAGGTGTGTTTTCAGCTCGTAGTTCCTTTTTCACCTTTGTAGTGAGTTGGGCCCCAAGAAGAGCTGCACATAGCTCCAACCTTGGTAAAGTCACCTTTTTTATAGGAGCAATACGTGACTTGGCACATAGAAGTCTCACTATGAGTCGCCCATCTCGAAGCTTGGAACGTATGTATACTGTGGCGCCGTACGCCTTTTCAGAAGCATCTACGAATGTGTGTATCTGTGCATCGCTTGGACTTTCGCCATCAAACACGTGCCTGTTGATGTTTAAATTATTAAGATGTTTCAAATTTTGACGGAATGTAGCCCATTGATTATTAAGGGTTGCTGGTAGTGGTTCATCCCATGAAAGTTGTAATTGCCATAGTTGTTGTATAAACATTTTAGCGGAGACCACCACTGGACCGGCGATTCCTAAAGGATCAAATATTCGGGCTAGATCTGATGTTACCGTGCGTTTGGTGATTTTATTGGTTTCTTGAATGTCTGCTCTGAGGCAAAGAACATCTGCCTTGGGATTCCATGTTAATCCCAAGATCTTGGTCGATTGGTTATCGAAATCTAGGTTCAGCTGTACATTTTCGGGGGGGATGCCACTTAACAGCTTGGAGTGATTTGCGCACCATTTTCTTAGGTTAAAACCAGCTTCTTGTAACAGACTTGTCAATTGCCGTTGTATTTCTATTGCTGTTAGGAGGTTGTTGGATCCACTCATACCATCGTCCACATAAAAGTCGTGTTTTAATGCTGTAGCGCCTAATGGATATTTTTCCATGTTTCTAACTGCTAATTGTTGCAAACATTTTGTTGCCAAATAAGGGGCAGCAGAAGTTCCATACGTCACAGTATTAAGTTGGTATGTTCCTACTGCTTCATTTGAATTATTTCTCCAATAAATAAGTTGCATGTTACGGTCTTCGGGATCAATGAGAATTTGTCGATACATTTTTTCAATGTCCGTACAAAACACAAATGTTGGAGTTCGGAATCGTAATATCATTCCAAAAAGGTCTCCTTGTGTTGGTGGGCCAACGCATAATATGTCGTTGAGGGATATTCCTGATGATGATTTTGCCGACGCATCAAACACTACTCGTAGTTTAGTAGTTTTACTTTCAGGTTTGATTACACAATGATGCGGGATGTAATAGTGAGGATCCATAACCTCAGAGTTGTTTATACGGGTCATGTGGCCCAACTCTTCATACTCCTTCATGAAGTCAATATATTGCCTTTTTAGGTCTGGATTCATAGCAAGACGCCTTTCCAAGGCAAGTAACCTTGAAAAGGCCAACCTTTTCGTATCTCCTAAACAGCTTGGGTTTTCTGAAAGGCAAAGGCGCACTACAAATCTACCCTCATTATTTCTCGTGGTTGTTTGAATGAATTGTTGTTCGCATAGTTTTTCTTGTACACTGAAGGTGTTGTCAGCATCAATTTCGTCTAGTCTCCAGAATCTCTGTATCAGCTCATCTGTGTTTGCTTCGCTTACACCGTGCACTGCGCATATTGCTGAGTTGCTGGTATTATCTCTTATTCTTCCACTTACAATCCAACCCAGCCTTGTGTTTCTTAAAATTGGTAATTCTGGTGAGAGTTGGATTTTACCGGTGGTCAACAACTCGAGGTAGTATTCAGCGCCTAATAAAACGTCAATATTTGCAGTGGTGTTGAATTCTGGATCGGCCAATTGGATGTTGTCTGGTATTGGCCAAGAATTGCAGTTGAACTCGGTTGAAGGTTGGGCTGGAATAATGTTAGGAAGTACGAAAGCCTCGAGCCTTGTACTGAAGTTGCTTGTTGTAGATTGAAGATTTAAATTAATACGTTGATTCGTATTTCTGGATTGATTGCCAATTCCTTCGATGCATAAGGATGTCTGCGATGGCTTAAGTGATAGACGATTTAATAGTCGGTTAGTCACAATGTTGATTTGTGACCCTGAGTCTAAAATTGCCTTGAAGACTCCAGACCGTCCATTACTGCCTGTAATTTTTACGCGAGCTGTGGCTAATAGCACGTATCCCTTCCGCGCCTCAGAGTGGTTAGCTGATGCTACCGTTGATGGTTGTGTATTGCTACCAGTGGGAGAGTTGGGGGATGGTGAATTTAGTGTGTTGGTATTTCGTGGATGACTGTCTAAATGTACTAAACTGTTGTGTTTTTTTTTACATTTTCTACAGGAACTTGATGTGCATTGTCGTGACATATGATCACCCTTGAAACAGTTAACACAGAGTTTCTGTTGCTGTATCCACCTTAATCGTTCGGGCACTGACCACGATAAAAACCGGTTGCAATAATACAACTGATGAATTCCATTGTTGCATAATTTGCAATGGTTATTGTCTTTAGAAGCGGTTGCTGCAGATAAAGTTCTTTTTGGAGTAGTTTGTGTTCTTCCGACGGCTTCTAATGACTGAAATCTGGTTTCCAGGAATCCCAAAAGTTCTTCTAATGATGGTAATGATCTTGGTAGCTGTACGGACTGTTCATATAATATGTGCGTTCCATGGTCTAGTTTCTTTAATAATATGTTGACCAATATGGGGTCCCACGTCGATGTATTAATGTTCAAATTGTTGAGTGCTGCACAGCATTCGCGTGTTGTGTCGTGCAACCCCTTTATAGCTGCAGAAGAGGGGTTCTCAGCTATTTTTGGCTGATTCAACAATCTGTTTATGATGTTATTTGTCAATATTCGTGGATTATTAAAGCGGTCTTGCAGTGTTTTCCAAGCCGTTTCGTAGTTAGTTTCCGTTAATGAAAGGTTCTGTATTAATCTTGCGGCTTCTCCGGATATGTTTGTCTTTAAAAACCACATTGCCTTCTTGTGTATCATCTCGTTGAACATATCATAAAAAGGTTGCCAATTCATGTAATCCCCATTAAAATTTGGTATTGTTACCTTTGGAAGATATTGTGTGTGGTTATCCTGTTGGAATGTTGGTTGATTGATTGGTTCTGGAATTAAAGTTGCCTTTAGGCCTTCAATTTGCATTATCTTGTTCGTGATTTCTGTTTGTTGGGTTAAGAATGCATGTATGTCGTGCTCGATATTTTCGCTGCATAATTTGTCTTGCAATTGCTGCATCGTTTTCATGTTGTACTCGACTTCCTTTTGTATGACGTCTAGTTGCTGCCTTGAGTACTGGAATTCGCTTGCTAGTATGTCGTCCAGTGTGCTCATGATTTTGGATATTGTGGCGTCTCGCATTTTTAGTAGATTGTGTTTCACTTCTTCTGTGACATACTGGCCACCTGAGATGCCTTCTGATGTGTTTCTTGCGGTTGGCACTGGTTTGGTGTTTGAGGACGACAGTTTCATTATTTCCATTTCAATATATTCAATTGACGCATTGTATTTTGCTCCAGTTGATTTGTATAGATTCGTTACAATATAAGGATCCAGTTCTGATAAGGTTGGGTCGCCACGAATTCTATTTTCTGCTTTCTCAAATACCTGCCATTGGGCAATGAGTTCGTTCTTTTTGCCTTCATAAAATTCTTTAGTTCTTCTCTCAATTGGGGCTTTTTTTATGGTCGAAATTATTTTTTCAATACCACTTGCCCTTGCCTGTTGCTGAACGATAAGATCCTGAAGGGTTGTCATGTTGACTGTGTATTTTAGACTATGTCGACTTTTTTTGATATTACCACTTGTGGGGTAAATTCTGATTACTTCAAGTTGTCCTGATCCTTGAATTAAGACTCCAGAAATTTGAAGGATGTGTGTTGCTCTTTTTATGCTATCAAGTTCCTTACTGCTGGTGGTAGGAGACTTTTAAACACAAAAGAAAGGGGTCACCAAATGTTGAGATTGACAATAGATTCAACACAAGCACATGAACTTGTATTAAAACTATTTTTATTTGTCGAATGTTCTTCAAGTACTTTAACCTGAAGAACTCAATGTTAATAATAATTACACCTTTTAAATTTGGTTTATTACTGACACAAGAATTTATTTGTTCAATTGGTTTTATACAAATTAATTACAAAAGAAATTTAATACAAACTGACTCAACAATAATTGCATTTCTGCAATTGAACAATTTTCTTGGTTAATGCCCTAGTTATTATATTTTTCTGTGTTAATGCAGAAATTAAATAATTGCAAGAGTTGCAAATTAATATAATTAATAATACCTTAAATGTAGATTACAACAATGACACAAATAATATTATTAATAATGTAATAAATGTAATAAATTAATATGTTGACCTAAGTGTCAACAGAAAAGTCTAAAATTTTTCACGTTGTTCGCCACAAACAGCAACAAGTATTTGCCGGCTCTTCAGCTCGAGTTTATTAAAAAAAATCGTGAGGCGAATATATGGGACTACGTATGTGCCTAACTTGAAAAAGACTTAGAAATTCTTTAAAAGATTCAGAAACGAATTGTTTTCCGTTGTCCGAATGTATGACCTCCGGTACACCAAACTTGTAAAATACTTCATCTCTGAGAAATCTTATGACAGACTTGGTAGTTGCCTTCGTTAGAGCTTTTAATAAAACAAACTTTGTTTTATGATCTAAAACTATAAAAATGAATGTGTTGCCTGCTTTTGTTCTGGGATATGGTCCAAGAAAATCTATGTAGATTTTCAGAAATGGTCTTTGCGTCAGGACCTCATTTCCCATAGGCGGACGTAAAATCTGTTTAGGATGCTTTCACTCCTTGCATGTTGAATACTATCTAACATGTTCTCGAATAAGTTTCACCTTTGAAGGCCAATAGAAATATTCTCGAATATTGTAAAGAGTTTTGCCTATACCTCCATGAGAAGTGTTTTCAACATGTGATTTTTCTATAATATTGTCTGTCAGTCCCTGTGGCAACCAAATTTTCCAACATTCATCTTCATCGTCTATGTCATTTCTGTTAAATTTCACTCTTTTGTACACTATTCCATCATCTACCTTCACATCGGGTAATCTCTCTCTATTTTGTTCGATAGTATCTATCAATGCTAAATAATCTTTGCTTTTAAAAAATTCCGAATTAAAATCGATAAGGCTTTTAGTACCCTTCCTGTGCTCTATGTTAAACTTGAAGCCATGTAGTTTTAAACTCCACCTAGCCAATCTGCCGTTAAGGTCCTGATGTCTCATGAGCCACTTCAAACTGGAATGGTCTGTTATAACAGTAAAATCCATCAGTTCGATGTATTGGCGGAATTTTTCAATTGCCAATACAACAGCCAGACATTCCTTCTCGGTGGTTGAGTAATTTCTCTGAGCTGTGTTCAGCTTTTTCGAGAAATACTCAATGGGGTGCTCGTTTTCTTCTTCGTCTTTTTGAAACAGAACTGCCCCTACACCTACATTTAAAGCGTCACACTGGACAAAAAATGGCTTTTCGAAATCAGGACTAGAAAGGATTGGGCTAGTTACTAAACGCTGTTTGAGTTCCTCATAAGATGTCAAAGCTTCGGGAGTCAAAATGAAGCTAGAGGATTTCTTTAGAGTGTCAGTAAGAGGTGCTGTTAGTATTGAAAAATCGTTTATAAACCGACGATACCATCCTACTGTGGCCAGAAATCTTCTAACTTCTTTTTGATTCTGTGGGGGTTTGATATCTAATATTGCCCCTACCTTGCCTTCGTCCGGCTTCAGCTTTCCTCCTCCCACAATGTAGCCTAAATATTTTGGCTCTTTATAGCAGAATTTAGACTTAGCCATGTTGATTGTGAGGCCTGCTTGGGTTAACTTTTGCCCTACGGTTCTTAACATGTCGATGTGATCGGGGAAGTTGGAAGAAACTACTAATAGGTCATCTAAGTAAACGAACAGCCTATCTTTCAGCTCAGACGGCACCACTTTATCCATCAATCGACAAAGCCGCTGGGCAACGTTGCACAGTCCGAAAGGCATCACTTTAAATTGATATTGTGGCCTACCCGGGACTGTGAACGCTGTCTTCGGTCTACTCTCTTCGGCTAAAGGGATCTGCCAAAAGGCATCCTTTAAGTCGATTGCTGAGATAAAATGAGAGTCGCCTAGCCTAGCTAATAAGCCGTCGATGTTAGGAAGAGGATAAGAGTCCTTTTTGGTGACTTCATTCAACTCCCTAGCATCGAGACATAGCCTGTTCTTACCGGGCTTCATCACCAGAGTTGTCCTATTATTCCATTCTGACCCTGTTGTCACCTCGATCACATCTAGCTCTAGCATTCTGCCAAGTTCCTCATAAAAAATCTTCTGCACTGCGGAACTCACTGGGAAATGACGCATTTTCTTAGCGGGTGCGTTTCCAGTGTCTATGGAGTGCTTTTCTAAGGTTGTTTTGTCTAATCCATACTGTGTATAACACAAGAATGAAATCTTAGTCTTTTCTAAAAGTTTATTTTGGTTTGGTGTCAAATCATGTAATTTTACATCTTCTCCTACTGAAATTTCATTTATGCTATCTTCATCTAAACAAAGTTTTATGCCAATTTTTCTCCAAAAATCATACCCTAGTATTAATTCCTGGCTCAAGTTAGGCACTAGGTAGAGAATTGTCTCTACTGATCTATTTCCATACTTAACAACTGTCTTTATCTTACCAACTATTAAATGTTTTTTCCGTCGGCCGTCCTTACGGATGATTTGTAGTCAAGTATGTTAGCATCTAGTTTTCTGACATTTTCGAGACAATTTCTATCTAGCTTAAATAAATACTTTCCTGTTTTCACCCTTTTGAACCCCATTTATCGTAAAAGTACCAAGCACATGTTTAAAATTCTTTAATACTTATTGATTGTAAGTGAGCCTTTATGTTTATAAGTTCAAAAGATATATATGGGTTAAAAAAAGTATCAAAATGTAGTTTTTACCCTTTCTATCCTTATTAGTGCCATTTCCAAAAAAGTACAGAACACATGTCCCCTTATTTTTCTAGCCGATTATATGATTTATCAATTTTGTAGCGTGTTTTACCCATACGCGGCCAAATTAATAACAATTATTTCGGGTTAAGTTGGTAATTGGTAGCATCATAGCGGTAAAAGCAAAAATTTATGTAAATGTATTTGTAATTTTCTTTCTTTTATATAAGTGTATTGTAAATTTTTTTTAGGTAGGTATAAGTATTTAAAAAAAAACTTGTTTAAGAATAACGGAACTGGCCTCGTGGGCTACCTAACGTTCCCGTTATTTTCTTTAGAGACTGTACTCACTGCTTTTTTGGCTATAGACCTCGTGGTGCAAAAAGTTTGGCGACGTGGTCTTTTACCAGTTGTCGTATGCCGTACCTGATGAAATCGTTCGGGCTTCCAATAGAGCAAACACTTATTTTTATCTGGGACAACTTGTCCTGATGAAAATAGAAGATATGACACATGTACTGATGCCTCGTGCCTAATGTCCTCTCAAGACGGTACCCAATGGCTTGGAAAAGAAACAATCACTATTGCCTATGTATAACACACCAAAAAAAACTAAAACGTAGTTTTACCGCCATTTGAGTTTAAAATTTGAATTTGGGGTACAAACCTTTTATTTTTTTTAAAGAAAAGTCTAAAATTTTTCACGTTGTTCGCCACAAACAGCAACAAGTATTTGCCGGCTCTTCAGCTCGAGTTTATTAAAAAAAATCGTGAGGCGAATATATGGGACTACTTATGTGCCTAACTTGAAAAAGACTTAGAAATTCTTTAAAAGATTCAGAAATGAATTGTTTTCCGTTGTCCGAATGTATGACCTCCGGTACACCAAATTTGTAAAATACTTCATCTCTGAGAAATCTTATGACAGACTTGGTAGTTGCCTTCGTTAGAGCTTTTAATAAAACAAACTTTGTTTTATGATCTAAAACTATAAAAATGAATGTGTTGCCTGCTTTTGTTCTGGGGTATGGTCCAAGAAAATCTATGTAGATTTTCAGAAATGGTCTTTGCGTCAGGACCTCATTTCCCATAGGCGGACGTAAAATCTGTTTAGGATGCTTTCACTCCTTGCATGTTGAATACTATCTAACATGTTCTCGAATAAGTTTCACCTTTGAAGGCCAATAGAAATATTCTCGGATATTGTAAAGAGTTTTGCCTATATCTCCATGAGAAGTGTTTTCAACATGTGATTTTTCTATAATATTGTCTGCCAGTCCCTGTGGCAACCAAATTTTCCAACATTCATCTTCATCGTCTATGTCATTTCTGTTAAATTTCACTCTTTTGTACACTATTCCATCATCTACCTTCACATCGGGTAATCTCTCTCTATTTTGTTCGATAGTATCTATCAATGCTAAATAATCTTTGCTTTTAAAAAATTCCGAATTAAAATCGATAAGGCTTTTAGTACCCTTCCTGTGCTCTATGTTAAACTTGAAGCCATGTAGTTTTAAACTCCACCTAGCCAATCTGCCGTTAAGGTCCTGATGTCTCATGAGCCACTTCAAACTGGAATGGTCTGTTATAACAGTAAAATCCATCAGTTCGATATATTGGCGGAATTTTTCAATTGCCAATACAACAGCCAGACATTCCTTCTCGGTGGTTGAGTAATTTCTCTGAGCTGTGTTCAGCTTTTTCGAGAAATAATCAATGGGTTGCTCGTTTTCTTCTTCATCTTTTTGAAACAGAACTGCCCCTACACCTACATTTGAAGCGTCACACTGGACAAAAAATGGCTTTTCGAAATCAGGACTAGAAAGGATTGGGCTAGTTACTAAACGCTGTTTGAGTTCCTCATAAGATGTCAAAGCTTCGGGAGTCAAAATGAAGCTAGAGGATTTCTTTAGAGTGTCAGTAAGAGGTGCTGTTAGTATTGAAAAATCGTTTATAAACCGACGATACCATCCTACTGTGGCCAGAAATCTTCTAACTTCTTTTTGATTCTGTGGGGGTTTGATATCTAATATTGCCCCTACCTTGCCTTCGTCCGGCTTCAGCTTTCCTCCTCCCACAATGTAGCCTAAATATTTTGGCTCTTTATAGCAGAATTTAGACTTAGCCATGTTGATTGTGAGGCCTGCTTGGGTTAACTTTTGCCCTACGGTTCTTAACATGTCGATGTGATCGGGGAAGTTGGAAGATACTACTAATAAGTCATCCAAGTAAACGAACACCCTATCTTTCAGCTCAGACGGCACCACTTTATCCATCAATCGACAAAGCCGCTGGGCAACGTTGCACAGTCCGAAAGGCATCACTTTAAATTGATATTGTGGCCTACCCGGGACTGTGAACGCTGTCTTCGGTCTACTCTCTTCGGCTAAAGGGATCTGCCAAAAGGCATCCTTTAAGTCGATTGCTGAGATAAAATGAGAGTCGCCTAGCCTAGCTAATAAGCCGTCGATGTTAGGAAGAGGATAAGAGTCCTTTTTGGTGACTTCATTCAACTCCCTAGCATCGAGACATAGCCTGTTCTTACCGGGCTTCATCGTCAGAGTTGTCCTATTATTCCATTCTGACCCTGTTGTCACCTCGATCACATCTAGCTCTAGCATTCTGCAAAGTTCCTTATAAAAAATCTTCTGCACTGCGGAACTCACTGGGAAATGACGCATTTTCTTAGCGGGTGCGTTTCCAGTGTCTATGGAGTGCTTTTCTAAGGTTGTTTTGTCTAATCCATACTGTGTATAACACAAGAATGAAATCTTAGTCTTTTCTAAAAGTTTATTTTGGTTTGGTGTCAAATCATGTAATTTTACATCTTCTCCTACTGAAATTTTATTTATGCTATCTTCATCTAAACAAAGTTTTATGTCAATTTTTCTCCAAAAATCATACCCTAGTATTAATTCCTGGCTCAAGTTAGGCACTAGGTAGAGAATTGTCTCTACTGATCTATTTCCATACTTAACAACTGTCTTTATCTTACCAACTATTAAATGTTTTTTCCGCCTTACGGATGGTTTGTAGTCAAGTATGTTAGCATCTAGTTTTCTGACATTTTCGAGACAATTTCTATCTAGACAACTAACTAAGGCTCCGCTATCTAAGAGTCCTCACCTAATATGTCAACCACCATGTAAGGCCTTATGTCATCTTCGAAGCCTAATGTGGTTGAAGCGATGACTTTTCTCCCTTTTTTTCGCTTTTGGTATCTGTTTCTAGTCTTTAAAATTTTTGAACTTATTGCTGACATATCGGCAAAAATCTCAGCTCTTTTTTTGTCATAAATTTCTAATCGTTCTTCATAGGAAAGATTAGGATTTACCGAAGTTCGAACAAGACTCTTAGGATTCGTACTAGAAGATTGGTCAGATGAAATTGGATAAGCTTGTGCTGATAAAATAGATTCCGATTTGGTGGCATTCAAACTTTCGTTTGGAGATTGTGTTAAATTAATAAGATCAAGTTTTCCTTTTACTACTAAATCATTCTGAAGTTTAGTTAGTGATTTCTTGTCGTCAAATTGCTTATTATCGCTATCCCTTGCTATCTCTTTTGAACTTTAACATGTCGTCCCAGACTTCCGCATGTTCTTGTGTTGGTTTCCCAAACATCTTGGACAAGTCGGGCTGGTAACATCCTCGAACCCACATTTGTAACAAAAAAGCTTCCTTTGTGCAACAGGGCATTCAACAAACGAATGTTCAGGGGCCTTACAGTTCCAACAAGTAAGTTGTTTTGCTGTAACATTGTCCCTCTGTAGCGCTTCTATTTGTTGAGCTTGTTCTTCGTCTATATCTGATTCACATATGTCCACTTCATATACCCTACGGCTGTTTCCGAGAGGCATGCGGTTAGAGGATCTTTTGGCAATGTTCCTCTCTGGTCTAAATTGTTCCTCTCTGGTCTAAATTGTCTATTCTAATCGGATAAATAAGTTGAGCTAATCCGTCTTTTAAGTTGTGTTTCACCATTTTTACCAATTCGATTTCCGCGACATGGACCCTCATTTGGTTCTTCAACTTAACTATCTCCGAAATGAAATTATCTGCCGATTCTCCTGAAGCTTGCCTACGTTCCATTATCTTTCTTTGGATCTCAAAATCGCTGTCAAAGTTTCTGAACTTTTTGATCATAAAGTATTTGAAAGTATGCCAGTTACATATCGGGTATTTCATCCTAAAAGACCAGAACCAATTGCTGGCAGCACCCGTCACCAAATGATGAAAGCCTTTCATCACAATCTCCCATGAGCAGTTATAATCCTGGTTGAGCGCTTCCACTCTAAACACAAAGTCTTCCACAGTCAGTGATTTATTCGTCCCGTCATATTTGATACCCCATTTTTCTTACTGGTTTATCGCCTAACCGTTCTACTACCTGAGCTTTGATTTGAATTGTCTAACCCTGGGTACTGTTGAGTATTATTGGGTGAATCACTGAAAACTGGCTGGGGCACATTAGGTGGTCTATGTTAGGGATTGTTTGGTAGAAAATAAGGTTGTTGAGGTGGCCTACTAAAATTATTAAATGGTGTTTAATAGTTGTAGCTTGGACCGAAACCTCGATTGTCCGAAGTATTAGAGTTTTCAAACGGGTTTACTCTCTAATAAGTTGTGGCAACATAAGTTGCATGTTTTGTACCTCTCTCATTATAGAGTCTTGAGCAGCTTGCACAGAGGCACTAACATAGTCCCTAATCGCTTGGTCGTCTTCGTTTCGAACCGGATTTCGTTCGTTATTATCGGATTGTAAGTTTCTATTTGGCTGAGACATGTTTATGTTTCTTCTTACTGTGACACTTTCTTGTCCGCTAATTACCCTAGCTGTTAGGCTACTGTAAGTTGGTGTTGTTATACTGGGATCAGTATCTGGGGAAGAATGTGTCTGAGGTCCGTGTCCTGGTGGAAACCTTATCGACATTAACGGAGTTATAGCACTAGTAGAAGTAATGGGTACTGTATTTTGGGACGTTGTTGTAGTTGTACCAATTGAGTTTTCAGCTAAATTGTCACTACTTACTGGATTACGACTGGATGACCTAAGATTCCTGGTGCTCATCCTGATTCAACAGTAAAAAAAAAAACAAACCTGCAACTGCCGAGTTACAGAAATCCAAATAACAAAACAAATGTCTAATGCAAAAATGATTAAGTCTGAATCTCAATTTATTTTAAGAAATTGTTTAAATGTAAATTTGTTTGTAAAAACAAATATTTGGTAATATGTTTATTTGTTTACGTTAAAATTTGTACAAATTATTACAAAATATTACGGAAAGTCGTTCGTTTACCCACAACTTAGTAAGGGGGGAAATGTAAACAGAGAGAATTTTTGAGAAAAAGTGACAGATTATTTGCTGAGTATTTGTAATATGTTACGGGGAAAATTTTTGCTTGTAAAAGTTCAGTAACAACAACAACATGAATAAAAAACGTAAACAAAAGAAAAACAGGCAGTTGAAAATTTGTCGCATATTAAAAATCCGTGAAGGATTAGAGAAGGGGGAGGTAGATGGTTATTTCTTAGAAAGTGGGTTAGTCTTTCGGCGGGGAGAACGGGGATAAAATCAATTGTTTGTTTCTAGAGAAATGGAGGACAACATAATTAGGCTTACTCATGAGAAATATGGTCATGAAGGTGTAGAAAAATGTACTAACCAAATCAAGAAGCATTGCTGGTTTCCGGGTATGAGGGAGAAGATAAATCATTTTATTCGAAACTGTCTGAAGTGTATTTATTATTCTGCCCCGAATAGTGGTAATGAGAGACATTTATCTAGTATTGAGAAAAAACCGATATCCTTTGACACGTTGCATATTGATCACTTCGGACCCCTGCCTGCTGTGCGCTCTAAGAGGAAACATATACTAGTAATTGTTGATTCATTTAACAAATTTGTGAAGCTGTACGCTGTAAATACGCCGGGTACCAAGGAGGTGTGTTGTGCGTTGGCAAAATACTTTCAATACTATAGTAGGCCTAGGCGTATTATTAGTGACCGCGGAACGTGTTTTATTATACCCTTCACCAATAGGTGAAAGGGTATTATAAGTTTGTGATTCCGTTTGTAATTTTTTTATTAGTGATCGTAGACCCCATAAAAATTATACCGATCGACTCAGAATCGGGAGGAGAATCGATTAAGCGATGTCCGTCTGTCTGTCTGTCTGTCTGTCTGTCCGTCCGTCTGTCTGTCTGTCTGTTGAAATCAAGTTTCTGAAGCCTCTGGAGGATGGACTTACATAAATTATATATCAGATTTTAGGAAATTCTCCCGCAATGAACGCTATTAAATTTCATTAAAATCGGTTTATAAACACCGAAAATATCGAAAAAATACCAAAAATTAGACGAAAATTTAAAAATTTTTGATTGAAACACACTTTTAAATAACAAGAGAAAAAAGATACTCCTGGTGTACATGTGATAATATATTATATATCAGATTGTAGGAAATAGTTTCCCAAAACACTCTGTAAAATTGTATCAAAATCGGTTCATAAACAACTGAGATATCGCCAAAACACTGAATTTGATGTATCGCAAATTGCCCAAAGTTCGCATTAGAGAATGTTTGTTGAAAAAATGAAATGCAGAAATAGGAAAAACCATCCTCCTGGAGCACGGACCTACATAAATTTTATATCAGATTTTAGGAAATTCCCCCGCCAAGCACGTTATTAAATTTTATCAAAAGCGGTCCATAAACAATTGAGATATCGCAATAACACTACATTTGATGTACAGCAAATTGCCCAAAGTACGTGTCTAAGAAATTTTGTTTACATTTTGTAAGTATTGTTTCAGCGATATCTCAGGTGTTTATGGACCGAATGTGATGAAATTTGACATCGTTCTTTGTGTGAGGATTTTCTAAAATCTATACTCCACAAATCTGATTACGAATACCATTCAAATTGTACCGATCAACTAAGAATCGGCAGGAGAATCGATTTCGCGACCTCCGTCTGTTTGTCTGTATGTCCGTCCGTCTGTTTGTTTGTCCGTCCGTCTGTTTTTTTGTCCGTCCGTCTACCTGTCTGTAATTTTTTCTGTTGTAGTCAAGTTTTTGGAGCTCCTGTTTTGTCGATATCTCAGGTGTTTATTTTGATGAAATTTAATAGCGTCCTTCGCAGGGGATTACCTAAATCCTGATGCATTCGGTAATTTGTGGTAGATATAATTTAGCGTTTAAGCGATGGTGTTTTGATCGACAATGATGAAATTCAGGGTGGGACAATATCCTAAAATTTTGTGTAAAATCCAGGAGCTCCACAAATCTGATTTTAGCAGACAGACACTCTGCATTAATCTTAATTTTGTGTCTGACTTTTGAACATTATGATAACATTTGAGAATGTATTATATATCAAATTATAGGTGATCTTCCTAGGAAGTACAAAAATGCAGCTAACTACATGATATCCGTTCAAAACCTACATATGTATGTAAGTATCTCACATATCAACGAAAATTAAAATTTTTTAATTGCAATTGGGAGAAATCCGTTCACGTTTGACAATTGATCCCGTATAACTTCGCCTAAGATACGATGATGACATTTAGTATAAAGACGTTGTACAATATTGATATTCAGGGCGATAGCGCCTAAAATAAACTTTCTAGAGGGACAACATTTGACAAAAGTATTTCTGATCTCTTGAAAAGTTCGATATTGAAAATGGGCGAGCTCTATTCACATTTAGTGAAATCTCTCATATAACCCCGACCGGGAATCGATTTAATGCTGATAAATTAAATCACATTAAAATTGCACAAGGAACTAGAGCAAAACTTTCCAAACATCCATCGGACAGATCGAAAAAACAATACATCCCAAATATTATTGATGAAGTGTTCATTTTAATTAATTAACTAACTTCAGATTAATAAGTAAATCTTTAATAACTTTTCCAACAAAGCTGATATCCATCCATTCAAAAGCTATATATTTCACGTATGTATCTCAAACTAAGAGTGTATACCCTATAATTTTAAAGCTTATCATTGTTAAAGCTTTGACCTAAATCAGTCCGCTAACTTCAGAGTTTTACATAACTAATCAAGAACTTTTACTAGTTGGATAATTCGTACGAATTAAAGTGCACAACCCTCACTGGGCATTGTGTTTTTGGGTTGCATGCCAGAATACTTAAACTTCATCAAATCGATGTGCTATTGCAAATGTAAGGGCATCTACATTTTGAAGCATCTTTTCTGCACGGTTTATCTGGTCTATCGAACTCTATTAAATGTTCGTAAAATATGTGTCTATTTTATTTCGAAGCTACTGGCTGGCTTAAATATGCATTCTCTATTTGTAGTCTAGTAATCATTATCTTTCACAAAGGGACCACTTTAGAACCCAAGTGAAGCTTCCCTCGACATTAGCCTCCTGCCCAACCTAACCTTTGGGTGCATAACTATTCTAGATGATGACGCCACCAAAAATCTTTTCTTTTTCCGACTCTTAATTTTAAAGACTCTTTGCATATAATACTAGTATAACCAAATTTTGCTAGGAATTACATTAAGTACTTTTGCAACACCATTGGTGAAGGGTATCCAAGATTCGGCAAAGCCAAATATACCACTCTTACTTGTTTATTTATTTATTTGATATTCTGTGCAAAAGACTTACAGTCTTATATTGCAGCACAGAATTTAGAGTTGATATAATAATGTTTTAATTCATATAAAATTAATAATAACAAAAACTTAGAAGTTACATTAAATATTTAAAATTTGACACAATTAATAAATTGAGATTTAGTTTGAAAATAATTGTATTATGTTCTTTTTAAAAGTAAATGCATTATTAACAATTTGTACGCTATGAGGTAAAGAATTCCAAAGACGGACAGCATTGACGAAGAATTGCCATTCAGATGATAAACTGTTATAGGAAAACGTGGTTAGTCTCTTTCCCCTATTAGATCTTGAAAATTGCAAACGGACATAAAGATGATGAGGTTGTTGACTATAAATGAGTTTATGTAATAATATTAGTAGGGTAGAAGGGGGAGCATTGCCACTTTTTTTTTAAAGTGCTCTAGGTTTCTTACCGGGAGAGTTATCACAATTTCTTTGTTCTTCATAGGTACCTATATATGTTAGCTTTAAACTGTGTTGGTTCAGATTGCCTACGGCTTTTCTTTATGTATTAAATTCAAAAAGTATCAAATTAAGTAAAAGTGGCGAATGTGCCCCATCCATGGGGCACATTTGCCAATAAGTTGGGTACAAAAAAGAAATAAAAAACTTGTTGTAATAAAGTAAATTTTTGTTTCTATAAAGCATTAATATACAAAACAAACAAACCAAAAAAATAATTCAAGTTCATTTCACATGGATAAATTAAACAAAAGAGTAAAAAATTAAGAGATCAAAATTTAAACTATTGGGCCTCTGTTAACATTGTACTGTGACATATCAACATTAAAAAAAAAATGTTAAGATGGAAGATGGATTGGACATTGCAACCAAAATACGATATCCTTTTTAGGGATATTACGAATGTCGGGCTCAAAAAAATGTTGACGAGTAGCTTTGTTATATATGTATGGCAAATGTGCCCCAGGTAGAGTCCTCTGATATAAAGAACAATTTTTCACATAAGAAATAGATTTATTGATAAAAACTTAAAATATTTCTTCTCAATACTATATTGTTTATTAAACTAATGAAAAATTTCTTAGGATAACAAAAAACTAAGGAAAATATTACAAAAATACTTGTAGCAAAATATTTTTTCAGGATCTGCTAAAACAATAAATCACGCCTAATGTTTTAAATATGAAAGCCACAGCAGTCAAAATTTGAGATATAGAATATCAATGATAAACGAATATAAAATCGATTACAGCATCAAAAAAGATAAGTTGGTTTTCAAGAAAATTAGTGGTGGCAAATGCGCCCCTATGGCAAATGGTCCCCCTCCTACCCTACTTTGATTTTTAGTAGATCTTTAAATGAAAGGCCATAAATTTGTTTCGCATACATGGATACGTTAGTACGACCTTTAATGTTAAAAATGTATCGCGCAATATTATTGAAAATTACTTTGAGTCTAGTTTTACTGCGTGCATCACAACTTGCAAAAATCTCACAACCATAAAGCAAAGTAGGAATTAGGTAGGTTTTAGCCAGCAACATTCTTGTTTTGGTTGGAGTAAGATGTTGAGTTCTCCATAGGCTTCTAAGTAATGCATATGTGCGCCCACAAGCATAACTGATATGGTCCTTCCAGTTAAGGTTATCATTGAATATGATTCCTAAGTTTTTGGTTGTATTTACCAGGTCAATCGGTTCATGGTTAAGCACAATTGGTGGTAGTGTTTCTGTCAAAGTTGATCTTTTTTTAATTAACATGCATTTTGATTTTTTTGGATTAATGCTTAAGCCATTTGCTGAGGCCCAGAGGTAAATTCGTTGCAGATCTTCGTTTAATTTTGAAGCACAATCAATCAAAGAAGATGGTTTACAGCTAATATAAATTTGTACGTCGTCAGCGTACATTCTCACTTTACAAAATTTAAGTTGTTCCGGCAAATCATTTGCGTATATAGAGAAAAGAAGAGGGCCAATTATCGATCCCTGAGGGACACCTCTTCTCACCGGCAGACAACGTGAATCTTTTACAGAGGTGTGAACATACTGTCTTCGATTTGTAAGATACGACATCAATAAACGTGTAGAGGTAGATGAAAAATTTAAGAAATTCCGTAGTTTAAACTTGAGCACATCGTGGTCGACTGTGTCGAACGCCTTTGAGTGGTCCAAGAGTACCAGGAAAGTAATATTATTTATATCAATTTCTTTCCTTATGTCTTCGCTGACATCGATTAAGGCAGTGGAGTAGCTATTGTTTGTTCGAAATCCAGATTGTCTATCGTTTATAAGGTTATGGTTATTTAGGAATATTATAATTTGATTATGCAAGAGCCTTTCAAGAACTTTCGACAAAAATGGTAAAATTGCTATAGGCCTGTGATCAGAGTTTGATTTGGGAATTGGTATAATTTTTGCATTTTTCCATTTCTACGGATAATAACAGGTTGTGATAATTTTATTGAATATGTACGTGATTGTTGGCAATAGGTGTGGTAGGAGTAATTTAAGAAATTTCGGATGAATTTCGTCGGATCCAATAGCATTCGATTTAATTGATAAAAAGCTTTCGCATACCTCGGATTGGGTAACGCCAATGAAATTAAAATGGTTATCTTGTTTTGTGGTATAGTTTAAGTTGTTCGTGTAAAATCCTAGCTCAGCTTTAACCATTGGTATGTTCACAAATTTTTCGTTAAGAATATCAGCTTCTATATTCACGTTTGCACATTTTTTGCTTTTTCCTATACCAATTTCTCGAATAGTTTGCCAAGTTTTCTTTGATTCGACAGCATTTATAAATTTGGTTGTAAAATGTTTAGATTTTGCATCCCTGACGGCCTTATTAGCAGCATTTCTCGCAACGCGGTACACATTATGTAGTTGAGTAGTTTTGAAACGTTTCCATCGGTTATACGCGATATCTCTCTTTAAAAATAACTGCTTTACATCATTTGTAAACCAACGTTTTGTTTTCTGTCCCGACTTTATTGATTTAACAGGCACAATTTGAAATAAATTATTAATATGTTCTTCTAAAAAATGTAACTGATCCTCAACAGATTCCATATAGTACACACTGCCCCAGTTGATTTTATAAAATTCTTGCAGCAATAAGTTAAGATCAACATTTTTGAAGTCGCGGTATGTTATTACTTCATTTTCTATTGGAATTTGAAAATCGTACGTCATAAAAAGTAGATCGTGCTTTGAAAAGCATGGTGCTGATATTTTTTTATTTTTTATTTATTTACTTAGCCTATGAATATTAATCCTTACGGACTATTAACAAAAGAAATTTTATTAAACTAAAGAATTTAAATGCATACTAATTCAAAATTTATTTGTTTTTAATGATATGTAATTAACCCGAGATTACGTATTGAGAAATGCAATAATTTTACATTTAATAACTTTAGAATTTGAACAAAATCAATGAATTGATATAAATTATTGTATTGTCTACACAGTCTTAATAAAGGATCGGCTTCGGCATAATTTGTTGCACAGAATTTTATATACAATGGCTTATAATAACGAGAATTACGGCACGGAACATTAATTTTTAAAGATGATAAGAGAAATTCACAATTACTATTACCATTTACAAGATTTAACATAAAGGATACATTTAACATAATACGACGACTTTTCAAGGTAGGTAATTTAATTAAGGCTAATCTACTTGTATATGGATACGATCTGAGTTACTCCACGGAAGCCCACGTAAGCAAAACAGCAAAAATTGTTTTTGCACACTTTCAATTTGGTCATTATAGACATCATAGTAAGGATCCCATACTATGGATCCGTATTCCAAAATACATCTAACCAGCGATACATAGAGCTATTTTGTAATGTATGGATCGTAAAACTCCTTAGCCCACCGCTTTATAAAAGCTAAGACGCCTATAGCTTTGTTAACAGTCAAAGTTATATGAGATGAGAAATCTAACTTAGGATCAAGTAAAATCCCAAGATCAAGAAAAGATTCAACTTGATCCAAAAGATGACCTCCAAGGTTGTAGTTAACTGCTATACATTTGTTTCTATTAAGTTATTAAGATCTTTTTGAAGATAAATTTTTGAAGGAGAAAAATATTTTTACATCGTCGGCGTACATCAATATATTGCTGAATTGAATAACGTTAGGTAGGTCATTCATAAACAGTGAAAATAAAAGTGGACCGAGATGACTGCCTTGGGGAACACCTGATGAAACAAATATATATTTAGAAGAACTCTGGTTGAATTGAACACGTTGATTTCTGTCAGTTAAATACGACTTTAACCATTTTAGGCTGTTGCAAGAAATTCCTAATTGATCCAGTTTGATTAAAAGAAGCTTATGATTAATTTTATCAAATGCCTTGGTGAAATCTGTGTATACAGCATCAGTTTGCTTTTTTTGATTAAATCCAGAATTTATTAAAGTAATAAGGTGAAGAACGTTAGTTGTAGTCGAGCAGCCTTTTCTAAAACCATGTTGGTAAGGTGATACTAAGGATGACATATGATGGCATAGAAAGTCAGCAATCAGTTTTTCGAATAATTTTCAAATAAGGGGGGAAATGTAAACAGAGAGAATTTTTGAGAAAAAGTGACAGTTTATTTGCTGAGTATTTGTAATATGTTACGGGGAAAATTTTTGCTTGTAAAAGTTCAGTAACAACAACAACATGAATAAAAAACGTAAACAAAAGAAAAACAGGCAGTTGAAAATTTGTCGCATATTAAAAATCCGTGAAGGATTAGAGAAGGGGGAGGTAGATGGTTATTTCTTAGAAAGTGGGTTAGTCTTTCGGCGGGGAGAACGGGGATAAAATCAATTGTTTGTTTCTAGAGAAATGGAGGACAACATAATTAGGCTTACTCATGAGAAATATGGTCATGAAGGTGTAGAAAAATGTACTAACCAAATCAAGAAGCATTGCTGGTTTCCGGGTATGAGGGAGAAGATAAATCATTTTATTCGAAACTGTCTGAAGTGTATTTATTATTCTGCCCCGAATAGTGGTAATGAGAGACATTTATCTAGTATTGAGAAAAAACCGATATCCTTTGACACGTTGCATATTGATCACTTCGGACCCCTGCCTGCTGTGCGCTCTAAGAGGAAGAAACATATACTAGTAATTGTTGATTCATTTAACAAATTTGTGAAGCTGTACGCTGTAAATACGCCGGGTACCAAGGAGGTGTGTTGTGCGTTGGCAAAATACTTTCAATACTATAGTAGGCCTAGGCGTATTATTAGTGACCGCGGAGCGTGTTTTATTTATTTATTTATTTATTTGATATTCTGTGCAAAAGACTTACAGTCTTATATTGCAGCACAGAATTTAGAGTTGATATAATAATGTTTTAATTCATATAAAATTAATAATAACAAAAACTTAGAAGTTACATTAAATATTTAAAATTTGACACAATTAATAAATTGAGATTTAGTTTGAAAATAATTGTATTATGTTCTTTTTAAAAGTAAATGCATTATTAACAATTTGTACGCTATGAGGTAAAGAATTCCAAAGACGGACAGCATTGACGAAGAATTGCCATTCAGATGATAAACTGTTATAGGAAAACGTGGTTAGTCTCTTTCCCCTATTAGATCTTGAAAATTGCAAACGGACATAAAGATGATGAGGTTGTTGACTATAAATGAGTTTATGTAATAATATTAGTAGGGTAGAAGGGGGAGCATTGCCACTTTTTTTTTAAAGTGCTCTAGGTTTCTTACCGGGAGAGTTATCACAATTTCTTTGTTCTTCATAGGTACCTATATATGTTAGCTTTAAACTGTGTTGGTTCAGATTGCCTACGGCTTTTCTTTATGTATTAAATTCAAAAAGTATCAAATTAAGTAAAAGTGGCGAATGTGCCCCATCCATTGGGCACATTTGCCAATAAGTTGGGTACAAAAAAGAAATAAAAAACTTGTTGTAATAAAGTAAATTTTTGTTTCTATAAAGCATTAATATACAAAACAAACAAACCAAAAAAATAATTCAAGTTCATTTCACATGGATAAATTAAACAAAAGAGTAAAAAATTAAGAGATCAAAATTTAAACTATTGGGCCTCTGTTAACATTGTACTGTGACATATCAACATTAAAAAAAAAATGTTAAGATGGAAGATGGATTGGACATTGCAACCAAAATACGATATCCTTTTTAGGGATATTACGAATGTCGGGCTCAAAAAAATGTTGACGAGTAGCTTTGTTATATATGTATGGCAAATGTGCCCCAGGTAGAGTCCTCTGATATAAAGAACAATTTTTCACATAAGAAATAGATTTATTGATAAAAACTTAAAATATTTCTTCTCAATACTATATTGTTTATTAAACTAATGAAAAATTTCTTAGGATAACAAAAAACTAAGGAAAATATTACAAAAATACTTGTAGCAAAATATTTTTTCAGGATCTGCTAAAACAATAAATCACGCCTAATGTTTTAAATATGAAAGCCACAGCAGTCAAAATTTGAGATATAGAATATCAATGATAAACGAATATAAAATCGATTACAGCATCAAAAAAGATAAGTTGGTTTTCAAGAAAATTAGTGGTGGCAAATGCGCCCCTATGGCAAATGGTCCCCCTCCTACCCTACTTTGATTTTTAGTAGATCTTTAAATGAAAGGCCATAAATTTGTTTCGCATACATGGATACGTTAGTACGACCTTTAATGTTAAAAATGTATCGCGCAATATTATTGAAAATTACTTTGAGTCTAGTTTTACTGCGTGCATCACAACTTGCAAAAATCTCACAACCATAAAGCAAAGTAGGAATTAGGTAGGTTTTAGCCAGCAACATTCTTGTTTTGGTTGGAGTAAGATGTTGAGTTCTCCATAGGCTTCTAAGTAATGCATATGTGCGCCCACAAGCATAACTGATATGGTCCTTCCAGTTAAGGTTATCATTGAATATGATTCCTAAGTTTTTGGTTGTATTTACCAGGTCAATCGGTTCATGGTTAAGCACAATTGGTGGTAGTGTTTCTGTCAAAGTTGATCTTTTTTTAATTAACATGCATTTTGATTTTTTTGGATTAATGCTTAAGCCATTTGCTGAGGCCCAGAGGTAAATTCGTTGCAGATCTTCGTTTAATTTTGAAGCACAATCAATCAAAGAAGATGGTTTACAGCTAATATAAATTTGTACGTCGTCAGCGTACATTCTCACTTTACAAAATTTAAGTTGTTCCGGCAAATCATTTGCGTATATAGAGAAAAGAAGAGGGCCAATTATCGATCCCTGAGGGACACCTCTTCTCACCGGCAGACAACGTGAATCTTTTACAGAGGTGTGAACATACTGTCTTCGATTTGTAAGATACGACATCAATAAACGTGTAGAGGTAGATGAAAAATTTAAGAAATTCCGTAGTTTAAACTTGAGCACATCGTGGTCGACTGTGTCGAACGCCTTTGAGTGGTCCAAGAGTACCAGGAAAGTAATATTATTTATATCAATTTCTTTCCTTATGTCTTCGCTGACATCGATTAAGGCAGTGGAGTAGCTATTGTTTGTTCGAAATCCAGATTGTCTATCGTTTATAAGGTTATGGTTATTTAGGAATATTATAATTTGATTATGCAAGAGCCTTTCAAGAACTTTCGACAAAAATGGTAAAATTGCTATAGGCCTGTGATCAGAGTTTGATTTGGGAATTGGTATAATTTTTGCATTTTTCCATTTCTACGGATAATAACAGGTTGTGATAATTTTATTGAATATGTACGTGATTGTTGGCAATAGGTGTGGTAGGAGTAATTTAAGAAATTTCGGATGAATTTCGTCGGATCCAATAGCATTCGATTTAATTGATAAAAAGCTTTCGCATACCTCGGATTGGGTAACGCCAATGAAATTAAAAGGGTTATCTTGTTTTGTGGTATAGTTTAAGTTGTTCGTGTAAAATCCTAGCTCAGCTTTAACCATTGGTATGTTCACAAATTTTTCGTTAAGAATATCAGCTTCTATATTCACGTTTGCACATTTTTTGCTTTTTCCTATACCAATTTCTCGAATAGTTTGCCAAGTTTTCTTTGATTCGACAGCATTTATAAATTTGGTTGTAAAATGTTTAGATTTTGCATCCCTGACGGCCTTATTAGCAGCATTTCTCGCAACGCGGTACACATTATGTAGTTGAGTAGTTTTGAAACGTTTCCATCGGTTATACGCGATATCTCTCTTTAAAAATAACTGCTTTACATCATTTGTAAACCAAGGTTTTGTTTTCTGTCCCGACTTTATTGATTTAACACGCACAATTTGAAATAAATTATTAATATGTTCTTCTAAAAAATGTAACTGATCCTCAACAGATTCCATATAGTACACACTGCCCCAGTTGATTTTATAAAATTCTTGCAGCAATAAGTTAAGATCAACATTTTTGAAGTCGCGGTATGTTATTACTTCATTTTCTATTGGAATTTGAAAATCGTACGTCATAAAAAGTAGATCGTGCTTTGAAAAGCATGGTGCTGATATTTTTTTATTTTTTATTTATTTACTTAGCCTATGAATATTAATCCTTACAGACTATTAACAAAAGAAATTTTATTAAACTAAAGAATTTAAATGCATACTAATTCAAAATTTATTTGTTTTTAATGATATGTAATTAACCCGAGATTACGTATTGAGAAATGCAATAATTTTACATTTAATAACTTTAGAATTTGAACAAAATCAATGAATTGATATAAATTATTGTATTGTCTACACAGTCTTAATAAAGGATCGGCTTCGGCATAATTTGTTGCACAGAATTTTATATACAATGGCTTATAATAACGAGAATTACGGCACGGAACATTAATTTTTAAAGATGATAAGAGAAATTCACAATTACTATTACCATTTACAAGATTTAACATAAAGGATACATTTAACATAATACGACGACTTTTCAAGGTAGGTAATTTAATTAAGGCTAATCTACTTGTATATGGATACGATCTGAGTTACTCCACGGAAGCCCACGTAAGCAAAACAGCAAAAATTGTTTTTGCACACTTTCAATTTGGTCATTATAGACATCATAGTAAGGATCCCATACTATGGATCCGTATTCCAAAATACATCTAACCAGCGATACATAGAGCTATTTTGTAATGTATGGATCGTAAAACTCCTTAGCCCACCGCTTTATAAAAGCTAAGACGCCTATAGCTTTGTTAACAGTCAAAGTTATATGAGATGAGAAATCTAACTTAGGATCAAGTAAAATCCCAAGATCAAGAAAAGATTCAACTTGATCCAAAAGATGACCTCCAAGGTTGTAGTTAACTGCTATACATTTGTTTCTAAAAAGCGCATGCATTTACATTTTTTTAAGTTAAGCTCCATCATGTTAAGTTTACACCAACGGCAAAAGTTATTAAGATCTTTTTGAAGATAAATTTTTGAAGGAGAAAAATATTTTTACATCGTCGGCGTACATCAATATATTGCTGAATTGAATAACGTTAGGTAGGTCATTCATAAACAGTGAAAATAAAAGTGGACCGAGATGACTGCCTTGGGGAACACCTGATGAAACAAATATATATTTAGAAGAACTCTGGTTGAATTGAACACGTTGCTTTCTGTCAGTTAAATACGACTTTAACCATTTTAGGCTGTTGCAAGAAATTCCGAATTGATCCAGTTTGATTAAAAGAAGCTTATGATTAATTTTATCAAATGCCTTGGTGAAATCTGTGTATACAGCATCAGTTTGCTTTTTTTGATTAAATCCAGAATTTATTAAAGTAATAAGGTGAAGAACGTTAGTTGTAGTCGAGCAGCCTTTTCTAAAACCATGTTGGTAAGGTGATACTAAGGATGACATATGATGGCATAGAAAGTCAGCAATCAGTTTTTCGAATAATTTTCAAATAAGGGGGGAAATGTAAACAGAGAGAATTTTTGAGAAAAAGTGACAGTTTATTTGCTGAGTATTTGTAATATGTTACGGGGAAAATTTTTGCTTGTAAAAGTTCAGTAACAACAACAACATGAATAAAAAACGTAAACAAAAGAAAAACAGGCAGTTGAAAATTTGTCGCATATTAAAAATCCGTGAAGGATTAGAGAAGGGGGAGGTAGATGGTTATTTCTTAGAAAGTGGGTTAGTCTTTCGGCGGGGAGAACGGGGATAAAATCAATTGTTTGTTTCAAGAGAAATGGAGGACAACATAATTAGGCTTACTCATGAGAAATATGGTCATGAAGGTGTAGAAAAATGTACTAACCAAATCAAGAAGCATTGCTGGTTTCCGGGTATGAGGGAGAAGATAAATCATTTTATTCGAAACTGTCTGAAGTGTATTTATTATTCTGCCCCGAATAGTGGTAATGAGAGACATTTATCTAGTATTGAGAAAAAACCGATATCCTTTGACATGTTGCATATTGATCACTTCGGACCCCTGCCTGCTGTGCGCTCTAAGAGGAAACATATACTAGTAATTGTTGATTCATTTAACAAATTTGTGAAGCTGTACGCTGTAAATACGCCGGGTACCAAGGAGGTGTGTTGTGCGTTGGCAAAATACTTTCAATACTATAGTAGGCCTAGGCGTATTATTAGTGACCGCGGAACGTGTTTTATTTATTTATTTATTTGATATTCTGTGCAAAAGACTTACAGTCTTATATTGCAGCACAGAATTTAGAGTTGATATAATAATGTTTTAATTCATATAAAATTAATAATAACAAAAACTTAGAAGTTACATTAAATATTTAAAATTTGACACAATTAATAAATTGAGATTTAGTTTGAAAATAATTGTATTATGTTCTTTTTAAAAGTAAATGCATTATTAACAATTTGTACGCTATGAGGTAAAGAATTCCAAAGACGGACAGCATTGACGAAGAATTGCCATTCAGATGATAAACTGTTATAGGAAAACGTGGTTAGTCTCTTTCCCCTATTAGATCTTGAAAATTGCAAACGGACATAAAGATGATGAGGTTGTTGACTATAAATGAGTTTATGTAATAATATTAGTAGGGTAGAAGGGGGAGCATTGCCACTTTTTTTTTAAAGTGCTCTAGGTTTCTTACCGGGAGAGTTATCACAATTTCTTTGTTCTTCATAGGTACCTATATATGTTAGCTTTAAACTGTGTTGGTTCAGATTGCCTACGGCTTTTCTTTATGTATTAAATTCAAAAAGTATCAAATTAAGTAAAAGTGGCGAATGTGCCCCATCCATGGGGCACATTTGCCAATAAGTTGGGTACAAAAAAGAAATAAAAAACTTGTTGTAATAAAGTAAATTTTTGTTTCTATAAAGCATTAATATACAAAACAAACAAACCAAAAAAATAATTCAAGTTCATTTCACATGGATAAATTAAACAAAAGAGTAAAAAATTAAGAGATCAAAATTTAAACTATTGGGCCTCTGTTAACATTGTACTGTGACATATCAACATTAAAAAAAAATGTTAAGATGGAAGATGGATTGGACATTGCAACCAAAATACGATATCCTTTTTAGGGATATTACGAATGTCGGGCTCAAAAAAATGTTGACGAGTAGCTTTGTTATATATGTATGGCAAATGTGCCCCAGGTAGAGTCCTCTGATATAAAGAACAATTTTTCACATAAGAAATAGATTTATTGATAAAAACTTAAAATATTTCTTCTCAATACTATATTGTTTATTAAACTAATGAAAAATTTCTTAGGATAACAAAAAACTAAGGAAAATATTACAAAAATACTTGTAGCAAAATATTTTTTCAGGATCTGCTAAAACAATAAATCACGCCTGATGTTTTAAATATGAAAGCCACAGCAGTCAAAATTTGAGATATAGAATATCAATGATAAACGAATATAAAATCGATTACAGCATCAAAAAAGATAAGTTGGTTTTCAAGAAAATTAGTGGTGGCAAATGCGCCCCTATGGCAAATGGTCCCCCTCCTACCCTACTTTGATTTTTAGTAGATCTTTAAATGAAAGGCCATAAATTTGTTTCGCATACATGGATACGTTAGTACGACCTTTAATGTTAAAAATGTATCGCGCAATATTATTGAAAATTACTTTGAGTCTAGTTTTACTGCGTGCATCACAACTTGCAAAAATCTCACAACCATAAAGCAAAGTAGGAATTAGGTAGGTTTTAGCCAGCAACATTCTTGTTTTGGTTGGAGTAAGATGTTGAGTTCTCCATAGGCTTCTAAGTAATGCATATGTGCGCCCACAAGCATAACTGATATGGTCCTTCCAGTTAAGGTTATCATTGAATATGATTCCTAAGTTTTTGGTTGTATTTACCAGGTCAATCGGTTCATGGTTAAGCACAATTGGTGGTAGTGTTTCTGTCAAAGTTGATCTTTTTTTAATTAACATGCATTTTGATTTTTTTGGATTAATGCTTAAGCCATTTGCTGAGGCCCAGAGGTAAATTCGTTGCAGATCTTCGTTTAATTTTGAAGCACAATCAATCAAAGAAGATGGTTTACAGCTAATATAAATTTGTACGTCGTCAGCGTACATTCTCACTTTACAAAATTTAAGTTGTTCCGGCAAATCATTTGCGTATATAGAGAAAAGAAGAGGGCCAATTATCGATCCCTGAGGGACACCTCTTCTCACCGGCAGACAACGTGAATCTTTTACAGAGGTGTGAACATACTGTCTTCGATTTGTAAGATACGACATCAATAAACGTGTAGAGGTAGATGAAAAATTTAAGAAATTCCGTAGTTTAAACTTGAGCACATCGTGGTCGACTGTGTCGAACGCCTTTGAGTGGTCCAAGAGTACCAGGAAAGTAATATTATTTATATCAATTTCTTTCCTTATGTCTTCGCTGACATCGATTAAGGCAGTGGAGTAGCTATTGTTTGTTCGAAATCCAGATTGTCTATCGTTTATAAGGTTATGGTTATTTAGGAATATTATAATTTGATTATGCAAGAGCCTTTCAAGAACTTTCGACAAAAATGGTAAAATTGCTATAGGCCTGTGATCAGAGTTTGATTTGGGAATTGGTATAATTTTTGCATTTTTCCATTTCTACGGATAATAACAGGTTGTGATAATTTTATTGAATATGTACGTGATTGTTGGCAATAGGTGTGGTAGGAGTAATTTAAGAAATTTCGGATGAATTTCGTCGGATCCAATAGCATTCGATTTAATTGATAAAAAGCTTTCGCATACCTCGGATTGGGTAACGCCAATGAAATTAAAAGGGTTATCTTGTTTTGTGGTATAGTTTAAGTTGTTCGTGTAAAATCCTAGCTCAGCTTTAACCATTGGTATGTTCACAAATTTTTCGTTAAGAATATCAGCTTCTATATTCACGTTTGCACATTTTTTGCTTTTTCCTATACCAATTTCTCGAATAGTTTGCCAAGTTTTCTTTGATTCGACAGCATTTATAAATTTGGTTGTAAAATGTTTAGATTTTGCATCCCTGACGGCCTTATTAGCAGCATTTCTCGCAACGCGGTACACATTATGTAGTTGAGTAGTTTTGAAACGTTTCCATCGGTTATACGCGATATCTCTCTTTAAAAATAACTGCTTTACATCATTTGTAAACCAAGGTTTTGTTTTCTGTCCCGACTTTATTGATTTAACACGCACAATTTGAAATAAATTATTAATATGTTCTTCTAAAAAATGTAACTGATCCTCAACAGATTCCATATAGTACACACTGCCCCAGTTGATTTTATAAAATTCTTGCAGCAATAAGTTAAGATCAACATTTTTGAAGTCGCGGTATGTTATTACTTCATTTTCTATTGGAATTTGAAAATCGTACGTCATAAAAAGTAGATCGTGCTTTGAAAAGCATGGTGCTGATATTTTTTTATTTTTTATTTATTTACTTAGCCTATGAATATTAATCCTTACAGACTATTAACAAAAGAAATTTTATTAAACTAAAGAATTTAAATGCATACTAATTCAAAATTTATTTGTTTTTAATGATATGTAATTAACCCGAGATTACGTATTGAGAAATGCAATAATTTTACATTTAATAACTTTAGAATTTGAACAAAATCAATGAATTGATATAAATTATTGTATTGTCTACACAGTCTTAATAAAGGATCGGCTTCGGCATAATTTGTTGCACAGAATTTTATATACAATGGCTTATAATAACGAGAATTACGGCACGGAACATTAATTTTTAAAGATGATAAGAGAAATTCACAATTACTATTACCATTTACAAGATTTAACATAAAGGATACATTTAACATAATACGACGACTTTTCAAGGTAGGTAATTTAATTAAGGCTAATCTACTTGTATATGGATACGATCTGAGTTACTCCACGGAAGCCCACGTAAGCAAAACAGCAAAAATTGTTTTTGCACACTTTCAATTTGGTCATTATAGACATCATAGTAAGGATCCCATACTATGGATCCGTATTCCAAAATACATCTAACCAGCGATACATAGAGCTATTTTGTAATGTATGGATCGTAAAACTCCTTAGCCCACCGCTTTATAAAAGCTAAGACGCCTATAGCTTTGTTAACAGTCAAAGTTATATGAGATGAGAAATCTAACTTAGGATCAAGTAAAATCCCAAGATCAAGAAAAGATTCAACTTGATCCAAAAGATGACCTCCAAGGTTGTAGTTAACTGCTATACATTTGTTTCTAAAAAGCGCATGCATTTACATTTTTTTAAGTTAAGCTCCATCATGTTAAGTTTACACCAACGGCAAAAGTTATTAAGATCTTTTTGAAGATAAATTTTTGAAGGAGAAAAATATTTTTACATCGTCGGCGTACATCAATATATTGCTGAATTGAATAACGTTAGGTAGGTCATTCATAAACAGTGAAAATAAAAGTGGACCGAGATGACTGCCTTGGGGAATACCTGATGAAACAAATATATATTTAGAAGAACTCTGGTTGAATTGAACACGTTGATTTCTGTCAGTTAAATACGACTTTAACCATTTTAGGCTGTTGCAAGAAATTCCTAATTGATCCAGTTTGATTAAAAGAAGCTTATGATTAATTTTATCAAATGCCTTGGTGAAATCTGTGTATACAGCATCAGTTTGCTTTTTTTGATTAAATCCAGAATTTATTAAAGTAATAAGGTGAAGAACGTTAGTTGTAGTCGAGCAGCCTTTTCTAAAACCATGTTGGTAAGGTGATACTAAGGATGACATATGATGGCATAGAAAGTCAGCAATCAGTTTTTCGAATAATTTTGGGATCGCATTTAATTTTGCAATTCCTCTATAATTTGTTACATCTGATTTATTACCAGATTTATGCAGCGGTATAATATGCGATTCTTTCCAAAATGTGGGAAAATAACCAAATTTCAATGAAATATTAAATAAGATAGTTAATGGTGTAGCGAACGATTCAGCGCAACGATTTAAAATACCACTAGGAACACCATCAGGTCCATAAGTAAATGTCATCTTTAATTTTTTCAGGTTCATTAAAATAGAATTCCTATCAAGCATAGGAAAGATTATAGACTGGTTCGATGCGATCTCATATGAATAGTTAGATCTTACGTCATATACAGCATCAGAATAGGTACTTGAAAAAAAGTCAGCAAACATATCGCTTATATCATCTGAGTTACTTGATTCATTATTGTTAAGCTTCATTACTGATGGGTAGCCACTTGATTTTCTTTTTGAATTAACATAGGAGTAGAAAGATTTAGGATCTCTGATAAAATTGTTTTTCATTTTTATTAAATAATTTTTATATAAGGAGTGATTAAGCAGGTTATATTCTGAGCGGCTAACAGTATACCTCGTATAATCATCAGATGATCCAGTTTTTTTATATCTCTTGTAGCGTTTATTTTTACAGTTTTTAAGATATGATAATTGTTTATTGTTCCAAGGCGGACCAACTTGAGTACGAACATGTTGTTTAGGAACACATATTTTAAAAAAAGAGTAGATTTTATTATAAAATTTATTAACCATTAGGTCTATATGAGAAACGTTGTTTACGGGGATATCCAACATTTCATCCCAACAAGTAGTACTAATAAGATTATTTAAGGAGACGAAGTCAGTTTTATTGAAACAAAAAATTTTATCGACCTTAAATGGCTTTAATATCGATTCAGATTGAGTGGGAAAAATAATCGAAATAGTGGGATGATATCGGTCTTCTGGCAATTTGATTGGTTCAGAGCGTCTAATGGAGCAATCATCGACATCAGTAAGAAAAACTAAATCAAGTAATTTCCCGAAATCGTTGCGTATATTGTTCATTTGATATAAGGATAATCCAACAATAAAGTTTAAAAACTCATCCTGCCAATTCTTAGTTTTTGTCGGTATCAAGTAAAGGACTTCCGATGTTAGTTTCCAAGAGATTGACGGTAGGTTAAAATCACCAAGGACAATAATAGAGTCATTTGAGGCAGCACGTGAACCAACTGATTCAATAGCCTGAGTATGGCTTAAGTAAACGGATGAATCAGAATCAGGAGGAATGTATGAGCAAGTGAAGAATATTTTTTTATGCTTCAGTTTAACGGCGACAGCAACAAATTCAATATCTGATATATCGATGGCAATAGCTTCAGATGGATATAAACAATTTACTACAATCAAGACTCCACCACCTCTTGTCTTGCGATTGTATCTATATGTTTCATAATTATTGCAAAAAACTTCTGCGTTAAAAACATTATCATTAAGCCACGTTTCAGTAAAGACAATAACATCAAAGTTAAAGTTATAACTTTGATAAGAAGAGTTGACAATATAGTATTTAAACCACGAACATTTTGATAGATAATGTGTAGGTTATCCTTCGCAACATTTAGTTTTTTGGAGCAGATGTGGTTCTAGGCGGTAGATTAGCAATGTTTCTAGTTCTTGGGTATCTGATCATATAAAAGTACTTTTGATTGATTAGCGACAAAAATTATATCCAACAACGTGCTATTGGTTTTAGAAAAATGCGTGGGTATAGTAGAGTTGATAGGAGTTAATCCAAGAGAATTCATATCAGAAGTCAATTTCGAGTCAATAATGATATTACAATTGAAATCACCAAGAACAACAACATCATCATATGACGCAGATAGATTTTCTAAAGTGTTCATAAAAGACTCCATAATTATTCTGCTATTTGGTCTATAAACCGTACACAAAATCATTTTTCTGCATTGAATTTTGATTTCTATAAAGATGTGTTCAACTTTGTCGTTAAAGCCTGTAACTCCAATAGTCTTGTACATTACACCATTTCTAATGTATAGCGCAACGCCACCACCATGTTTGACTCTATCAGATCTTATAGTTGTATAGCCATTAATAGATGTGTATAGATCATTCATATCGCTATTGAACCATGTTTCAGATATGCATATAATATCAATATACGAGTTTTCAAATATAAATCTGAATTCGTCCATTTTTTTGCAAAGACTTTGTGCATTGATATGGCAAATATTTAATCCGTTCTCTGTCTCGATAATATTCTTATCATATTCGCTGTACCGTCTTTGGGTTTATTAATCATCATTTTATGTATATCAAATATAATTGGTAGGTTATTAGAGCGTACAAAATTTAGTGAATATATAGATTTAATACAATTTTTTTGTTTTTGATATTAAAATTTGTTGGGTATATGCAATTTTTAAGTCTTACAAACACTTAAAACATAAAAAAAATTAAAAAAGTAAATAAAGTTAAATAATTATAAAAATAATAAAATAATATTGTTGATGTTTCTAAACTATGGTTATAATTATTCAATTCTTTGACTTCTAGCAGCAAGATTCTCATCACATCTCCTTTCCGCGTCTGTAGGAGCAAGAAATAAAAAATTGAGATGTTCCAGTTCATCTATCCGTATTAATTGATCTTCTGCTCTCATCTTGACGTAGATTAAGCCACGCATAGAAAATGCACTATGTATTCGTTTATCGCGCTTCATACGCCCAGCTTCACGCAGTATGACATAATTTTCTTTGGTTAAGCTTTCATTTACAAAGAATTTTGTGTTACTTTCGAGGCCAATATCGTTTAAAGTAAAGAAAAAACCTTTATTTTCCTTTCTAAAGTTTGACAATGTTTTTAAAAAGAAATTTTTGTCATAAGGAGACCACATTTTCACAATTATTGCGGCGTCTGGCGAGTTGGTTTTGAAATTATTGTTTTGGTTTCTTAACCTATGTATAGATTTTATTGCTGGCACAGAAGTATTTATAGTGGCGCAAATATTTTGAAAAATGTTCATTAAATTTTCATCATTACTAAATAGTATACCATTAATACGAAGCTCACAGGAAACAGTCTTATTTTCGAGTCGTTTTAATTGTGTTTTTAAATCTTTAATTTCTTTTTTTGTACTTAATACTTCGTCCGCGACTGACAGTCTTATTTTCGAGTCGTTTTAATTGTGTTTTTAAATCTTTAATTTCTTTTTTTGTACTTAATACTTCGTCCGCGACTGTCTCTAATTTATCTACTCTTCCAATAACTTCACTCAAATCAGTTTTTATTATGTTAAATCTCTTATCGAGTTCATTTAAGAGATCTTTTTTGTACTCATTAAACTGCTGCAACCAATCGTCTCATAACTGTTGACTAGTAAAGATCGTTTTTTGTGATAGAGTCTTTTGTGTATTGTGGCCTGTGAAAGCGTGTGTGATTAAAACTGTAGTTTTTTAAATTGTTTAAAAGAAAGTAATTTGTATAAATTTTTTAATTGTGACAAAAAAAAGAGGCATGGAATAAGTGCCTTAATCATGGAGAGTGGCGCTTTGGCGTCAGGAAATGTTGGTGATGTGAATACAGTGTTAAGAAAAACTACAAATAGAAAGAAAAAATTGGTATATATAATATATAATTCCCCGACAACATTCCAATTGGAACAAGGGGTACTTCTCTCAGACAATGAGCTGCATCCGATTCTATTTTTAGACTCATTGAAAGGGACCTACGTTTTAACGCCGGCTCCGAACGGCGAGTGCATTAGTTAGAGAAGTTTTTCATAGCCTAATACTCAATAACCAGTGGCTAGCTGAGTTATGAGGTGAACCGCCGCCTTTTTTTGTTGAAAATTTATTTTTTTTCAAGTGAGACTCACGTGGATTGAACTTGGGCCTCTGGTATGCTAGGCGGATGACTTACCTGCTATACCACGACGGTATAGCAGGTAATCGAAATTTGATGAATATTTAAAAAAAAATAAATGTCAGATGAAAAATTATAAGGAAGATATTCTGGAAAAAAGTAACGGAATTTTTAACAGTATTTCTGGAAATGACGCTACCCATACTAACGTAAGTTCTAGTATGAGTAAAGAAACGCAAGGAGAGCGCTGTGAAGAGAGAATAGAGATGAATAATAGTGGTGAGAAAAATGAAAATGAACGAGCTCAAAAGAAGAGTGATCTAAAGGAAAATGACAAAGGCAGGGAAGGGGAGATATTATATTTTGCACAAGGGCATATCGGGGAGATAGCGGTATTGGTTGATACATCAAAAATAGATAAAGACGTGAAAAAAGTCAGGAATGGACTTTTTTGTTTGAAAAAATTTATGACCTAAAGCTGAAGGGAATTAAAAGCATAAAAGCTATTGGGGTTACTTTATATAAAGTTTTTTTTCGAGTCTGTTGAGGACGCGAATAAGTTTATAAGTGACGAAAGGCTTCTACAAAGGAACATTAAACCTTTTGTCCCAAGAAGTTTCCTGGAGACGTACGGGGTAATAAGGGATGTTCCTTTGTATTTGTCTGATGAGGACATACGAGAAAATATTATATCCTCAGTCGAGGTTATGTCTGTAAAACGTTTTTTGAGAAAGGAGAGAGGGGTAGAAAAGTGGAATAAAACATATTCGGTAAAGGTTGGTTTTGCAGGTACAGAAGTACCTGAAGAGGTAACTTTATTCTTTTCTAAAATAAAAGTTGAAATTTTTTATCCAGCGGTAAAACAATGTTTTAATTGTGGTAGACTAGGTCACACCAAAAAGGGATGTAGGGCTAACCAGAGGTGTCTGATGTGTGGGAAGGAGGGCATCTGTGAGGGTCCATGTGGCTCCTCTAAATGCCTTCTGTGTGGTATGTCCAATCATAGGGCCTCGGATAGGCTAAAGTGTCCTAAGTGGAATAAAGAGAATGAGATTAATAAAATCATGACGGTGAAAAAAATGTCCAAAGGAGAAGTTTTAAGATCATATAATATTGATAATAGTAACAGATTTAACATTTTTAATGATAGTGAATTCCCTGAGGTTAGTCCTAACCCCAGAAATAATAAGAATGTGAAAAATAAAGACTCTGAAGTAAACAAAATCTTAGCTCCAAAGAGATATAGCACACTCATAAAATATGCTCCAAGGCCACCTGTTCTTACTCCTCATTTTGAAAAACCCCAGAGGATGTATGATGAACATATTGATATTAGACATGTTTTTGAAAGGAAAGAATATGTGAAAGTATCGGAGCTTGAAAGGCTAACTACGGAGATTTTGAAATTTATGAAAGACCATTTCATTCAAGTTAACAACCCAATTGGGCTAGAAGCCATTAATCATTTTTCAGATCGTATTAATAAGATAAGTATTGGGCTTGATCACCAGTTTACAGCCCAAGCTACTCAAAATAATCAATATGAAGATATTACAATATAACGTACAGTCGTTAAACAAATGCAAAAACTCCTTAGAATGTCATCTCAACAAGTATAATTATGACGTTTTTGTTCTATCCGAGACCCTATCGAAGGAAGGACAAAACAATAAAATTTTAAACTTCAACATGATTGAAAAAATGAGACCCGATGGCTGGGGTGGTGTGGCCATCGGGTTGAAGAAAGGCATTAAGTTTAGAAAAATTGACTATCATTCTAGTCATGAAATTATTATGATCAGAACTACAAATTTGGGTAAAAATTTTGTAATTGTATCAGTATACTTTCCTCAATCGGTAGATATTTCTAATTTTATTGATGAAATGAGAAGGCTTCTCAGTTTTTTAGATCCATTTGAAGATGTCCTGTTACTGGGTGATTTCAACTCTCACCATATCTGCTGGGGGTCCCCTTTGACTCAGATCAGAGGTAAAAATTTGAAAGAGTTAATTGATAAATTTGGGTATACTTGCGGCAATGATGGAAGTTTGACTTTTAAAGCTAAACTTGATAGTGTAAATGGATCTGTCCTCGATCTCTCCTTTTTGAAAACACAGCACAAATTTATATGGCAAACACTTCCAATTCTGATAAGTGGGAGTCACCATTGTCCTATTGATTTATCTTTTCCTATGATTAAGTCTTGTAATGAGAGGTTTTTGGCCAAGAAGAAACTTTTGAAAAATATTGGGAATTTAGAACTTGACACAGACAGTAGCAATATTGGTCAGGTGTTGGAAGAAGAAATTAAATTTTGTACTTATAAAATTAGTAATAGAAAGCCTAAATATTGGTGGCATGATGGTCTAGGGGTAATTTACAGAAAACATGTATGTAGCTGAAAGAAAGAAATGTCAAAAATATCCTTCATATTCCAACATGGAAAAAGCCTTGTCGGCAAAGAAAGATTGGGAAGAAGCTATTCGTAAGGCCAAAAAAGAAAGTTACAGTTTGAGTCTTAAAAATCTAAATGATAGACCAAATTCTAGAGAGGCTTGGAGATTTGTTAAAAATATAAGTGGGAAAACAACTAGACTGAATAATAATGTTTGGAATGAGGAAAATAATGCGGACTACTTAAAATTTCTTAACGACCAAGTGAAAAGACAAAACAAACTAGAGGATATTACCTACGATGATGAGGAAAATGAGTTTTTGGGTTTTTCAATGGAAGATTTGGAAGATGTTTTGCATAAAAAGTCTAAGCCCTCGGCAGGTGGGTGTGATAAGATTACGTATGATATGATAAGGGCCCTCTCTGGCCCAGCTAAAATAAATTTATTGACTGCTTTTAATAATAACATTAGAAACAATTTGATTCCTGAAGATTGGAGGAAAATTAAGATTATACCTATACCGAAACCTGATAAAGACCTTGAAGATATAAGAAATTTTAGACCCATTTCCCTGATCTCAGTCATGCCTAAGATCATCAATTTGATGATTAAAAAAACTTTAGTAGAATTTTTGGAATCTCACAATCTTGTGGCTAATAGATGTTTTGCTTACAGGAAAAACAAGTCCACGGCTTTATGCCTCAATGATTTTCTTCACAATGTTGCAGTATTAAAAGAGAAAAAGTACAAGGTAATGGTTATGTCACTGGATATCAATAATGCATATAATTGCGTAGATGTAAGCAAATTGATAAAAGTATTGATAAATTATGGATTTAATGGAACTTTTTCCAGATGGATTCATAATTTTCTCTCTAACAGAATCCTTAAAATGGGACATGATGAGGTTTTTGTGGAGGATGGTATCCCACAGGGCAGCTGTTTGTCACCTATTCTTTTCAATGTATATACAAATGTTCTTCATACCTTGGAAGATGATAATACTTTAATTTATCAGTATGCAGACGACTTTTTAATTGTTTCATTCCATAAATTGTTTGAAGATGCTGAAAGTAACCTTAACAACAAAGCTAGAAAATTTGCAGAAATTTGTGAGACTCTAAATCTATCTTTTAATCCGGACAAAACTAATGCCATCTATATTGCTAAAAGTAGTAGTAAAATTATTGATTTGGAAGTCTATAATAAAAAAATAAAACAAGTGGAAAGTTTGAAATTTCTTGGCATGACCATCAACTCCTCTCTCACTGTTAGTGGACATTATAAAGAGTCTATTAACAAAGCTAGGAGCAGGAATAACATCATAAGTTGTCTCACTCCCATTAAAAGTGGCTTAAATCCCAAAGTCGCTTTAAACTTATACAAAAGCCTTGTAAGATCAAAACTGGAATATGCTCGTACCACCACGGCTAACTCTCCTGACTGCGTAAACAGAAGTTTAATGACTGCTCAAAACTTTTCTCTCAGAAGATGTCTCGGTGTACCCATAAATACGCCCGTTCATATTTTATATATATTGGCCAATGAACTACCACCCAAACAGAGAGCCATATACTTGACGGTTAAAGAGATTATAAATGTAAAGTTTAATAACCATGAAATGTACATGAAAATATGTAACAACAATATGGTCAAATCTAGTTACAGCAAAATGTATTATGAGTTCAAAGAGATATTTGATAGTCTAGAATCAAATACAAGTTTCGAAAAATCTACTAAAATAAAAGTTCGTACCAATCTATTACCTAATAAAAAGGCTTATGTTTCCAAGGAAGCTATCCAAATGTTATACAAACAGGAACTCCATGATTATAAGTTAAATGATTTCACTATCTTTGCCACGGATGCATCCTTGTCGGCCAGCAGTACTGGCTGTGCATTTTTTAATGTCTCAAGAAATGAAAGATTTTTGTTCAAGATTGAGTTTAAAGCTTCTAGCATGTTTGGTGAGTTGTGGGCGATCAAAAAAGCTATTGAAGTGGCCATAGAAGATGATGTTGATAAATGTGTCATTTTCACGGACAGCCTTTTAGCATGTAATGCGCTTAAGGAAAAAGTATCGATGAATTACTGTGTTGCTGATATTAACAACATGTTAAACAATTCCAGTATTAGAAAATGCCATATAATTTGGACGCCTAGTCACTCAGGTTTTAATTGCAATGAAGAAGTCGATTTTTTGGCAAAGCAAGCTTGCGATGTTGGTGCTATACTGAATGTTAAATTGAATGTCAATGAAGCTTTTAAATTATGCAAAGTGCAAATTTTAAATAAGTGGCAGACGGACTTTGAAAAAGTTTCTAGAGAAAAAGGTAAAGATTTTATCAATATATTTCCTACTATCCCTGTACATCCATGGTACAGAGGGTCTAGTATGAATACCAAAGACATTAAACTGGTTAACAGACTTATGGCAGGTCATACCTATGATAGGGTATACCTACATAGGATTGGGGCTGCTCAATCTGAAATCTGTAACTCATGTAATACAAAGGAAACAGCGGAACATTTACTACTAAAATGTAAGAAGTTTAATCATATTCGGAGGCGGTACAAGGATTTTGAAAGGTACAACACTCTTGTGGATCTTTTAAAAACAAAAGATATGAAAATTTATGAAAAGATAGCAAATTACTTTAAGGAAATTAATGTGGATGTATGAATACCCACATATTCGATTTTAAATTAATCTTGTATAGTAAGTACAAGATATCGTTTACAAACTCTAAAAGTTTGATTTTACAAATTTTGATATTTAAATCTACAACAGTTCTACAATTTTTTGATATTCACACTAACACGCTCGACATACACAATTTTGCCCAATTTATGACTCTTTAATTCCGGTTAATCACATCACACTTTTTACATTCATTCATCCACCATATTTTGATTGTTATATATTTTTTTTGATTTTATATATATAAAAACTGGATGGTAACCCTGGCAAAAATGTAGCTAACAGCTGCGCCAACATATAATTTATCAAGTCCAAAAAAAAAAAAAAAACTGCTGCAACATCATTGTTTGTATTTGTGCTGTTAATTTATCAAACCTCTTATCCATAATCGTCATCAATTTGAGCGGAGATTCAGTATCAGCTATTTTTGGAGTTTTCATAACATTACCAAGAAGAGAATCTCTCATTCTTTTTTGCGCGGGAGTATAAATATTTTCGCAGTTTTTTTCTTGTTCTGTATTCATGTTTATGTATGTATGTTGATATGTGTATGATTTTCTGATTTTGTTTGTTTGTAATTTTGTTTATGATTTTTGTTTATTTGAGAGAATTATATGTTGTTGTTTTAACTTTTGTTTTTAAATAGTCTATTCTGACAAATTTATTCGGTTTTCATAAACAATTGTATAAAGGTTATTGAAGTTATTTATTTTTATTTAATTTTAAGTTTATTATTGTAACTTTCAATTTAAAATACTTTAGAAACTGCCGAGCTAATTAAAACACGACCGACTTGCAAGAGAACAAATTTTGTGAATTCGACAGATTTTTTTGTGAATTCGACAGATTTTTGTCTGAGCGAAACATCACCCATGTGAAAGTGTCAGTCGCTTCACCGCAGTCGAATGGTCAGGTGGAAAGGGTTAATCGTGACCTAAAAGCAATGTTGTCTAAATTAACGGAGCCAGTGGATCATTCTGATTGGGTTGAGAAGTTGACTCAAGTGGAATTTGCCATCAACAATGCTGTCCACAGTACGACTAAACAAACACCCAGTGTGATGTTGTTTGGAGTAGAGCAAAGGGGAGAAGTTTTAGATGAGCTTACAGAGCACCTGAGAGACAAGTCTGAAAAACAAGGGGTCAACTTAGGTAAGCAATCCGCAAGTCTCAGGAATATAGTTTGGAGTATTATAAGAAGGGTCATAGACCTCCCAAGAAATTTGAGGTTGGGGACTTGGTAGTGATAAGAAATGTTGACTGTACGGCCGGGACTAACAAAAAATTTCTGCCCAAATATCGAGAACCTTATATTATCCAGAAAAGTGTTGGCAACGATCGTTATGAAGTGACTGATGTAGAGAATTGCCAGGTGACTCAGATGCCTTAAAGATTTATAATTGATTCAACACGCTTAAGGAAATGGCTGGAACCCAGTAATAAAGAAAATAAGTGTAACTTGGGCTCAGAAGGCAATACTGACGAATGTACTGATTATGAATATTTGGAGGATGAGGAAGAGATGGATTGAGGTATCCCAGGTGATGCAATCGAGGTCGATTGCAAAGTCAGATCGGCCGAAATTATTATGATCTCATCTGGCAACACTACAAAAAAAATAATTATTGTATTTTTAACAGTTGATAATAATGGTAGTAAGACCAATTACAATCCATCTCCGACTTACCGCCATTTTAAGATTCTTCTAGAAAATACACATGCAAGTGCAAGCTCAATACATTTATATTTTTTTACTAACACAATCACACTTCTGCAAGTTGTAGGCTCACTGGCAAGCGATTTTGATTGCCAGTGATTTTTTTACTTGCATGTCAGAAGAATACGTATACACAACTTGTAACAAGTCACCTACGTGTGTAAACGTACTGTTAGTTAAAAACAACTTCAGCTTGTTTTAATTTTAAAGCATGTTTTTGAGTTAAAAGTATACTTTTACTTGTCTATAGTTAACAAAATTGCTACTTTTAACAAAAGTAAACTTTTTATTTCTTAAAGTGCACTTTGTTGTTGACTATGATTATGGGCCATAAATTTTAATATGTTTTATGTTTATAAATAAAATAAAGGGAAAAACAACCAGCCTAACCACAGAACATTTAAAGTCGACTTTACACCGAAAAAGTCGACTTTATTTTGAAAATCTTTCCACAAAACAAATTTTAAATTAAATTTGAAAGCTTCTTTTTAAAAACTAAAATAAGCTTTTTCTTTTTAAATATTTTTCTTTTTGTGATCCGTTGGAAAAAAAATGTTAAGTCAAAATTAGAAATTTTTCACAATTTTCAGTCATTACCAGTGTGGCCATATCCAAAAATATTTTACAGCTAAATCTGCTTTAAAATAATGCTAAAAAATGCTAAACAAAATTCTATACTGCCAAAAAATAATGCTAAAATTTTAATTGTATTATTTTTTGTTAGTTTGATTAATATATCTTTATAAATGGCTTTTTTCATAATTCTTCCCTATAAACGCTTATTCCACATTATGTGGAATAAGCGTTTATAGGCGTATAGAGCACATAAACTTCCGTCGCACGGTGGTTCAGAATCAAATTTCATTGGCCAAAACCTATATTTTTTGTTGACGTAGATTTTAAAAATTTGTATACCATCAGAAAGAAAACATATCAAAACTAAGGTGGCCAAAAAATTTGGTCAAAATATTCGCTGTAGTGGGCGTGGTATGCTGCTAAAGACAAAGAATTTTAGTTAATTTAGAAATGAAAGAAAAATTGTAATTTTTGATCTCATATTAATTACGATTTCTTGAAAACTATTAATGCTAATGGGCTGCGTTTTTTTTTGTTATGTTGGGTGGACTGTTGGTTTTAACAAATGGTGCACCCTGTATAATTTGTAGTTAAGGTGTTATGTAATAAATTTAAAATTACATATACTCATAAAAACTTCAAGTTTAGTAGTGTATAACTTTTAAAGGGAAAAATGGAAACAAAAATCGAAAAGACCCAAAGAAAGCCAAGAGTGTTCCCTTTAAGCCTATATATACTTTTGCACCCGCCCGTAGAACACTTTTTTTATTTTAATGAAAATACTCTACATTTTTACAAGCAAAATTCTATTAAAATTGCTAGTAAATTTACTTTAGAAATCATTCACTGTCATAAATACAAATTGCAGATAGTTATTTCAATAAGAGGAAAGTTATTAGTGATTTAAATGTTTATTCAAATGGTTGGTATCTTAAAAAAAAACTTCCCTGAATTCTCTCTACTCTACTTGATCATACAGCTGAAAGGTTGCTGCAATCACTTAAAGGAAGTGATTAAAAAAAAACATGGAAACTGCAATTTAACTCTTTTTTTGTAAATGGGGATGCGATGGGTCTTCAGTACAAAAACAATATAAACAATTTTTATGTGAAGATATTTCAAACACAGATATGTTCATGGTGTCATTTGTGCCATTGCGATTAATAAAGAACTTAGAAGACTCGGAACTTTCGTCCAGCACAAGAAGATTCTTTTTGGATACCGAAACTACTTATTTCAAGATTTAAAACAATTACTGAAGTACTTGCGTGCAATGAACAAATTAATGCTAAAAAATTTGGTGACTATGCCAAGGAAACTGTTGCTATATATATGTACATCCAAATACAATTATAGAAATATGTCAGCAACAGTGCACAAAGTTCTTTTATCATGGAGAAGATGTCATTAAGCCAGGGACCGTAACAGTTATAAGATAAACTACGAAACGGTCATATTTAACTATTAATGCCAATGAATTGATGTAATGGTTATAATTAACCATTAACAAGGAATATATTTTATTTTGGTTATTGTAACCAATTAAAAAGATAAATATTTTTTTTGGTTAGAAATAAGCGTTTCATCAACTAAAAACTTTTTTTGGTCTTTAATCACCATTATAGTAACCAAAAAAATTTTTTGGTTAAAAATAACCACTATCAAGATTTTTTTTTTATTTTTTTGGTTATCTATATAAATAAAATTATAACATGATTCATGATTCATCATTGCCTAGTCCAAACGACTTAAGCTAGGAAGCTGAAATTTTGACAGCGGGCACCTTTTTCGATGTAAAGATTCTTTTAAAAGGATTTTTGAAAATTCAGTCCCAAACGTGGTATAAAATGAGAAACCAGTTATACTGTATCTCTAGAAGTAAACGTGATAGGAACAAAATTGCGTTGGGATCAGCTACAAAAATAAGAAGACGCGTGGTTGGTACTTTTAAAAAAGAGGGTAAAAAGACCAAATTTGACCCTAAGGTTTTTCGTACCAGAGGTGGGCAACTTTAGACCACTGTAGATCCCACTGTGCTACCGATAGATAAATCTTTAAACATTGCTCTAAAGCCTGACTCCTCTTCTACTAATGTTGCAAATTTCGTCAAAATCCGTCCAGCATTTTAAAAATTGCTAACGGGTTGTTTCACAAATGATAACCAAAAAAAAATTTTTTTTGTCATAATGATTATTTCTAACTAAGTCTCAGGAATATAGTTTGGAGTATTATAAGAAGGGTCATAGACCTCCCAAGAAATTTGAGGTTGGGGACTTGGTAGTGATAAGAAATGTTGACTGTACGGCCGGGACTAACAAAAAATTTCTGCCCAAATATCGAGGACCTTATATTATCCAGAAAAGTGTTGGCAACGATCGTTATGAAGTGACTGATGTAGAGAATTTCCAGGTGACTCAGATGCCTTAAAGAGGTATAATTGATTCAACACGCCTAAGGAAATGGCTGGAGCCCAGTAATAAAGAAAATAAGTGTAACTTGGGCTCAGAAGGCAATACTGACGAATGAACTGATTATGAATATTTGGAGGATGAGGAAGAGATGGATTGAGGTATCCCAGGTGATGCAATCGAGGTCGATTGCAAAGTCAGATCGGCCGAAATTATTATGATCTCATCTGGCAACACTACAAAAAAAATAATGATTGTATTTTTAACAGTTGATAATAATGGTAGTAAGACCAATTACAATCCATCTCCGACTTACCGCCATTTTAAGATTCTTCTAGAAAATATGTAAAAACGTGTACAAGCAATTGGCCTACATTAAGATAAAATAAAATTGAAAAAACGAACAAGATCTTAAAAGTTTGTTTTTTTAGTTTTGATTTAAGCGACAATCAGCTGTTTGATTTGGAGCAACGTTAAATTAGTTAAAAACAACTTCAGCTTGTTTTAATTTTAAAGCATGTTTTTGAGTTAAAAGTATACTTTTACTTGTCTATAGTTAACAAAATTGCTACTTTTAACAAAAGTAAACTTTTTATTTCTTAAAGTGCACTTTGTTGTTGACTATGATTATGGGTCATAAATTATAATATGTTTTATGTTTATAAATAAAATAAAGGGAAAAACAACCAGCCTAACCACAGAACATTTAAAGTCGACTTTACACCGAAAAAGTCGACTTTATTTTGAAAATCTTACCACAAAACAAATTTTAAATTAAATTTGAAAGCTTCTTTTTAAAAACTAAAATAAGCTTTTTCTTTTTAAATATTTTTCTTTTTGTGATCCGTTGGAAAAAAATGTTAAGTCAAAATTAGAAATTTTTCACAATTTTCAGTCATTACCAGTGTGGCCATATCCAAAAATATTTTACAGCTAAATCGGCTTTAAAATAATGCTAAAAAATGCTAAACAAAATTCTATACTGCCAAAAAATAATGCTAAAATTTTAATTGTATTATTTTTTGTTACTTCGATTAATATATCTTTATAAATGGCTTTTTTCGTAATTCTTCCCTATAAACGCTTATTCCACATTATGTGGAATAAGCGTTTATAGGCGTATAGAGCACATAAACTTCCGTCGCACAGTGGTTCAGAATCGTTTTTCATTGGCCAAAACTCTGTAACTTTTTAACTATTAAAGATTTTTTAGTAGTTCTTTTTTTAATCAATAGATAACATCTGTAGCATTGATAGGTTTTATTAAGATCGGTACAGTGGTTCTTAAGAAATTTAAGCTTGAAATTCAATTTTCGATTTTTTTCATTTTTATTTTGTTTCAAATCTGCCAACTCATTTTTGACCTACTTCCTCTTAACCGATTTGGCTCAAATTTGGGCCACAAGTCGTCCTTGGATAGCAATTTAATATTTTGTTATCCTTAGGGTGTCCCTTTTCTCGTTGAGGTATTTACAGTATTTTTATTAGGGTGGCCCTAGTTTTTTTTTAAATAAAAGAATGTAACATAATTTTTCTTTAAATATATATTTATTTGTAGTCATAAATATATTTGTATACTTTATTGCACTCAAATGTTAAATGCAAATTATAATTATTGTTTATTTGGCTGGAATATTTCTTGTAAATATTTTATATTCTGCTCTGTATTACTGCTGTCTTGTAGCAGTGCTTTAACTTCGGCACTTAGGTCCGAAGGATTTACTTTCCATTGACTTCGAATGCTAGAGATGAATGGATCTGATGTTGCTAATAATATGTGAAATAAGTCTTCATTTGTAGAACTTCGTGACGTTTTTCTGGTATTATGTTCTCTGTAAAATCTGTAATCCTTATTTCTTTTTTCCTGGGCTTCCTCTGATAAATCTCCAATTGGTAATAAATGGTGCTTAATGACATCTTCTCCATGATAAAGAACTTTGTGCACTGTTGCTGACATATTTCTATAATTGTATTTGGATGTATATATAGCAACAGTTTCCTTGGCATAATCACCAAATTTTTTAGCATTAATTTGTTCATTGCACGCAAGTACTTCAGTAATTGTTTTAAATCTTGAAATAAGATCTATATCAACACCTGTTATATCAGATGTAGTTTCGGGATCCAAAAAGAATCTTCTTGCGGTATTGCCATCGTTTGTATTGCCTGATCCTTGTTTTGGTTGATCTATAATTAACCCGTGTTTGAGAAATGCATCATGAACTTGTTTCTTTTTTAATTTTCCTTTCTCTTTGTTGGTGTCATTATTTCTTACTGATCCGATGTCCAAATCATAGCTAATTTTCAGTATGTGTTCCATAAATCTTATTCTCGTATGTAGCGGTGATAATCCAAATTCAAATGCATCAATACTATCTAGTGACTTTGTAGGTTCTTGGTTTAACTGACTTGATTGATGTTGCTTTACATATAATACAGCTTGATGAAGCTTTTGTATCAGTCAAAGCCTGGGCAGTTTTTCCGTCTATCATTGAAAGTATTAATTGATAATTCAATTTAATAGTATGTTCATCTATCTCTAACTCTAATGGCTTTAGTGTTGAAATTTGAGTTTTGATGTCACTTATTTCATTCTTAATGGTATCATGAGTTTCCTTTTTAAATTCAAATTTTATTGGTCTGCAGTACTTCGTGGACGATGGAGTATGATTTTTCCAAATAAAATTTGTTTGCATTGTGCTGGACGAAGGTTCCGAGTCTTCTAAGTTTTTTATTAATCGCAATGGCACAAATGACACCATGAACATATCTGTGTCAGAAATATCTTCACATAAAAATTGTTTATATTGTTTTTGTCCTGAAGATCCATCGCATCCCCATTTACAAAAGAGAGTTAAATTGCAGTTTCCATGTTTTTTTAAATCACTTCCTTTAAGTGATTGCAGCAACCTTTCAGCTGTATGATCAAGTAGAGCTTGCAGTTTTACCTGTGCAGAAATTGGTTTCATAGATTCCTTTGGAGGATAGCACTCCTTTTTAGCTGCAATTATGTGATGATATGACGGGTATAAATTTAAGCCTTTTTCGATCGCACGCAATCTGAGTTGAGTTACTGGTGTTTTGTTAGCTTTAAATCCAGAAATAATGCAAGTGCTTCCTCGTTTGTAAACTGTTTTTCCTCGTTTGGTGTTGGAATGCTTTTAAGAACCCGTTTTGTTCTCACCGGACTAGCAGAAAGGACTTTCTGAATGATATCCACTTTCGCTAATTGTTTTTCAGATCGAAGTTTATGCAGAAAACTATCTTTAATGTTTTCACACCCGATTTCTTCATTAAAATTCTTCAGTTTTCGTCTCTTAGATCTATCGCTACAGTTATCTAACGGTTTTTGTGGTCTTCCACAACTCCCATCATTTGTTGTTTCTGAAATGATCTGGATACGGAGTTCACCTTCTAACCAATTCGCAAAGCGCTTGTAAAATTTACTTTTACTAAAGTCAACTTCCTTGTAGTATCTATTCAATGTTTTGACGAAATTAGATACTTTGTTTTTTATTTCCAGTTGTGTTTCAATGTAGAGACTATTTATATTCAGTTTTGTTTGAATATGGCTTAGAACACCATCTTTATTTTTAAAATATTCTTCGGCCAATTCTTTATAGCTGAAAGTCTCCATATTTTAATTTAGCCGAAAATAATGTACTTTTAAAGGGCTTTGAAATAAAACTTCCAAATATTTATCAACCTTTTTAAATCGAATACTTGTTCGAAACTAACATTTATTTCCAAATTATTGTCCTTATATCATGCTTTGATATTATTATACTCTACCTAGGTAGCTGTCCATAAAATCAAATGGAAAATTGTACCTGTTCAAATTCATCCTGTATTTCACTGAAAGATATTTTAAAAATTTTTTCATGGAATTTTTAAAATGCAGTGAATAAATTTAGGAAGTTTTATTTAATGTCATAAAAGACCAATTATAATAATTTTTAAGTATAATAAAACCCTTTAACGCTGATGAGTAACAGGCTAGGTAACATTCCTTAAAAAATGGAAAATTTTAACTGTTAAAATTCATTCTGTACATTACTGAAATACATTTTAAAGGTTTTTTCCCTATAATTTTTTAGTAGGTAATTGAAATATCTGTGCAAAATGAAATATTTTCAAAATTCTTTGAAAAATTCCCTAAAAAATTCAGGGAAGTTTTTTTTAAGATACCAACCATTTGAATAAAAATTTAAACCACTAATAACTTTCCTCTTATTGAAATAACTATCTGCAATTTGTATTTATGACAGTGAATGATTTCTAAAGTAAATTTACTAGTAATTTTGCTTGTAAAAATGTTGAGTATTTTCATTAAAATAAAAAAAGTGTTCTACGGGCGGGTCCGGGCGGGTGCAAAAGTATATATAGGCTTAAAGGGAACACTCTTGGCTTTCTTTGGGTGGTTTCGATTTTTGTTTCCATTTGTTTCTACAAAAGTTATACACTACTAAACTTGAAATTTTATGAGTATATGGTGATTTTAAATTTTTTACATAACACCTTAACTACAAATTATACAGGGTGCGCAAATACCATTTGTTAAAACCAACAGTCCACCCAACATAACAAAAAAAAACTGCAGCCCATTAGCATTAATAGTTTTCAAGAAATCGTAATTAATATGAGATCAAAAATTACAATTTTTCTTTCATTTCTAAATTAACCAAAATTCCTTGTCTTTAGCAGCATGCCACGCCCACTACAGCGGATATTTTGACCAAATTTTTTGGCCACCTTAGTTTTGATATGTTTTCTTTCTGATGGTATACAAATTTTAAAAATCTATGTCAACAAAAAATATAGGTTTTGGCCAATGAAATTTGATTCTGAACCACCGTTTTTGTTGACATAGATTTTAAAAATTTGTATACCATCAGAAAGAAAACATATCAAAACTAAGGTGGCCAAAAAATTTGGTAAAAATATTCGCTGTAGTGGGCGTGGCATGCTGCTAAAAACAAGGAATTTTAGTTAATTTAGAAATGAAAGAAAAATTGTAATTTTTGATCTCATATTAATTACAATTTCTTGAAAACTATTAATGCTAATGGGCTGCGGTTTTTTTTGTTATGTTGGGTGGACTGTTGGTTTTAACAAATGGTATTTGTGCACCCTGTATAATTTGTAGTTAAGGTGTTATGTAATAAATTTAAAATCACCATATACTCATAAAAACTTCATGTTTAGTAGTGTATAACTGTCATAAATACAAATTGCAGATAGTTATTTCAATAAGAGGAAAGTTATTAGTGATTTAAATTTTTATTCAAATGGTTGGTATCTTAAAAAAAAACTTCCCTGAATTCTCTCTACTCTACTTGATCATACAGCTTAAAGGTTGCTGCAATCACTTAAAGAAAGTGATTAAAAAAAAAACATGGAAACTGCAATTTAACTCTTTTTTTGTAAATGGGGATGCGATGGGTCTTCAGTACAAAAACAATATAAACAATTTTTATGTGAAGATATTTCAAACACAGATATGTTCATGTTGTCATTTGTGCCATTGCGATTAATAAAGAACTTAGAAGACTCGGAACCTTCGTCCAGCACAAGAAGATTCTTTTTGGATCCCGAAACTACTTATTTCAAGATTAAAAACAATTACTGAAGTTATATTTAACTATTAATGCCAATGAATTGATGTAATGGTTATAATTAACCATTAACAAGGAATATATTTTATTTTGGTTATTGTAACCAATTAAAAAGATAAATATTTTTTATTGGTTAGAAATAAGCGTTTCATCAACTAAAAACTTTTTTTGGTCTTTAATAACCATTATAGTAACCAAAAAAATTTTTTGGTTAAAAATAACCACTATCAAGATTTTTTTTTTTTGGTTATCTATATAAATAAAATTATAACATGATTCATGATTAATCATCGCCTAGTCCAAACGACTTAAGCTAGGAAGCTGAAATTTTGACAGCGGGCACCTTTTTCGATGTAAAGATTCTTTTAAAAGGATTTTTGAAAATTCAGTCCCAAACGTGGTATAAAATGAGAAACCAGTTATACTGTATCTCTAGAAGTAAACGTGATAGGAACAAAATTGCGTTGGGATCAGCTACAAAAATAAGAAGATGCGTGGTTGGTACTTTTAAAAAAGAGGGTAAACAGACCAAATTTGACCCTAAGGTTTTTCGTACCAGAGGTGGGCAACTTTAGACCACTGTAGATCCCACTGTGCTACCGATAGATAAATCTTTAAACATTGCTCTAAAGCCTGACTCCTCTTCTACTAATGTTGCAAATTTCGTCAAAATCCGTCCAGCATTTTAAAAATTGCTAACGGGTTGTTTCACAAATGATAACCAAAACAAATTTTTTTTGTCATAATGATTATTTCTAACTAAAAAAATTTTGGTTGAAATAATGGTTATTCTTAACCAAAATATTTTTTCGATTAATATAATGGTTACTTATAACAAAAAATAAAATTTGTTCATTGTAATTGGTTAAGGTAACTAAAATAATATAAATGTGACGATAATGGTTAAAAATTCCCAAATGCAGATAGAGGGAATTTTTGCGTAACCTTTTTGCTCTGTAAAAAAAAATAACAATTATTTCGGGTTAAGTTTTAAGTAATTCGAGTAGTAATGTAAATCCGGTATATCAATCTTTAGGTAATAATATGTAAGTCAGGTAGATAATTGGTAGCATCATAGCGGTAAAATCAAAAATTTATGTAAATGGATTTGTAATTTTCTTTCTTTTATATAAATGTATTGTAATTTTTTTTTAGTAAGGTATAAGTATTTAAAAAAAACTTGTTTAAGAATAACGGCACTGGCCTCGTGGGCTACCTAACGTTCCCGTTATTTTCTTTAGAGACTGTACTCACTGCTTTTTTGGCTATAGACCTCGTGGAGTAAAAAGTTTGGCGACGTGGTCCTTTACCAGTTGTCGTATGCCGTACCTGATGAAATCGTTCGGGCTTCCAATAGAGCAAACAATTATTTTTATCTGGGACAACTTGTCCTGATGAAAATAGAAGATATGACACATATACTGATGCCTCGTGCCTGCTGTCCTCTCAAGATGCACGGTACCCAATGGCTTGGAAAAGAAACAATCACTATTGCCTATGTATAACACACCAAAAAAACTAAAACGTAGTTTTACCGCCATTTGAGTTTAAAATTTGAATTTGGGGTACAAACCTTTTATTTTTTTTAAAGAAAAGTCTAGAATTTTTCACGTTGTTCGCCACAAACAGCAACAAGTATTTGCCGGCTCTTCATCTCGAGTTTATTAAAAAAATCGTGAGGCGAATATATGGGACTACGTATGTGCCTAACTTGAAAAAGACTTAGAAATTCTTTAAAAGATTCAGAAACGAATTGTTTTCCGTTGTCCGAATGTATGACCTCCGGTACACCAAACTTGTAAAATACTTCATCTCTGAGAAATCTTATGACAGACTTGGTAGTTGCCTTCGTTAGAGCTTTTAATAAAACAAACTTTGTTTTATGATCTAAAACTATAAAAATGAATGTGTTGCCTGCTTTTGTTCTGGGATATGGTCCAAGAAAATCTATGTAGATTTTCAGAAATGGTCTTTGCGTCAGGACCTCATTTCCCATAGGCGGACGTAAAATCTGTTTAGGATGCTTTCACTCCTTGCATGTTGAACACTATCTAACATGTTCTCGAATAAGTTTCACCTTTGAAGGCCAATAGAAATATTCTCGGATATTGTAAAGAGTTTTGCCTATATCTCCATGAGAAGTGTTTTCAACATGTGATTTTTCTATAATATTGTCTGCCAGTCCCTGTGGCAACCAAATTTTCCAACATTCATCTTCATCGTCTATGTCATTTCTGTACACTTTTGTACACTATTCCATCATCTACCTTCACATCGGGTAATCTCTCTCTATTTTGTTCGATAGTATCTATCAATGCTAAATAATCTTTGCTTTTAAAAAATTCCGAATTAAAATCGATAAGGCTTTTAGTACCCTTCCTGTGCTCTATGTTAAACTTGAAGCCATGTAGTTTTAAACTCCACCTAGCCAATCTGCCGTTAAGGTCCTGATGTCTCATGAGCCACTTCAAACTGGAATGGTCTGTTATAACAGTAAAATCCATCAGTTCGATGTATTGGCGGAATTTTTCAATTGCCAATACAACAGCCAGACATTCCTTCTCGGTGGTTGAGTAATTTCTCTGAGCTGTGTTCAGCTTTTTCGAGAAATACTCAATGTGGTGCTCGTTTTCTTCTTCATCTTTTTGAAACAGAACTGCCCCTACACCTACATTTGAAGCGTCACACTGGACAAAAAATGGCTTTTCGAAATCAGGACTAGAAAGGATTGGGCTAGTTACTAAACGCTGTTTGAGTTCCTCATAAGATGTCAAAGCTTCGGGAGTCAAAATGAAGCTAGAGGATTTCTTTAGAGTGTCAGTAAGAGGTGCTGTTAGTATTGAAAAATCGTTTATAAACCGACGATACCATCCTACTGTGGCCAGAAATCTTCTAACTTCTTTTTGATTCTGTGGGGGTTTGATATCTAATATTGCCCCTACCTTGCCTTCGTCCGGCTTCAGCTTTCCTCCTTCCACAATGTAGCCTAAATATTTTAGCTCTTTATAGCAGAATTTAGACTTAGCCATGTTGATTGTGAGGCCTGCTTGGGTTAACTTTTGCCCTACGGTTCTTAACATGTCGATGTGATCGGGGAAGTTGGAAGATACTACTAATAAGTCATCTAAGTAAACGAACACCCTATCTTTCAGCTCAAACGGCACCACTTTATCCATCAATCGACAAAGCCGCTGGGCAACGTTGCACAGTCCGAAAGGCATCACTTTAAATTGATATTGTGGCCTACCCGGGACTGTGAACGCTGTCTTCGGTCTACTCTCTTCGGCTAAAGGGATCTGCCAAAAGGCATCCTTTAAGTCGATTGCTGAGATAAAATGAGAGTCGCCTAGCCTAGCTAATAAGCCGTCGATGTTAGGAAGAGGATAAGAGTCCTAAATTAACCAAAATTCCTTGTCTTTAGCAGCATGCCACGCCCACTACAGCGGATATTTTGACCAAATTTTTTGGCCACCTTAGTTTTGATATGTTTTCTTTCTGATGGTATACAAATTTTAAAAATCTATGTCAACAAAAAATATAGGTTTTGGCCAATGAAATTTGATTCTGAACCACCGTTTTTGTTGACATAGATTTTAAAAATTTGTATACCATCAGAAAGAAAACATATCAAAACTAAGGTGGCCAAAAAATTTGGTAAAAATATTCGCTGTAGTGGGCGTGGCATGCTGCTAAAAACAAGGAATTTTAGTTAATTTAGAAATGAAAGAAAAATTGTAATTTTTGATCTCATATTAATTACAATTTCTTGAAAACTATTAATGCTAATGGGCTGCGGTTTTTTTTGTTATGTTGGGTGGACTGTTGGTTTTAACAAATGGTATTTGTGCACCCTGTATAATTTGTAGTTAAGGTGTTATGTAATAAATTTAAAATCACCATATACTCATAAAAACTTCATGTTTAGTAGTGTATAACTGTCATAAATACAAATTGCAGATAGTTATTTCAATAAGAGGAAAGTTATTAGTGATTTAAATTTTTATTCAAATGGTTGGTATCTTAAAAAAAAACTTCCCTGAATTCTCTCTACTCTACTTGATCATACAGCTTAAAGGTTGCTGCAATCACTTAAAGAAAGTGATTAAAAAAAAAACATGGAAACTGCAATTTAACTCTTTTTTTGTAAATGGGGATGCGATGGGTCTTCAGTACAAAAACAATATAAACAATTTTTATGTGAAGATATTTCAAACACAGATATGTTCATGTTGTCATTTGTGCCATTGCGATTAATAAAGAACTTAGAAGACTCGGAACCTTCGTCCAGCACAAGAAGATTCTTTTTGGATCCCGAAACTACTTATTTCAAGATTAAAAACAATTACTGAAGTTATATTTAACTATTAATGCCAATGAATTGATGTAATGGTTATAATTAACCATTAACAAGGAATATATTTTATTTTGGTTATTGTAACCAATTAAAAAGATAAATATTTTTTATTGGTTAGAAATAAGCGTTTCATCAACTAAAAACTTTTTTTGGTCTTTAATAACCATTATAGTAACCAAAAAAATTTTTTGGTTAAAAATAACCACTATCAAGATTTTTTTTTTTTGGTTATCTATATAAATAAAATTATAACATGATTCATGATTAATCATCGCCTAGTCCAAACGACTTAAGCTAGGAAGCTGAAATTTTGACAGCGGGCACCTTTTTCGATGTAAAGATTCTTTTAAAAGGATTTTTGAAAATTCAGTCCCAAACGTGGTATAAAATGAGAAACCAGTTATACTGTATCTCTAGAAGTAAACGTGATAGGAACAAAATTGCGTTGGGATCAGCTACAAAAATAAGAAGATGCGTGGTTGGTACTTTTAAAAAAGAGGGTAAACAGACCAAATTTGACCCTAAGGTTTTTCGTACCAGAGGTGGGCAACTTTAGACCACTGTAGATCCCACTGTGCTACCGATAGATAAATCTTTAAACATTGCTCTAAAGCCTGACTCCTCTTCTACTAATGTTGCAAATTTCGTCAAAATCCGTCCAGCATTTTAAAAATTGCTAACGGGTTGTTTCACAAATGATAACCAAAACAAATTTTTTTTGTCATAATGATTATTTCTAACTAAAAAAATTTTGGTTGAAATAATGGTTATTCTTAACCAAAATATTTTTTCGATTAATATAATGGTTACTTATAACAAAAAATAAAATTTGTTCATTGTAATTGGTTAAGGTAACTAAAATAATATAAATGTGACGATAATGGTTAAAAATTCCCAAATGCAGATAGAGGGAATTTTTGCGTAACCTTTTTGCTCTGTAAAAAAAAATAACAATTATTTCGGGTTAAGTTTTAAGTAATTCGAGTAGTAATGTAAATCCGGTATATCAATCTTTAGGTAATAATATGTAAGTCAGGTAGATAATTGGTAGCATCATAGCGGTAAAATCAAAAATTTATGTAAATGGATTTGTAATTTTCTTTCTTTTATATAAATGTATTGTAATTTTTTTTTAGTAAGGTATAAGTATTTAAAAAAAAACTTGTTTAAGAATAACGGCACTGGCCTCGTGGGCTACCTAACGTTCCCGTTATTTTCTTTAGAGACTGTACTCACTGCTTTTTTGGCTATAGACCTCGTGGAGTAAAAAGTTTGGCGACGTGGTCCTTTACCAGTTGTCGTATGCCGTACCTGATGAAATCGTTCGGGCTTCCAATAGAGCAAACAATTATTTTTATCTGGGACAACTTGTCCTGATGAAAATAGAAGATATGACACATATACTGATGCCTCGTGCCTGCTGTCCTCTCAAGATGCACGGTACCCAATGGCTTGGAAAAGAAACAATCACTATTGCCTATGTATAACACACCAAAAAAACTAAAACGTAGTTTTACCGCCATTTGAGTTTAAAATTTGAATTTGGGGTACAAACCTTTTATTTTTTTTAAAGAAAAGTCTAGAATTTTTCACGTTGTTCGCCACAAACAGCAACAAGTATTTGCCGGCTCTTCATCTCGAGTTTATTAAAAAAATCGTGAGGCGAATATATGGGACTACGTATGTGCCTAACTTGAAAAAGACTTAGAAATTCTTTAAAAGATTCAGAAACGAATTGTTTTCCGTTGTCCGAATGTATGACCTCCGGTACACCAAACTTGTAAAATACTTCATCTCTGAGAAATCTTATGACAGACTTGGTAGTTGCCTTCGTTAGAGCTTTTAATAAAACAAACTTTGTTTTATGATCTAAAACTATAAAAATGAATGTGTTGCCTGCTTTTGTTCTGGGATATGGTCCAAGAAAATCTATGTAGATTTTCAGAAATGGTCTTTGCGTCAGGACCTCATTTCCCATAGGCGGACGTAAAATCTGTTTAGGATGCTTTCACTCCTTGCATGTTGAACACTATCTAACATGTTCTCGAATAAGTTTCACCTTTGAAGGCCAATAGAAATATTCTCGGATATTGTAAAGAGTTTTGCCTATATCTCCATGAGAAGTGTTTTCAACATGTGATTTTTCTATAATATTGTCTGCCAGTCCCTGTGGCAACCAAATTTTCCAACATTCATCTTCATCGTCTATGTCATTTCTGTACACTTTTGTACACTATTCCATCATCTACCTTCACATCGGGTAATCTCTCTCTATTTTGTTCGATAGTATCTATCAATGCTAAATAATCTTTGCTTTTAAAAAATTCCGAATTAAAATCGATAAGGCTTTTAGTACCCTTCCTGTGCTCTATGTTAAACTTGAAGCCATGTAGTTTTAAACTCCACCTAGCCAATCTGCCGTTAAGGTCCTGATGTCTCATGAGCCACTTCAAACTGGAATGGTCTGTTATAACAGTAAAATCCATCAGTTCGATGTATTGGCGGAATTTTTCAATTGCCAATACAACAGCCAGACATTCCTTCTCGGTGGTTGAGTAATTTCTCTGAGCTGTGTTCAGCTTTTTCGAGAAATACTCAATGTGGTGCTCGTTTTCTTCTTCATCTTTTTGAAACAGAACTGCCCCTACACCTACATTTGAAGCGTCACACTGGACAAAAAATGGCTTTTCGAAATCAGGACTAGAAAGGATTGGGCTAGTTACTAAACGCTGTTTGAGTTCCTCATAAGATGTCAAAGCTTCGGGAGTCAAAATGAAGCTAGAGGATTTCTTTAGAGTGTCAGTAAGAGGTGCTGTTAGTATTGAAAAATCGTTTATAAACCGACGATACCATCCTACTGTGGCCAGAAATCTTCTAACTTCTTTTTGATTCTGTGGGGGTTTGATATCTAATATTGCCCCTACCTTGCCTTCGTCCGGCTTCAGCTTTCCTCCTTCCACAATGTAGCCTAAATATTTTAGCTCTTTATAGCAGAATTTAGACTTAGCCATGTTGATTGTGAGGCCTGCTTGGGTTAACTTTTGCCCTACGGTTCTTAACATGTCGATGTGATCGGGGAAGTTGGAAGATACTACTAATAAGTCATCTAAGTAAACGAACACCCTATCTTTCAGCTCAAACGGCACCACTTTATCCATCAATCGACAAAGCCGCTGGGCAACGTTGCACAGTCCGAAAGGCATCACTTTAAATTGATATTGTGGCCTACCCGGGACTGTGAACGCTGTCTTCGGTCTACTCTCTTCGGCTAAAGGGATCTGCCAAAAGGCATCCTTTAAGTCGATTGCTGAGATAAAATGAGAGTCGCCTAGCCTAGCTAATAAGCCGTCGATGTTAGGAAGAGGATAAGAGTCCTTTTTGGTGACTTCATTCAACTCCCTAGCATCGAGACATAGCCTGTTCTTACCGGGCTTCATCACCAGAGTTGTCCTATTATTCCATTCTGACCCTGTTGTCACCTCGATCACATCTAGCTCTAGCATTCTGCCAAGTTCCTCATAAATAAGCTTCTGCACTGGGAAATGACGCATTTTCTTAGCGGGTGCGTTTCCAGTGTCTATGGAGTGCTTTTCTAAGGTTGTTTTGTCTAATCCATACTGTGTATAACACAAGAATGAAATCTTAGTCTTTTCTAAAAGTTTATTTTGGTTTGGTGTCAAATCATGTAATTTTACATCTTCTCCTACAAAAAAACAAAGTTTTATGCCAATTTTTCTCCAAAAATCATACCCTAGTATTAATTCCTGGCTCAAGTTAGGCACTAGGTAGAGAATTGTCTCTACTGATCTATTTCCATACTTAACAACTGTCTTTATCTTACCAACTATTAAATGTTTTTTCCGTCGGCCGTCCTTACGGATGATTTGTAGTCAAGTATGTTAGCATCTAGTTTTCTGACATTTTCGAGACAATTTCTATCTAGACAACTAACTAAGGCTCCGCTATCTAAGAGTCCTTGGAATTTTTCACCTAATATGTCAACCGCCATGTAAGGCCTTATGTCATCTTCGAAGCTTTTCGCTTTTGGTATCTGTTTCTAGTCTTTAAAATTTTTGAACTTATTGCTGACATATCGGCAAAAATCTCAGCTCTTTTTTTGTCATAAATTTCTAATCGTTCTTCATAGGAAAGATTAGGATTTACCGAAGTTCGAACAAGACTCTTAGGATTCGTACTAGAAGATTGGTCAGATGAAATTGGATAAGCTTGTGCTGATAAAATAGATTCCGATTTGGTGGCATTCGAACTTTCGTTTGGAGATTGTGTTAAATTAATAAGATCAAGTTTTCCTTTTACTGCTAAATCATTCTGAAGTTTAGTTAGTGATTTCTTGTCGTCAAATTGCTTATTATCGCTATCCCTTGATAAAATAAAATCTAAAAATTTGTCGTTTACTGGGTCTCTTTTGAACTTTAATGTCGTGCCAGACTTCCACATGTTCTTGTGTTGGTTTCCCAAACATATTGGACAAGTCGGGCTGGTAACATCCTCGAACCCACATTTGTAACAAAAAAGCTTCCTTTGTGCAACAGGGCATTCGACAAACGAATGTCCAGGGGCCTTACAGTTCCAACAAGTAAGTTGTTTTGCTGTAACATTGTCCCTCTGCAGCGCTTCTATTTGTTGAGCTTGTTCTTCGTCTATATCTGATTCACATATGTCCACTTCATATACCCTACGGCTGTTTCCGAGAGGCATGCGGTTAGAGGATCTTTTGGCAATGTTCCTCTCTGGTCTAAATTGTTCCTCTCTGGTCTAAATTGTCTATTCTAATCGGATAAATAAGTTGAGCTAATCCGTCTTTTAAGTTGTGTTTCACCATTTTTACCAATTCGATTTCCGCGACATGGACCCTCATTTTGTTCTTCAACTTAACTATCTCCGAAATGAAATTATCTGCCGATTCTCCTGAAGCTTGTCTACGTTCCATTATCTTTCTTTGGATCTCAAAATCGCTGTCAAAGTTTCTGAACTTTTTGATCATAAAGTATTTGAAAGTATGCCAGTTACATATCGGGTATTTCATCCTAAAAGACCAGAACCAATTGCTGGCAGCACCCGTCACCAAATGATGAAAGCCTTTCATCACAATCTCCCATGAGCAGTTATAATCCTGCTTGAACACAAAGTCTTCCACAGTCAGTGATTTATTCGTCCCGTCATATTTGATACCCCATTTTTCTTACTGGTTTATCGCATAACCGTTCTACTACCTGAGCTTTGATCTGAATTGTCTAACCCTGGGTACTGTTGAGTATTATTGGGTGAATCACTGAAAACTGGCGGGGGCACATTAGGTGGTCTATGTTGGGGATTGTTTGGTGGAAAATAAGGTTGTTGAGGTGGCCTACTAAAATTATTAAATGGTGTTTAATAGTTGTAGCTTGGACCGAAACCTCGATTGTCCGAAGCATTAGAGTTTTCAAATGGGTTTACTCTTTCTGAGCGCAAAGACTCTCTAATTAGTTGTGGTAACATAAGTTACATGTTTCGTACCTCTCTCATTATAGAGTCTTGAGCAGCTTGCACAGAGGCACTAACATAGTCCCTAATCGCTTGGTCGTCTTCGTTTCGAACCGGATTTTGTTCGTTATTATCGGATTGTAAGTTTCTATTTGGCTGAGACATGTTTATGTTTCTTCTTACTGTGTCACTTTCTTGTCCGCTAATTACCCTAGCTGTTAGGCTATTGTAAGTTGGTGTTGTTATACTGGGATCAGTATCTGGGGAAGAATGTGTCCGAGGTCCGTGTCCTGGTGGAAACCTTATCGACATTAACGGAGTTATAGCACTAGTAATAATGCTAAAATAATGCTAAAATTTTAATTGTATTATTTTTTGTTACTTTGATTAATATATCTTTATAAATGGCTTTTTTCGTAATTCTTCCCTATAAACGCTTATTCCACATTATGTGGAATAAGCGTTTATAGGCGTATAGAGCACATAAACTTCCGTCGCACAGTGGTTCAGAATCGTTTTTCATTGGCCAAAACTCTGTAACTTTTTAACTATTAAAGATTTTTTAGTAGTTCTTTTTTTAATCAATAGATAACATCTGTAGCATTGATAGGTTTTATTAAGATCGGTACAGTGGTTCTTAAGAAATTTAAGCTTGAAATTCAATTTTCGATTTTTTTCATTTTTATTTTGTTTCAAATCTGCCAACTCATTTTTGACCTACTTCCTCTTAACCGATTTGGCTCAAATTTGGGCCACAAGTCGTCCTTGGATAGCAATTTAATATTTTGTTATTCTTAGGGTGCCCCTTTTCTCGTTTAGGTATTTACAGTATTTTTATTAGGGTGGCCCTAGTTTTTTTTAAATAAAAGAATGTAACATAATTTTTCTTTAAATATATATTTATTTGTAGTCATAAATATATTTGTATACTTTATTGCACTCAAATGTTAAATGCAAATTATAATTATTGTTTATTTGGCTGGAATATTTCTTGTAAATATTTTATATTCTGCTCTGTATTACTGCTGTCCTGTAGCAGTGCTTTAACTTCGGCACTTAGGTCCGAAGGATTTACTTTCCATTGACTTCGAATGCTAGAGATGAATGGATCTGATGTTGCTAATAATATGTGAAATAAGTCTTCATTTGTAGAACTTCGTGACGTTTTTCTGGTATTATGTTCTCTGTAAAATCTGTAATCCTTATTTCTTTTTTCCTGGGCTTCCTCTGATAAATCTCCAATTGGTAATAAATGGTGCTTAATGACATCTTCTCCATGATAAAGAACTTTGTGCACTGTTGCTGACATATTTCTATAATTGTATTTGGATGTATATATAGCAACAGTTTCCTTGGCATAATCACCAAATTTTTTAGCATTAATTTGTTCATTGCACGCAAGTACTTCAGTAATTGTTTTAAATCTTGAAATAAGATCTATATCAACACCTGTTATATCAGATGTAGTTTCGGGATCCAAAAAGAATCTTCTTGCGGTATTGCCATCGTTTGTATTGCCTGATCCTTGTTTTGGTTGATCTATAATTAACCCGTGTTTGAGAAATGCATCATGAACTTGTTTCTTTTTTAATTTTCCTTTCTCTTTGTTGGTGTCATTATTTCTTACTGATCCGATGTCCAAATCATAGCTAATTTTCAGTATGTGTTCCATAAATCTTATTCTCGTATGTAGCGGTGATAATCCAAATTCAAATGCATCAATACTATCTAGTGACTTTGTAGGTTCTTGGTTTAACTGACTTGATTGATGTTGCTTTACATATAATACAGCTTGATGAAGCTTTTGTATCAGTCAAAGCCTGGGCAGTTTTTCCGTCTATCATTGAAAGTATTAATTGATAATTCAATTTAATAGTATGTTCATCTATCTCTAACTCTAATGGCTTTAGTGTTGAAATTTGAGTTTTGATGTCACTTATTTCATTCTTAATGGTATCATGAGTTTCCTTTTTAAATTCAAATTTTATTGGTCTGCAGTACTTCGTGGACGATGGAGTATGATTTTTCCAAATAAAATTTGTTTGCATTGTGCTGGACGAAGGTTCCGAGTCTTCTAAGTTTTTTATTAATCGCAATGGCACAAATGACACCATGAACATATCTGTGTCAGAAATATCTTCACATAAAAATTGTTTATATTGTTTTTGTCCTGAAGATCCATCGCATCCCCATTTACAAAAGAGAGTTAAATTGCAGTTTCCATGTTTTTTTTAATCACTTCCTTTAAGTGATTGCAGCAACCTTTCAGCTGTATGATCAAGTAGAGCTTGCAGTTTTACCTGTGCAGAAATTGGTTTCATAGATTCCTTTGGAGGATAGCACTCCTTTTTAGCTGCAATTATGTGATGATATGACGGGTATAAATTTAAGCCTTTTTCGATCGCACGCAATCTGAGTTGAGTATACTGGTGTTTTGTTAGCTTTAAATCCAGAAATAATGCAAGTGCTTCCTCGTTTGTAAACTGTTTTTCCTCGTTTGGTGTTGGAATGCTTTTAAGAACCCGTTTTGTTCTCACCGGACTAGCAGAAAGGACTTTCTGAATGATATCCACTTTCGCTAATTGTTTTTCAGATCGAAGTTTATGCAGAAAACTATCTTTAATGTTTTCACACCCGATTTCTTCATTAAAATTCTTCAGTTTTCGTCTCTTAGATCTATCGCTACAGTTATCTAACGGTTTTTGTGGTCTTCCACAACTCCCATCATTTGTTGTTTCTGAAATGATCTGGATACGGAGTTCACCTTCTAACCAATTCGCAAAGCGCTTGTAAAATTTACTTTTACTAAAGTCAACTTCCTTGTAGTATCTATTCAATGTTTTGACGAAATTAGATACTTTGTTTTTTATTTCCAGTTGTGTTTCAATGTAGAGACTATTTATATTCAGTTTTGTTTGAATATGGCTTAGAACACCATCTTTATTTTTAAAATATTCTTCGGCCAATTCTTTATAGCTGAAAGTCTCCATATTTTAATTTAGCCGAAAATAATGTACTTTTAAAGGGCTTTGAAATAAAACTTCCAAATATTTATCAACCTTTTTAAATCGAATACTTGTTCGAAACTAACATTTATTTCCAAATTATTGTCCTTATATCATGCTTTGATATTATTATACTCTACCTAGGTAGCTGTCCATAAAATCAAATGGAAAATTGTACCTGTTCAAATTCATCCTGTATTTCACTGAAAGATATTTTAAAAATTTTTTCATGGAATTTTTAAAATGCAGTGAATAAATTTAGGAAGTTTTATTTAATGTCATAAAAGACCAATTATAATAATTTTTAAGTATAATAAAACCCTTTAACGCTGATGAGTAACAGGCTAGGTAACATTCCTTAAAAAATGGAAAATTTTAACTGTTAAAATTCATTCTGTACATTACTGAAATACATTTTAAAGGTTTTTTCCCTATAATTTTTTAGTAGGTAATTGAAATATCTGTGCAAAATGAAATATTTTCAAAATTCTTTGAAAAATTCCCTAAAAAATTCAGGGAAGTTTTTTTTAAGATACCAACCATTTGAATAAAAATTTAAACCACTAATAACTTTCCTCTTATTGAAATAACTATCTGCAATTTGTATTTATGACAGTGAATGATTTCTAAAGTAAATTTACTAGTAATTTTGCTTGTAAAAATGTTGAGTATTTTCATTAAAATAAAAAAAGTGTTCTACGGGCGGGTCCGGGCGGGTGCAAAAGTATATATAGGCTTAAAGGGAACACTCTTGGCTTTCTTTGGGTGGTTTCGATTTTTGTTTCCATTTGTTTCTACAAAAGTTATACACTACTAAACTTGAAATTTTATGAGTATATGGTGATTTTAAATTTTTTACATAACACCTTAACTACAAATTATACAGGGTGCGCAAATACCATTTGTTAAAACCAACAGTCCACCCAACATAACAAAAAAAAAACTGCAGCCCATTAGCATTAATAGTTTTCAAGAAATCGTAATTAATATGAGATCAAAAATTACAATTTTTCTTTCATTTCTAAATTAACCAAAATTCCTTGTCTTTAGCAGCATGCCACGCCCACTACAGCGGATATTTTGACCAAATTTTTTGGCCACCTTAGTTTTGATATGTTTTCTTTCTGATGGTATACAAATTTTAAAAATCTATGTCAACAAAAAATATAGGTTTTGGCCAATGAAATTTAATTCTGAACCACCGTTTTTGTTGACATAGATTTTAAAAATTTGTATACCATCAGAAAGAAAACATATCAAAACTAAGGTGGCCAAAAAATTTGGTAAAAATATTCGCTGTAGTGGGCGTGGCATGCTGCTAAAAACAAGGAATTTTAGTTAATTTAGAAATGAAAGAAAAATTGTAATTTTTGATCTCATATTAATTACAATTTCTTGAAAACTATTAATGCTAATGGGCTGCGGTTTTTTTTGTTATGTTGGGTGGACTGTTGGTTTTAACAAATGGTATTTGTGCACCCTGTATAATTTGTAGTTAAGGTGTTATGTAATAAATTTAAAATCACCATATACTCATAAAAACTTCATGTTTAGTAGTGTATAACTGTCATAAATACAAATTGCAGATAGTTATTTCAATAAGAGGAAAGTTATTAGTGATTTAAATTTTTATTCAAATGGTTGGTATCTTAAAAAAAAACTTCCCTGAATTCTCTCTACTCTACTTGATCATACAGCTTAAAGGTTGCTGCAATCACTTAAAGAAAGTGATTAAAAAAAAACATGGAAACTGCAATTTAACTCTTTTTTTGTAAATGGGGATGCGATGGGTCTTCAGTACAAAAACAATATAAACAATTTTTATGTGAAGATATTTCAAACACAGATATGTTCATGTTGTCATTTGTGCCATTGCGATTAATAAAGAACTTAGAAGACTCGGAACCTTCGTCCAGCACAAGAAGATTCTTTTTGGATCCCGAAACTACTTATTTCAAGATTTAAAACAATTACTGAAGTTATATTTAACTATTAATGCCAATGAATTGATGTAATGGTTATAATTAACCATTAACAAGGAATATATTTTATTTTGGTTATTGTAACCAATTAAAAAGATAAATATTTTTTATTGGTTAGAAATAAGCGTTTCATCAACTAAAAACTTTTTTTTTGGTCTTTAATAACCATTATAGTAACCAAAAAAATTTTTTGGTTAAAAATAACCACTATCAAGATTTTTTTTTTTTTGGTTATCTATATAAATAAAATTATAACATGATTCATGATTAATCATCGCCTAGTCCAAACGACTTAAGCTAGGAAGCTGAAATTTTGACAGCGGGCACCTTTTTCGATGTAAAGATTCTTTTAAAAGGATTTTTGAAAATTCAGTCCCAAACGTGGTATAAAATGAGAAACCAGTTATACTGTATCTCTAGAAGTAAACGTGATAGGAACAAAATTGCGTTGGGATCAGCTACAAAAATAAGAAGATGCGTGGTTGGTACTTTTAAAAAAGAGGGTAAACAGACCAAATTTGACCCTAAGGTTTTTCGTACCAGAGGTGGGCAACTTTAGACCACTGTAGATCCCACTGTGCTACCGATAGATAAATCTTTAAACATTGCTCTAAAGCCTGACTCCTCTTCTACTAATGTTGCAAATTTCGTCAAAATCCGTCCAGCATTTTAAAAATTGCTAACGGGTTGTTTCACAAATGATAACCAAAACAAATTTTTTTTGTCATAATGATTATTTCTAACTAAAAAAATTTTGGTTGAAATAATGGTTATTCTTAACCAAAATATTTTTTCGATTAATATAATGGTTACTTATAACAAAAAATAAAATTTGTTCATTGTAATTGGTTAAGGTAACTAAAATAATATAAATGTGACGATAATGGTTAAAAATTCCCAAATGCAGATAGAGGGAATTTTTGCGTAACCTTTTTGCTCTGTAAAAAAAAATAACAATTATTTCGGGTTAAGTTTTAAGTAATTCGAGTAGTAATGTAAATCCGGTATATCAATCTTTAGGTAATAATATGTAAGTCAGGTAGATAATTGGTAGCATCATAGCGGTAAAATCAAAAATTTATGTAAATGGATTTGTAATTTTCTTTCTTTTATATAAATGTATTGTAATTTTTTTTTAGTAAGGTATAAGTATTTAAAAAAAAAACTTGTTTAAGAATAACGGCACTGGCCTCGTGGGCTACCTAACGTTCCCGTTATTTTCTTTAGAGACTGTACTCACTGCTTTTTTGGCTATAGACCTCGTGGAGTAAAAAGTTTGGCGACGTGGTCCTTTACCAGTTGTCGTATGCCGTACCTGATGAAATCGTTCGGGCTTCCAATAGAGCAAACAATTATTTTTATCTGGGACAACTTGTCCTGATGAAAATAGAAGATATGACACATATACTGATGCCTCGTGCCTGCTGTCCTCTCAAGATGCACGGTACCCAATGGCTTGGAAAAGAAACAATCACTATTGCCTATGTATAACACACCAAAAAAACTAAAACGTAGTTTTACCGTCATTTGAGTTTAAAATTTGAATTTGGGGTACAAACCTTTTATTTTTTTTAAAGAAAAGTCTAGAATTTTTCACGTTGTTCGCCACAAACAGCAACAAGTATTTGCCGGCTCTTCATCTCGAGTTTATTAAAAAAATCGTGAGGCGAATATATGGGACTACGTATGTGCCTAACTTGAAAAAGACTTAGAAATTCTTTAAAAGATTCAGAAACGAATTGTTTTCCGTTGTCCGAATGTATGACCTCCGGTACACCAAACTTGTAAAATACTTCATCTCTGAGAAATCTTATGACAGACTTGGTAGTTGCCTTCGTTAGAGCTTTTAATAAAACAAACTTTGTTTTATGATCTAAAACTATAAAAATGAATGTGTTGCCTGCTTTTGTTCTGGGATATGGTCCAAGAAAATCTATGTAGATTTTCTGAAATGGTCTTTGCGTCAGGACCTCATTTCCCATAGGCGGACGTAAAATCTGTTTAGGATGCTTTCACTCCTTGCATGTTGAACACTATCTAACATGTTCTCGAATAAGTTTCACCTTTGAAGGCCAATAGAAATATTCTCGGATATTGTAAAGAGTTTTGCCTATATCTCCATGAGAAGTGTTTTCAACATGTGATTTTTCTATAATATTGTCTGCCAGTCCCTGTGGCAACCAAATTTTCCAACATTCATCTTCATCGTCTATGTCATTTCTGTTAAATTTCACTCTTTTGTACACTATTCCATCATCTACCTTCACATCGGGTAATCTCTCTCTATTTTGTTCGATAGTATCTATCAATGCTAAATAATCTTTGCTTTTAAAAAATTCCGAATTAAAATCGATAAGGCTTTTAGTACCCTTCCTGTGCTCTATGTTAAACTTGAAGCCATGTAGTTTTAAACTCCACCTAGCCAATCTGCCGTTAAGGTCCTGATGTCTCATGAGCCACTTCAAACTGGAATGGTCTGTTATAACAGTAAAATCCATCAGTTCGATGTATTGGCGGAATTTTTCAATTGCCAATACAACAGCCAGACATTCCTTCTCGGTGGTTGAGTAATTTCTCTGAGCTGTGTTCAGCTTTTTCGAGAAATACTCAATGGGGTGCTCGTTTTCTTCTTCATCTTTTTGAAACAGAACTGCCCCTACACCTACATTTGAAGCGTCACACTGGACAAAAAATGGCTTTTCAAAATCAGGACTAGAAAGGATTGGGCTAGTTACTAAACGCTGTTTGAGTTCCTCATAAGATGTCAAAGCTTCGGGAGTCAAAATGAAGCTAGAGGATTTCTTTAGAGTGTCAGTAAGAGGTGCTGTTAGTATTGAAAAATCGTTTATAAACCGACGATACCATCCTACTGTGGCCAGAAATCTTCTAACTTCTTTTTGATTCTGTGGGGGTTTGATATCTAATATTGCCCCTACCTTGCCTTCGTCCGGCTTCAGCTTTCCTCCTCCCACAATGTAGCCTAAATATTTTAGCTCTTTATAGCAGAATTTAGACTTAGCCATGTTGATTGTGAGGCCTGCTTGGGTTAACTTTTGCCCTACGGTTCTTAACATGTCGATGTGATCGGGGAAGTTGGAAGATACTACTAATAAGTCATCTAAGTAAACGAACACCCTATCTTTCAGCTCAAACGGCACCACTTTATCCATCAATCGACAAAGCCGCTGGGCAACGTTGCACAGTCCGAAAGGCATCACTTTAAATTGATATTGTGGCCTACCCGGGACTGTGAACGCTGTCTTCGGTCTACTCTCTTCGGCTAAAGGGATCTGCCAAAAGGCATCCTTTAAGTCGATTGCTGAGATAAAATGAGAGTCGCCTAGCCTAGCTAATAAGCCGTCGATGTTAGGAAGAGGATAAGAGTCCTTTTTGGTGACTTCATTCAACTCCCTAGCATCGAGACATAGCCTGTTCTTACCGGGCTTCATCACCAGAGTTGTCCTATTATTCCATTCTGACCCTGTTGTCACCTCGATCACATCTAGCTCTAGCATTCTGCCAAGTTCCTCATAAATAAGCTTCTGCACTGGGAAATGACGCATTTTCTTAGCGGGTGCGTTTCCAGTGTCTATGGAGTGCTTTTCTAAGGTTGTTTTGTCTAATCCATACTGTGTATAACACAAGAATGAAATCTTAGTCTTTTCTAAAAGTTTATTTTGGTTTGGTGTCAAATCATGTAATTTTACATCTTCTCCTACAAAAAAACAAAGTTTTATGCCAATTTTTCTCCAAAAATCATACCCTAGTATTAATTCCTGGCTCAAGTTAGGCACTAGGTAGAGAATTGTCTCTACTGATCTATTTCCATACTTAACAACTGTCTTTATCTTACCAACTATTAAATGTTTTTTCCGTCGGCCGTCCTTACGGATGATTTGTAGTCAAGTATGTTAGCATCTAGTTTTCTGACATTTTCGAGACAATTTCTATCTAGACAACTAACTAAGGCTCCGCTATCTAAGAGTCCTTGGAATTTTTCACCTAATATGTCAACCGCCATGTAAGGCCTTATGTCATCTTCGAAGCTTTTCGCTTTTGGTATCTGTTTCTAGTCTTTAAAATTTTTGAACTTATTGCTGACATATCGGCAAAAATCTCAGCTCTTTTTTTGTCATAAATTTCTAATCGTTCTTCATAGGAAAGATTAGGATTTACCGAAGTTCGAACAAGACTCTTAGGATTCGTACTAGAAGATTGGTCAGATGAAATTGGATAAGCTTGTGCTGATAAAATAGATTCCGATTTGGTGGCATTCGAACTTTCGTTTGGAGATTGTGTTAAATTAATAAGATCAAGTTTTCCTTTTACTGCTAAATCATTCTGAAGTTTAGTTAGTGATTTCTTGTCGTCAAATTGCTTATTATCGCTATCCCTTGATAAAATAAAATCTAAAAATTTGTCGTTTACTGGGTCTCTTTTGAACTTTAATGTCGTGCCAGACTTCCACATGTTCTTGTGTTGGTTTCCCAAACATATTGGACAAGTCGGGCTGGTAACATCCTCGAACCCACATTTGTAACAAAAAAGCTTCCTTTGTGCAACAGGGCATTCGACAAACGAATGTCCAGGGGCCTTACAGTTCCAACAAGTAAGTTGTTTTGCTGTAACATTGTCCCTCTGCAGCGCTTCTATTTGTTGAGCTTGTTCTTCGTCTATATCTGATTCACATATGTCCACTTCATATACCCTACGGCTGTTTCCGAGAGGCATGCGGTTAGAGGATCTTTTGGCAATGTTCCTCTCTGGTCTAAATTGTTCCTCTCTGGTCTAAATTGTCTATTCTAATCGGATAAATAAGTTGAGCTAATCCGTCTTTTAAGTTGTGTTTCACCATTTTTACCAATTCGATTTCCGCGACATGGACCCTCATTTTGTTCTTCAACTTAACTATCTCCGAAATGAAATTATCTGCCGATTCTCCTGAAGCTTGTCTACGTTCCATTATCTTTCTTTGGATCTCAAAATCGCTGTCAAAGTTTCTGAACTTTTTGATCATAAAGTATTTGAAAGTATGCCAGTTACATATCGGGTATTTCATCCTAAAAGACCAGAACCAATTGCTGGCAGCACCCGTCACCAAATGATGAAAGCCTTTCATCACAATCTCCCATGAGCAGTTATAATCCTGCTTGAACACAAAGTCTTCCACAGTCAGTGATTTATTCGTCCCGTCATATTTGATACCCCATTTTTCTTACTGGTTTATCGCATAACCGTTCTACTACCTGAGCTTTGATCTGAATTGTCTAACCCTGGGTACTGTTGAGTATTATTGGGTGAATCACTGAAAACTGGCGGGGGCACATTAGGTGGTCTATGTTGGGGATTGTTTGGTGGAAAATAAGGTTGTTGAGGTGGCCTACTAAAATTATTAAATGGTGTTTAATAGTTGTAGCTTGGACCGAAACCTCGATTGTCCGAAGCATTAGAGTTTTCAAATGGGTTTACTCTTTCTGAGCGCAAAGACTCTCTAATTAGTTGTGGTAACATAAGTTACATGTTTCGTACCTCTCTCATTATAGAGTCTTGAGCAGCTTGCACAGAGGCACTAACATAGTCCCTAATCGCTTGGTCGTCTTCGTTTCGAACCGGATTTTGTTCGTTATTATCGGATTGTAAGTTTCTATTTGGCTGAGACATGTTTATGTTTCTTCTTACTGTGTCACTTTCTTGTCCGCTAATTACCCTAGCTGTTAGGCTATTGTAAGTTGGTGTTGTTATACTGGGATCAGTATCTGGGGAAGAATGTGTCCGAGGTCCATGTCCTGGTGGAAACCTTATCGACATTAACGGAGTTATAGCACTAGTAGAAGTAATGGGTACTGTATTTTGGGACGTTGTTGTAGTTGTACCAATTGGGTTTTCAGCTAAATTGTCACTACTTACTGGATTACGACTGGATGACCTAAGATTCCTTTGCTCATCCTGATCTAAATAACAAAACAAATGTCTAATGCAAAAATGATTAAGTCTGAATCTCAATTTATTTTAAGAAATTGTTTAAATGTAAATTTGTTTGTAAAAACAAATATTTGATAATATGTTCATTCGTTTACGTTAAAATTTTTAAGTTAGGTTAGGCAGGCAGCCGATGTAGGTCAGCGTCACTTGGGTCCAAAAAGCGGTCCCTTTGTGTTACCTGCAAGGGATAGACTGGAAGAAAAGAACAAAGGCAATTACTCCAGGCTATCAGTGAGAGGCTGATCAAGCCATCCTGAAGCCCTGATAAATGAGTCTATTTTACGAATGTCAATACTCGCTAGATCCGATAAATCATGCAGAAAAGGTGCCCCCAAAAAGAGAGCCCTAGGGGTCGAGAGGGCGGGGCAGTGACAGAGAAGATGAGTCACTGTCTCCTCCTCTTCTATGTTGTGACAGCTGCGGCAGTAGTCATAAAATTGAAGATTAAGTCTTCTGGCATGAAGCCCAAAAACGCAGTGCCCTGTTAGGGTCGAGATAAGATTGCGAAGTCTATGACGGGGTAGAGTTACCAAGATATTTGAACGTTTAGTGTTGTAGGTGGGCCATGTTTGCCTGGATATGGAGCAGTTCGTTATCGAAGACCACTCGTTTTGCGCTGACGCATAAAGTGATTGCCTAATTATTGATTTGCAGGCGGATAGCGGTAAGCCCGTAAATTGGTCGATGCTATCCTGACTCAGGAGAGCACCGGATTTAGCAAGTTTGTCCGCGGTGGAGTTACCAGGTATGTTGTTGTGCCCGGGTACCCATAAGAGTTCGATTTTGCAATGTCTCGCCATCTCGTTAAGAGATGCCCGGCATTCGCTGGTAAGAACAGATGTCGTATGGACATTAGATAGGGATTTTATTGCAGCCTGACTGTCGATACAAAAGCGAATATCCCTGTCGTATACTCTGTGGTATCTCAACCATTTGACTGCTTTGTGGATAGCCGATATCTCGGATTGTAGGACACTGCATTGATCCGGGAGCCTAAAGCAGATTTCCTTCCCAAGCAATGGGATGAAGAAGCCCCCCCCCTACGCCTATCTTTGACTTCGATCCATCAGTGTAAACCTCTAGACAGCCATCATCTAAGGATGGGGGTTCTCCAGAGATAGTCACATTGAAGGATTTGTCGAAGATAGGAGTGGATATGCAGTAGTCTATATGTTCAGGGATGTTAGTGATTTTGCCCAGGATGGTGGAATGCCCGACTTGTGAGTGGGACCAGGTTCCAATTGTGCTGAGACGGACAGCCGAGTTAAGAGCAATTTGTATTGCCATTAGTTCAGCTGGGAGCCAGTTTAGCATGGTGAAGAGTGCCTTAGATGGAGTAGTTCTTAAAGCACCGGTAATCATTAGAGCGGCAGATTTTAAGATTTTGTTAAAATAGTGCAACTGGTTTGCCTTGGTGAGTGCAGGCCACCAGACCAGCGCACCATACATTAATATAGGCTTAACCACCATGTTGAAGAGCCAGGCAGTGTTAATGGGATTCAGACCCCAGGTTTTGCCAATGGCCCCTCTACATGAATATAGTGCAATAGATGCTTTAGACACCCTAAGTTGGGTGTTCAGGCTCCAGGACAGTTTTGAGTCCAAGATGACCCCCACGTATTTGGCATGGTCAGTGAGCGAAAGTTCAACCTTGTTTAATTTTGGAAGAGTAAAGGTGGGAATTTTGTATTTACGTGAGAAGAGTACAAGTTCCGTTTTAGTTGGATTGACTCCAAGGCCGTTGGAGACGCTCCATCGATAGAGTAGGTCAAGAGCTATTTCGAGACGTTGTGACAGTGTGTTAAGACAGTAGTAGTGCCCATGGTTGAGCAGATGACTCTATAGGTGAGAAGTTTATCTACAAACGAGATAATAGAATTGTCGACCCTTAAGTCCTCCATTGCCGATAAAATCGACTCAGGTCTAATGTTGTTAAAGGCGCCCTCTATATCTAGGAAGGCGGCAAGTGTGAATTCGCCAAACTCAAGAGATTTTTCAATATGACTAACTAATGAGTGGAGTGCTGTCTCAACTGATTTGCCTTTGTTGTAGGCATGCTGTGCGTTGGACAGGAGCCTCGAATCTAATGAAGCACGAATATGTGCTTCAATGATATGCTCCAAAGTTTTAAGAAGGAATGAGCTAAGGCTAATAGGCCTGAAATCCTTAGGTTTCGTGTGCGAGGTTTTACCTGCTTTAGGAATAAAGACAACGTTGCACCTGGTCCAGGATTCTGGTATGTGAGACAGTCTAAGACAGCCATCATATAGCAGGAGAAGCCAGGGCATTAGGAGATCGGTATTATGTTGAAGATCAGCTGGAATAATACCATCAGGACCCGCAGCTTTGTACGGTTCGAAGCTATCAAGAGCCTATTGGATTCTATCCCTAGTAAGAGGGATGGGGGTGGACTCGAGAATATAGTCGTTAGCAGATGTGTCCGCACCTAGAGGTTTGCAACCTGGAAAGTGGGTGTCTAAAAGGACCTCGAGGGTTTCGGATCTGCTTGTCGTCCAATGGCCACTGTCCCTTTGAATATAGGCAGCTACCGTGGGCGATGAGGTCAGGATTTTGCGAAGTCTACTAGTATCGGATGAACCTTCGATGCGCTGCGAAATTTCATCCAGGACTGTCTCTTCGCTTTCTTGACTAGATTTTTGAATTTATTAACGCAGGCTTTATAGGGGAACCAGTTTGCGGTCCTTTTGGCCTCGTTAAAAAGTCGGCGACATTCCTTTCTAAGTGATGCAATGTCGGTGGACCACCAGGGAGGTTTCTTTTTGCCTCTCCTGGTGGTGAGTTTACATGCCTGGTTTGTGGCTTGGTTTAGGGCGTCGGTTAGTGGAAAAGGTGAGTGGAATGATCGTGACGTCGGAGTCATCCTGATCCCCGTCCTCAGGGTCGGGGTTCAGGAGGGCTTCCTCGTCAGCATCCATGTCCATCACATCTTCGGCAGCGCTGAGAGAGTTTATGCTCTCCAGAGATTGCATAAGTTGCGATGAGCCGGAAGCTTCATTCCTAGCAGGGGGATCAGATGAACTGTTAGCCTTCCCACTTGAAACCTTATCATCACCTAGGTAGACATGCAGGGAGATCTCTTCGAATCCGTAGAAGATCTTCCCGCGCATCTCCCGAAGCGGAAAGTTGTGAATATAGGTTTAAAATAGCGTGATGTTCTTCTTGGTACATTTAAGTAAATATTGCTGTTTAGGAATATTGAACATATATCTCCATTGATGAGCTTGATCAAAAAAACTACATTTAACATCGTTCTGCGAGATTTGAGGGTTGGAAGATGAATTTCAGCGAGTCTAACCGTATAAGATGGAAGATTAGTACGGTCGTTGTAAATATCACGTAAGCAGAAAAGTAAAAATTGTTTTTGGATGGATTCAATTTTGTCGTTGTAAATTTCATAATAGGGATCCCAAATTTGAGAACCATACTCTAGTATAGGTCTTACGAGGGAGACATACAGCTGTTTAGTTACGCTAATGTCTGCGAATTCCCTTGACCATCGTTTTATAAATGCTAACACTCCCCGAGCTTTATTAATAGTCATAGAAATATGATCAGAAAAGTTTAGTTTAGGATCAAATAATATGCCAAGATCCTGCATTTTATCAACGGAAACTAATTTATGGTTACCCAGTGAAAACTCATTATTAGTAACTGGTCTTCTGGAAAAGCACATATGGAAACATTTTTTTAGATTTAGATCCATTAAATTAATTTTACACCATGTATAAAAATTATAGAGATCATCCTGCAGCAATAAAGAGTCGGAAGGATTTTTATAAATACGGAAAATCTTAACATCATCTGCGTACATTAATAAGTTAGATGAAATAATTATATTAGGAAGATCATTCATGTATAGTGAAAACAGGACGGGTCCCAGGTAACTACCTTGTGGCACTCCGGATTTTACGGAAATTGGTTTTGATAGTCTGGTTTTAAAACAAACACGCTGGTTTCTTCCAGTTAAGTATGATTTTATCCAATCGGTGCAATTTTTACTAAATCCCATTAGATGCAGTTTATTAATAAGCAGGTTATGGTTGATCTTGTCAAAGGCTTTGCTAAAGTCAGTATATATGACATCAGTAATTTGATCATTGACGAAGCCACGATTTACTAATGTAGTAAATTCCAATAGGTTTGTAGTTGGTGAGCAGCCCTTACGAAAACCATGTTGGTGTGGAGAAATAAATGAGGAGATCTGGTGCGTGAGAGATGTTGTTAAGCATTTTTCAAAAAGCTTGGGGATAGCACTTAATTTTGCTATACCTCTGTAGTTTGACACATCGGATTTGTTTCCAGATTTAAATAATGGAATGATGTAGGAATCTTTCCAAAGTTGAGGAAAATAGCCATGTTTAAGGGATGTATTGAATAAAATAGTTAATGGTGTCGCTAAAGCATTAATACATTTTATTAAAACGCAACTAGGAATGCCATCAGGACCACTAGAGTTTGAAGATTTAACATCACGTATGTTTCTTTTGATATCATCAGTATTTATTTGGGAAAATAAGACTGGATGGTTTTCTGGTATTTGGAACGGATATCCATCGGAGGGATCGTAGGATGCGTCTGAGTATGTAGATCCAAAAAAGTCTGCAAACAGGTTACTGATAGCTAAATCGTCTTTAGACTCAATGTTACAGAATCTCATGGAAGTTGGAAATTCCATTGATTTCCTTTTAGAATTAACAAATTTATAAAAAGATTTAGGGTCTTTTTAAAAATTATTTCTAACATTGTTTAAATATTTTTCGTACAGTTCTTTATTGAGTAAATTATGCTTAGCTCGATAGATTGAATAGTTCATATAGTCGATATGCGACCCCGAATGTTTCAATTTTTTTATAATGTTTGTTCTTCAAATTTTTTAATTTTGACAATTGTTTAGATTTCCAAGGTGGACCAGAACAGTGTTTTATTGTCATTTTTGGAATGCAAATATTAAAATACTCAAAGAGTGTATCGTAAAATGTTTAAATCATATTGTCAATTTCGGAAGGAGAGCCATTTTTAATCCGTAATAATTGGAGCCAATCAGTGTTATACAAGAAGCTATTTAGGTCATCGAAATTTGCACGTTTAAAACAGTAAACTTTCTCACTGTTGGATGATTTTGATTCATTCATTGTTGGAGAGTTGAAGTTGAGTTCTATGGTGGGATGATATTTATCTTCAGGTTTTGTTATTGGATCAGCTCTATTTAATGAAAATTCATATGGTTCATTGACAAATACCAGATCCAGTATTTTACCATATTCATTTGGAATGCCATTAATCTGGCAAAGGCCTAGATCAGAAAGATCATTTATAAAATTATCTACCCAGTCATCAGTATTTACTGGGGCATAGTAGTATAAATCCGGCAAAAAAGTCCAAGTAGTCGATGAAATATTGAAGTCACCAAAAACAAGTAAGGCATCCTGAGGGGAACATCTCGTAAATATTGATTTTATGGATGCGAGGTATTCATTGTAGGTAGTCTGATTGGAGCCAGGAGGTATATATAATGATACGATAAACACTTTACTCTTATTGATAGTAATACACACACCAATAAATTCAATGTCAGAACTAGATTCAATAGAAATTTCTTCAGACGAAAGCAAATTGGAAACAGCAATTAGAACACCGCCACCTATAGTTTTCGTAATTCTGTCACGTCTATAAATATGATAGTTGCTAGATAAAATTTCGGCATTGTGTATTTTATTGTTCAGCCAAGTTTCGGTTAAAATTATGACATGTTCCGAAAAGTTGAAGCTGTTGACAAATAATTTCGATTATTTAGTGTTCAATCCACGTACATTTTGATATTTAAGAGTTATCTGATCACATACAGCATTTAGTTTTTTGACGGTTTAGAAGCAACAGATGGTAGATGAACCGTTTTAATAGCTTTTTCTTTGTAAACATACTCGTGAACTATAGTATTCTCAGGCCAGAAATTATAATCGATGAGTTTAGCAAATATATCAGTAGCCACAATCAATTTGAAGGATGTAATGTTTCGAGGTTGAGAATAAATGAATTTTTTTATTTCAATGTCAAAATTTTGGTTTGAATCAAGTTTGGATTTAATATAATGTTCAATATCTTCAGTAGTAGTTTCAAAAGCAAATCGTGATATGAAAATTGATTTTCGGTTTGGTGGTATGACGCGAAGACTTGGTACGATGGGTTCTTGAGTGTATAAAGTTGGTTGACTATGTTTTACAACATCAGCGTAATTAGGAGCAAGGGGCTCAGAGTAATTATTGTTAGCTTTATAATTTGAGCCATAGTTTAAAATAGGGATGTTTGAAGAGCTTGAAGATTCAGGCGTCTTATTATTAATGGACGAAGGTGGTAAAGACGAGTTTTCATTATCCGCTTGTGAAGACTGTTTTAGGCTGTTTTGATTATTGTTGATAACCTTGTTTGTATTCCTCGCTGATTTACGCCGTTTCGGTGAGGAATGTTGGGGAGATTTGAAACCATCCAAAGATGGAAAAGCATCAAAAAGTTTGCCATAATCTTCTAAACGATCTGATAATCCTGAAAGGTCTTTTTGAATGTTAAGAAATGTGGTTTTTCTTTTTTGGAAAAATCGGTAGAACTCCACACCGATTTTTCTGCAATTAGTACAACACCAGTGCATACCCTCATATCTATCAATAGCATCAGCAGTTAGCACAGGTATTCCACTACATTTTATGTGGATTAGTCCAAGACATAACCAGCATGCTATCATTCTCTCGTCATTATCGTTAATTTTGCAATTTTTGTTAATACAATTCATTTCAACAATATCAGTTTTACGTTCAGTGTAAAAAGTTTAATATCTATGAGTAATCGATGGAGATGTGAAGGTGGTTGTGATCCAAGATCGTAGTTATTAGTAAAAGCACAAAGCAGGTTATTCAAGACACGAATCTGATAGGTTAACCATATGTATGAGTAATCGATGGGGATGTGTAGGTGGTTGTGATCCAAGACCGTAGTTATTAATGAAAGCATCAAACAGTTTATCGAAGACACGAACCTGACAGGTTAACACTGTTGAAACATAGATAGCGCTACTTCTGATTATAAAATAAATGACTGACAAAAGCGAATACAACAATCATACAGAGTTTCAATCCAAAAGTAGTAATAATAAGTTTTGAACGGATGATTCACAAAGTATTCAGCAAATAAAAACGTAAAAGGAGAACAAAAGAAAAGCAAAACAAAAGTTTTGTATACATATGAAGTTTAATTTTTAAATTTATGATATAATTGAATGTAGTCAACACTTTGTTTTAGCACACACAGATAGACTTTTATATAGGGAGTCTTTTTCCAGAATTAAGACAATTTTTAACTGTTTATAACACGGTATTTAACACATTAAACGGGGAGCGAATTTAGTGATTGCGTCCGATATTGTCAGAGATGGAACTCCTTGGCAGAGGACTTGCCATCGGGCACAAGGGCTGTGGACCTAGGTCTGCGAGGTATCTCCTCCCTGGAGACCACGTCAAGCCTAGCCCCATCCCAGATGCCCTCAATGAGCTGAACTGCTTTCTTTAGCAGAATAGCAGAGCGCTCATTATGACAAGCCATCAGTTTGACACGTCCTTGATACCAACCAGCGTCGCTGCAGTTTGGTGGGGGGCCAGGATTGTCCTTTAGGACATTAATGACAACTCCCACTAACTTAACGCGGATTATTTCCCACCTTTAGGGGGAAATCGCTCCGTCAGTGTCGCTACGGTCAATGACAGCCTTAACGAGGTGGCCTTTGGCAACCTCGCTGAAGGATCTGTCCATTAACCTGGTGGGTTTAGGACGTTTGGTGTCTGGCTGCTGGCTATGTGGACTAGAGTCTTCCTCCGAGCGTTGCCGCTTAGGCGCGTCCGAGGACGTGGAGCGAGTCTTGTCCAGAGATTCAACCAGCGTCTTAATAGCCCATTTCTTGGATGCTTTCTCCTCAGGAGTAAGGGTGTCTTCAGGCTTGTCTCCAAGCGACTGAAGTTTCCTTGTAGGGGCACGCCGCTGAAGGAAAGCCCTTCTGGCCGGGGTGGATTGCCTCTTAGAGGGACATGCCGCAGTAGGTGGACCCGAAACCAGGTTTGGGGTCTTCTTGCTGTGCTGAGTAGGAGTCTTTCGAGTAGGATTTCGCATCTCTGCTCTTGGACTCCTAAGGGGAGGTGCAAGGAGGGTACTAGAACCGGAGTTCGTTGTACCCTTGGTTCCCTTAAGCACAAGAGGAATTGGGTTTGAACCCGAAGCAGGGGATTTGGCCAAAGCATCCTTAGAAGTGCTCGGTCCCGTAAACAGAGCATTCTTGCCAGTGTTGGCTGATTTGTTGCTGGTTGAGGTTCTATTCGGGATAGATTTCCTTTCCCCAGCAGATTTAGGCGCACTTGTAGCTGGATTGGCTTGGCCAGGTGCATTTACCAAGCAAGTCCCAGTAGCTTTTGAAGCCCCACGGCCTGAGACTGACATCGTGGAAGATTGTGTGTTACATCCGGAGATTATAAAGCCCTCGACCGGACACAAGGGGCGTGATTTCTGTTGTTTATTTTCCATGGTTACATGGTTGGGGTTTTTTGCCGTTTATACTTACAGCCAAGTCAAAGAAAGCTGCCGCCCCATCGGGGAACAGACGCAGACCACAGGGCCGCCCAATGTGGGAAACAGACGCCCTGTGGATTTACAAAGAGTTCAAATTATTACAAAATATTACAAATTATTACGGAAAGTCGTTCGTTTACCCACAACTCAGTAGGAGGGGAAATGTAAACAGAGAGAATTTTTGAGAAAAAGTGACAGTTTATTTGCTGAGTATTTGTTATATGTTACGGGGAAATTTTTGCTTGTAAAAGTTCAGTAACAACAACAACATGAATAAAAAACGTAAACAAAAGAAAAACAGGCAGTTGAAAATTTGCCGCAATTTTTATTAAGTTAACAATTTGAAGTAAAAGAAATACAATTAACTAAATTAAAGTTAAAAAGTATGTAACTAATTAAAAATTAAAAGCTTAGGTCATTTTTTTATTTATTTATTGCCTTTTGTATTGTTTTTTTTTATTGTTTTGATTTTCTTACTGGATTTTTACAAATTTTCTGTTAGTTTACTTTTTTTGTACAAATGATTTGGTGAGAGTAAATTCGTTCATTTACTCAGTAAATACTCAGCGTACTGGAATTTTACTAGAAAGTAAACGAATAGACTTAATATTTAAGTGTAAAAAAAATATATGTAATGTTATCTGTTGTCAGTCTTCAAAAAAAAAACTTAGCCTTAAAATCGTTGCTAGAATATTGTTAATATAATATTTTAAATACTTAGTTATAAGAAAAATATGATCTAAACAAATTTAGAATATAAGAATTAGTTTATATGTTTTAGTAAGAAAAATTATTTATATACATACATATATACATTAGGTTGAATGGTGACTCAAAGAAGAAATTGTGGTAGTTACTTTTCAAATCATCATAATCAAATAAGTAAATTTTTCTCCTATGAATTGTGCAGCAGATTTCCTATCAACAAAAAAAACTTCAAACCGAACGCAAAACATAACAACAAAATCTTTCTTGAATCGCCTGCATTTTCCTCTAGCCAAATCAATAGCAGAAGCAAAAGAGCATTAGCTATATAGCCATTGGCTCGTGCCTTCTAAAATTAATTTGGTTCGAATAAATATATTTGATTCTTCAGTATCCATATCCTTTGTCACATGTCGTCGCAACTATGCATGACACTTGGTACTGTCTTCAGGGACATACGACATATTCCATAGCATATAGATACTAGATTCCCAATATTTATTTCTTTCATCCGGAGGCGTCGCAAACTCAGGCATGACACTAAGAGTGTCTTCCAGGACATACGACTCTTTCAAATCAAAACGAAATATTGGCTGGAATTTTTTTATAATTGAAAATGAAAAAAATTTAGAAAAAAAAGTTTTAAATGTTAAACTTTGGTTTGTGAAGCAAACAAGTGAATTGACTTCACCTGACTGCCCCACGTTGGGCGCCATATTTTGTGATGGACGTGTGCTTTTTTTTAAAGAACTGAAAATTCTTCAAGTTGCCAGATTGCTTCTATGTGGATATTGGCACTTCGATATTGGGCTGTAGCTCGCCGGATTGGGGGGAAACTTTCCACTTGGTTTGGCAGCACATTCACAAAAAAGTTTTGTAGATCGAAACCACTAGGTTTACGATGGAACGCTGGGCATGACATTTTCTATTTTACACCCCTAAAACATCTTTGCACAAATAACTTTACAAAACGGGCAGTTTTGTCAGAAATCGCCAAGTTATTTGACCCTGCTGGATGGCTAGCTCCGAAGTTGATTGTTGCGAAAATGCTTATGCAACAAATCTGGAAAGATGGTACGGAATGGGACGAAGTTATAAAACCCCAAACTTTGAAACAATGGACTAATTTTCTGGAAGATTATCCAAATATTGACCGTATCAAGATCCCTAGATTTCTGAATTACCACCCATCTTTTTCAATCGAAATTCACGGTTTTTGTGACGCATCGGAAAAGGCGTATGCTGCTACCCTTTACATTCGCTGTGAGACACCAGATTTATTAAGTTATCTATTTCAATATTTATTTATGTAATTATTTATTTAAATCATTATTTATATAATTTTTTATTTAGTTCTTTATTTAGTTATTTATTTAATTAATTATTTATTTAATTATTTAAGGAAGTTACGTATTTCATTTTTTATTTATGTAATTATTTATTTAATTCATAATTTATTCAATTCTTTATCTAATTATTTATTTATTTAATTATTTATGTGATTAATTGTTGAATTCATTATTTAATTATTTATTTAATAATTTATTTAATAATTTATTTAAATATGTAATTAGTTATATATTAGTTATATATATATATATATATATATATATATATATATATATATATATATATATATATATATATATATATATATATATATATATATATATATATATATATATAATATAAGGCGTATGCTGCTACCCTTTACATTCGCTGTGAGACACCAGATTTATTAAGTTATCTATTTCAATATTTATTTATGTAATTATTTATTTAAATCATTATTTATATAATTTTTTATTTAGTTCTTTATTTAGTTATTTATTTAATTAATTATTTATTTAATTATTTAAGGAAGTTACGTATTTCATTTTTTATTTATGTAATTATTTATTTAATTCATAATTTATTCAATTCTTTATCTAATTATTTATTTATTTAATTATTTATGTGATTAATTGTTGAATTCATTATTTAATTATTTATTTAATAATTTATTTAAATATGTAATTAGTTATATATTAGTTATATATATATATATATATATATATATATATATATATATATATATATATATATATATATATATAATTATTAATTTAATTGAACTTTATTTTTTTAATCAAATTTATACTTTAATTAAAATTTATTTTGTACTTCTATTAACTTACTTAAGAATTTTAATTGTATTTTCTATAATTTCAGCTGTTTTATTTCAAAATTAATTTTTTTATTTAATTTAATTTATTTTATTTAATTTATTTAACTAAACTTATTTGACATACAATTAATTCTTCTTATTCAAGTTTCTTTAAGTAAAACTCTAATTAGAATTTATTCAAAATAGCATCTTTTTATTTTAGGTTAAGTCCATTTTTAGTTTTACTATGTATTTATTTATATTATGTATTTCTTTATATTAGGTATTTATTTATATTAGGTATTTATTTATAAGTATATAAGAATAAATTTATAATGAAGGTTATCTAGTCATTTTACCGTAAGTATGTGTATTAACGTAAAGTTAAGTAGTTACTCTAACGTATGCACATGTATTTCAGTAGAGTTAGGTAGTTACTCTAACGTAAGCACATGTACTTAAGTAGCGTTATGTAGTTGCTCTAACGTAAGTACAATTATACAATTACAATATAATTATAGTCACATAAGAATAAGTATATAACTCTAAATAATCATATATAGTAACAATAATTAGATGTGTACAAATATAATTAGGTATAAGTATATAAATTTAGTTTTAGAAACAATACAATATAAGTTTAAGTATAATTTTAGATTAAGTATAGTTAAGTATGTAAGTTCAATTTTAGCAAACAAAATATAAGTTTAAGTTTTAATTTTAGATTAAGTTTAGTATGTAAATTCAAATTTAGAAAATATAATATAAGTTTAAGTATAATTTTAGGTTAAGTATAAATATATTAGGTTAAGTATAATTAGGTTAAGTATATAAATTCAATTTTTAGAAAATATAGTATAAGTTTAAGTTTTAATTTTTAGATTAAGTATAGTTAAGTATAAGTATATAAATTAAATTTTTAGAAAATATAATAATTTAAGTTTTAATTTTTAGGTTAAGTTTTAAGTAATTCAATTAGTAATGTAAGTCCGGTATAGCAATCTTTAGGTAATAATATGTAAGTCAGGTAGATAATTGGTAGCATCATAGCGGTAAATCAGGATAGGTATTTATGTAAATGTATTTGTAATTTTCTTTCTTTTATATAAATGTATTGTAAATTTTTTTAGGTAGGTATAAGTATATTAAAAAAAACTTGTTTAAGAATAACGGCACTGGCTCGTGGGCTACCGAACGTTACCGTTATTTTCTTTAGAGACTGTACTCACTGCTTTTTTTGGCTATAGACCTCGTGGTGCAAAAAGTCGTGGTCCCTTACAAGTTGTCGTATGCCGTACCTGATGAAATCATTCGGGCTTCCAATAGAGCAAACAATTATTTTTATCTGGCACAACTTGTCCTGATGAAAATAGAAGATATGGCACATGTACTGATGCCTCGTGCCTACTGTCCTCTCAAGACGCACGGTACCCAATGGCTTGGAAAAGAAACAATCACTATTGCCTATGTATAACACAAAAAAAAAACTAAAACGTAGTTTTACCGCCATTTGAGTTTAAAATTTGAATTTGGGGTACAAACCTGTTTTGTTATATTGAAACGAAAGTTTAATCTTTTAATAGTTAATAGTATTTATTTAAATAATTGGATTACACGTGTTTCATATATTACTGACTTTCTTCCCTTCTACTTTACAATAATCCAAGGTGTTCAGTGTTGCCAACTTTACCACATTGAAAACCTGGATTTAAATGTTGTCAATTTTACAACACATCCCCCTCTCTTAGTCAATTTCTAAAATATAATCTTTTAAATGTATAGGTTTCTTTAAAGATCTGCCAGATCTAGAAGTGATTGCCGAGGATTCAGCCACTGTATTATTTAATTCATTGTAATTTGTGGCCGTATTCTCGTTTACAATTGTGTCTTGAAATTCTTGAGTTATCTCTTGGTTATTAACATCTTGAATATTACTTTCTTGGAATTGATATAAATCGATATTACTTGAGTAATCGTAACTTGGATTTTGAACATTACTAACGGGTATCAAATGCCATCTATTACGTCTGTATTTTCCTAAACTTGTTTCAATTAAATATGAACGAGGCTGTTCTAATTTTTTAACAACGGACCCATAACGTTTAAGATCAGTAATCCATACCTTTTGCCCTTTTTTTAACTCCGCCAGTTCTACAGGTCGATGACGCTTGTTATAATTTCTTTCATTTTTCTCTTTTATTTCCTTCTCGCGTTCAACAACTTCTTTGCTATCCACTTCTAATAATTTTGGTAACATAGGTAGTTGAGTTTTTATCTTCCTTCCCATCATCAGCTCTGCGGATCTATAGCTCAACAATGCTTCGAAATAGTTGTCTTTATTTTTGTATAATATCGATTTCGCCACTTTTACCGCCGACTCCACTTCACCATTTGATTGGCTGAAATACTGGCTGTTGGAATTATGAGTAATATGGCATCAAATTGTGTACCATTGTCTGTTCTTAACACCGAGCATATACCAAATGTCGCAAAGTACTTCTTCATTTTCTGAATTACAGCCGAATCCGTCAATGACTCCAATTTATAAATTTCAAAATAACGAGAAAAGTAGTCTGTGATTATCAAGTACCATGAGTTATCTACTTTATTTTTGAACAAGTCTGCTGCTGCTTTTTCCATAGGTCTTGTTGGAATACTATCCATGTAATGAGATTCTTTCGGATTCGCACGGTGTTCTATACATACATTACATTCTCTAACAACCCTTTCTAAATCGTTAGATAAACCAATCCACCATACGCTCATCTGGGCACGTCTTCGGCACTTTGTTAACCCTTGATGACCCATGTGTATAAAGTTAAGTACTTCAGGTTGTAGTTTAGGAGGAACTATTATTCCGCTTCCATACAATACTAAATCATCAGCCTCTGAAATGTCATTTCTATGCTGGTAATACGGTACTAACAAGTCAGGTAGTTTTGTTTTTGTAGGTCATCCATTATGACAGAAGAAACGAAGTTTCTGTATTACAGGATCTAGATTTTGCTCAACTTTGATCATTTCTAAGTAATAGTCTTTAACTGGAAAACAACCAGTAATTAGTTTTACATATATTTCAGTCTCTTCTACAATTACTTCTGCATCCGGTATTGGGCTTCTTAACAAAGTGTAAGCTATTACTAGAGACTTTCCAGGAATATATATTATCTCATATATATATCGCATTAAACGCATTCTGAACCTTTGAATTCTTAAATTTAAAGTATCAATGGGTTTAGTTTGCAAAAGTTGTACCATACCATACATTACTGGTATGCCGTTGACATATTCGGAAAATTTGTCAGCTGCCCATTCTATTTGAAAGTACCTTTTCTCCGTGTCAGTAATACTTCTTGATGCGTATGCCACCACTTGTCTCTCGTTTGTAACTCTGTTCTCTTGCATAAGGCATGCACCCAAACCGTAACTTGAAGCATCTGAACTTATAATCATGACTTTATCTGGATCAAAGAAAGAAAGTGTCGGAGTCTCTGATATCAATTTTTTTATCTCGATGAATGATTTTTCCTGTATTTGAGACCAAGTAAAATCATTTTTCCCAACCAGCGCATTTAAGGGTTCTAATACCGATGATCTCATTTTAATATATCTCGCAACAAAATTAATCATACCTAAAAATCTTTGGACCTCTACTTTATTCGTAGGGCGAGGGAATTTTTGTCTCTTTGGATCAACCGATATCCCTTTCTCAAACAACACATGGCCCAAATACGTTACCTCTTTTACTTAAAAAACGGATTTTTCTTTGTTAATAGTTATGCCTTCACTCGATAAACGCTCCAACACCATCATTAATGCTTGATCATGAGATTCCTTGCTATTTCCGAATATGAGAATATCATCAATATGCATAACTACCCCTTCGATACCAGTCAAAATTTGTCCAAACTTGGTAGCAAAATATTCAGGCGCACACGATATGCCAAAGGGCAGTCTTTTGAACACAAATCAGCCAAAAGGGCATATAAAACATGTAAAATTTTGACTTTCTTTCTTTAATTTTATTTGGTAAAAACCCTTATTGAATCGCAGTGGTATAGCAAGTAAGTCATCCGCCTAGCATACCAGAGGCCCAAGTTCGATCCCTGACCAGACTCACTGGTTATTGAGTATTAGGCTATGTAAAACTTCTCTAACTAATGCATTTGCCGTTCGGAGAAGGCGTTAAAACGTAGGTCCCTTCAATGAGTCTAAAAATACAATCGGATGCAACTCATTGTCTGAGAGAAGTACCCCTTGTTCCAATTGGAATATTGTCGGGGAATTATATATATATAAAAACCCTTATTGCAATCAATTTTGGAAAAATAACGTGCTCCTTTAATTTTCGCAAATTTCATCTCAATTTTCTCTATCGGGAAATATGGACGCATAACCGACTTATTCAGTTCAGTATAATCAACACATAAACGTATCTCCTTATTTTGTTTTGGCACTACTACAATTGGACTAACCCATTCCGTTACTTCTTCCACGGGTTCTATTATCTCTAGTTCAATTAGACGATTTAACTCTTCTTTTAACCTTGGTAATAGGGGTATTGCAACATTTCGAGGCACAGACTGTACAAATGGTTTATAATTTTCTTTCAACTTTATTTCAACCTCACCGCGAAATTCTAATTCCCGAAAAAGATTTGGATATTTTTGTAAGATACTTTCATAACAACTATAATCGCACTCTGATACTACATAACACTCCTCGGGAGGAGATACAATTTGTAGCATCTTTATAGCATTTATTCCCAATAAGGCGGTTTGTAAACCTTTAACAACATAACATGCAAATTTGTGTTTTCGTCCAGCATACTCGAATGTAAGATAGACTCGACCCAGTATTACCAAATTATTTCCATCCACGCCCTTTATTTCTGGGTAATCATAACTCCCGTTTTTATACATTATTGAAACAAATTCAGAATTCGCGGGCAAACATGTACAGTCTGCCCCTGTATCTACTAAAAACCTAACCTCACTATGCATCGCTATGGCAAAACAGTTTACGTACCAAGACCCTCTATTTCTTAACTCAGAAACAGTATCAATAAAGATAATCTCTTGCTCATTTTCCTCATTACGATTACTTTCACAATGACTTATTGTATGCTTTGTTTTAGTAGTATTTTTAAAATTTCTATCATTACCAAGAGTGTTAGTAGAATTTCTACAAACTACCTTATAATGCCCGACCTTATTACAGTTGTTACATACTGCTGTTTTCGCTGGACATCTAGACCCCTCATGACTGCTGTATCCACAATAGACACAACGCTTATTTTTGTTACTTGATCTATAAACTTTAATCAGTAGAGTTAGTACACGTAAGCTTAAGTAACACGTAAGCACATGTACTTAAGTAGCGTTATGTAGTTGCTCTAACGTAAGTACAATTATACAATTACAATATAATTATAGTCACATAAGAATAAGTATATAACTCTAAATAATCATATATAGTAACAATAATTAGATGTGTACAAATATAATTAGGTATAAGTATATAAATTTAGTTTTAGAAACAATACAATATAAGTTTAAGTATAATTTTAGATTAAGTATAGTTAAGTATGTAAGTTCAATTTTAGCAAACAAAATATAAGTTTAAGTTTTAATTTTAGATTAAGTTTAGTATGTAAATTCAAATTTAGAAAATATAATATAAGTTTAAGTATAATTTTAGGTTAAGTATAAATATATTAGGTTAAGTATAATTAGGTTAAGTATATAAATTCAATTTTTAGAAAATATAGTATAAGTTTAAGTTTTAATTTTTAGATTAAGTATAGTTAAGTATAAGTATATAAATTAAATTTTTAGAAAATATAATAATTTAAGTTTTAATTTTTAGGTTAAGTTTAAGTAATTCAATTAGTAATGTAAGTCCGGTATAGCAATCTTTAGGTAATAATATGTAAGTCAGGTAGATAATTGGTAGCATCATAGCGGTAAAATCAGGATAGGTATTTATGTAAATGTATTTGTAATTTTCTTTCTTTTATATAAATGTATTGTAAATTTTTTTTAGGTAGGTATAAGTATATTAAAAAAAACTTGTTTAAGAATAACGGCACTGGCTCGTGGGCTACCGAACGTTACCGTTATTTTCTTTAGAGACTGTACTCACTGCTTTTTTTGGCTATAGACCTCGTGGTGCAAAAAGTCGTGGTCCCTTACAAGTTGTCGTATGCCGTACCTGATGAAATCATTCGGGCTTCCAATAGAGCAAACAATTATTTTTATCTGGCACAACTTGTCCTGATGAAAATAGAAGATATGGCACATGTACTGATGCCTCGTGTCTACTGTCCTCTCAAGACGCACGGTACCCAATGGCTTGGAAAAGAAACAATCACTATTGCCTATGTATAACACACAAAAAAAAAACTAAAACGTATTTTTACCGCCATTTGAGTTTAAAATTTGAATTTGGGGTACAAACCTGTTTTGTTATATTGAAACGAAAGTTTAATCTTTTAATAGTTAATAGTATTTATTTAAATAATTGGATTACACGTGTTTCATATATTACTGACTTTCTTCCCTGTGTATCTACTTTACAATAATCCAAGGTGTTCAGTGTTGCCAACTTTACCACATTGAAAACCTGGATTTAAATGTTGTCAATTTTACAACACATCCCCCTCTCTTAGTCAATTTCTAAAATATAATCTTTTAAATGTATAGGTTTCTTTAAAGATCTGCCAGATCTAGAAGTGATTGCCGAGGATTCAGCCACTGTATTATTTAATTCATTGTAATTTGTGGCCGTATTCTCGTTTACAATTGTGTCTTGAAATTCTTGAGTTATCTCTTGGTTATTAACATCTTGAATATTACTTTCTTGGAATTGATATAAATCGATATTACTTGAGTAATCGTAACTTGGATTTTGAACATTACTAACGGGTATCAAATGCCATCTATTACGTCTGTATTTTCCTAAACTTGTTTCAATTAAGTATGAACGAGGCTGTTCTAATTTTTTAACAACGGACCCATAACGTTTAAGATCAGTAATCCATACCTTTTGCCCTTTTTTTAACTCCGCCAGTTCTACAGGTCGATGACGCTTGTTATAATTTCTTTCATTTTTCTCTTTTATTTCCTTCTCGCGTTCAACAACTTCTTTGCTATCCACTTCTAATAATTTTGGTAACATAGGTAGATGAGTTTTTATCTTCCTTCCCATCATCAGCTCTGTGGATCTATAGCTCCACAATGCTTCGAAGTAGTTGTCTTTATTTTTGTATAATATCGATTTCGCCACTTTTACCGCCGACTCCACTTCACCATTTGATTGGCTGAAATACTGGCTGTTGGAATTATGAGTAATATGGCATCAAATTGTGTACCATTGTCTGTTCTTAACACCGAGCATATACCAAATGTCGCAAAGTACTTCTTCATTTTCTGAATTACAGCCGAATCCGTCAATGACTCCAATTTATAAATTTCAAAATAACGAGAAAAGTAGTCTGTGATTATCAAGTACCATGAGTTATCTACTTTATTTTTGAACAAGTCTGCTGCTGCTTTTTCCATAGGTCTTGTTGGAATACTATCCATGTAATGAGGTTCTTTCGGATTCGCACGGTGTTCTATACATACATTACATTCTCTAACAACCCTTTCTAAATCGTTAGATAAACCAATCCACCATACGCTCATCTGGGCACGTCTTCGGCACTTTGTTAACCCTTGATGACCCATGTGTATAAAGTTAATTACTTCAGGTTGTAGTTTAGGAGGAACTATTATTCCGCTTCCATACAATACTAAATCATCAGCCTCTGAAATGTCATTTCTATGCTGGTAATACGGTACTAACAAGTCAGGTAGTTTTGTTTTTGTAGGTCATCCATTATGACAGAAGAAACGAAGTTTCTGTATTACAGGATCTAGATTTTGCTCAACTTTGATCATTTCTAAGTAATAGTCTTTAACTGGAAAACAACCAGTAATAAGTTTTACATATATTTCAGTCTCTTCTACAATTACTTCTGCATCCGGTATTGGGCTTCTTGACGAAGTGTAAGCTATTACTAGAGACTTTCCAGGAATATATATTATCTCATATATATATCGCATTAAACGCATTCTGAACCTTTGAATTCTTAAACTCAAAGTATCAATGGGTTTAGTTTGCAAAAGTTGTACCAATGGCTTGTGGTCTGTTTCAAATATTACTGGTATGCCGTTGACATATTCGGAAAAATTGTCAGCTGCCCATTCTATTTGAAAGTACCTTTTCTCCGTGTCAGTAATACTTCTTGATGCGTATGCCACCACTTGTCTCTCGTTTGTAACTCTGTTCTCTTGCATAAGGCATGCACCCAAACCGTAACTTGAAGCATCTGAACTTATAATCATGACTTTATCTGGATCAAAGAAAGAAAGTGTCGGAGTCTCTGATATCAATTTTTTTATCTCGATGAATGATTTTTCCTGTATTTGAGACCAAGTAAAATCATTTTTCCCAACCAGCGCATTTAAGGGTTCTAATACCGATGATCTCATTTTAATATATCTCGCAACAAAATTAATCATACCTAAAAATCTTTGGACCTCTACTTTATTCGTAGGGCGAGGGAATTTTTGTCTCTTTGGATCAACCGATATCCCTTTCTCAGACAACACATGGCCCAAATACGTTACCTCTTTTACTTAAAAAACGGATTTTTCTTTGTTAATAGTTATGCCTTCACTCGATAAACGCTCCAACACCATCATTAATGCTTGATCATGAGATTCCTTGCTATTTCCGAATATGAGAATATCATCAATATGCATAACTACCCCTTCGATACCAGTCAAAATTTGTCCAAACTTGGTAGCAAAATATTCAGGCGCACACGATATGCCAAAGGGCAGTCTTTTGAACACAAATCGGCCAAAAGGGCATATAAAACATGTAAAATTTTGACTTTCTTTCTTTAATTTTATTTGGTAAAAACCCTTATTGAACCGCAGTGGTATAGCAGGTAAGTCATCCGCCTAGCATACCAGAGGCCCAAGTTCGATCCCTGACCAGACTCACTTTAAAAAATAAATTTTCAAAAAAACAAAAAAGCGGCGGTTCACCTCATAACTCAGTTAGCCACTGGTTATTGAGTATTAGGCTATGTAAAACTTCTCTAACTAATGCATTTGCCGTTCGGAGAAGGCGTTAAAACGTAGGTCCCTTCAATGAGTCTAAAAATACAATCGGATGCAACTCATTGTCTGAGAGAAGTACCCCTTGTTCCAATTGGAATATTGTCGGGGAATTATATATATATAAAAACCCTTATTGCAATCAATTTTGGAAAAATAACGTGCTCCTTTAATTTTCGCAAATTTCATCTCAATTTTCTCTATCGGGAAATATGGACGCATAACCGACTTATTCAGTTCAGTATAATCAACACATAAACGTATCTCCTTATTTTGTTTTGGCACTACTACAATTGGACTAACCCATTCCGTTACTTCTTCCACGGGTTCTATTATCTCTAGTTCAATTAGACGATTTAACTCTTCTTTTAACCTTGGTAATAGGGGTATTGCAACATTTCGAGACACAGACTGTACAAATGGTTTATAATTTTCTTTCAACTTTATTTCAACCTCACCGCGAAATTCTAATTCCCGAAAAAGATTTGGATATTTTTGTAAGATACTTTCATAACAACTATAATCGCACTCTGATACTACATAACACTCCTCGGGAGGAGATACAATTTGTAGCATCTTTATAGCATTTATTCCCAATAAGGCGGTTTGTAAACCTTTAACAACATAATATGCAAATTTGTGTTTTCGTCCAGCATACTCGAATGTAAGATAGACTCGACCCAGTATTACCAAATTATTTCCATCCACGCCCTTTATTTCTGGGTAATCATAACTCCCGTTTTTATACATTATTGAAACAAATTCAGAATTCGCGGGCAAACATGTACAGTCTGCCCCTGTATCTACTAAAAACCTAACCTCACTATGCATCGCTATGGCAAAACAGTTTACGTACCAAGACCCTCTATTTCTTAACTCAGAAACAGTACCAATAAAGATAATCTCTTGCTCATTTTCCTCATTACGATTACTTTCACAATGACTTATTGTATGCTTTGTTTTAGTAGTATTTTTAAAATTTCTATCATTACCAAGAGTGTTAGTAGAATTTCTACAAACTACCTTATAATGCCCGACCTTATTACAGTTGTTACATACTGCTGTTTTCGCTGGACATCTAGACCCCTCATGACTGCTGTATCCACAATAGACACAACGCTTATTTTTGTTACTTGATCTATAAACTTGTTGCACACTTCTTTCCACAGCCATAACTGCCTTTTCATCTTGAATTACCTTGGTTTGTTTTGCCTGCATTTCTGCTTGTCTTGCAACATCAATTGCCGTCTTTAGCGTTAGGTCACTTCTCATCTGCAGCTGCTCGCTCATTTTTATATTTTCCATTCCCACAACAATCCTATCTCTAATAAGTTCTTCCTTGAGAACTTTAAACTCACAGGTCTCTGCTAATGTATATAAATCCGTAATAAAGTCGTCAACTGGCTCCCCCGTCTTCTGCGTTCTGGAGTTGAACTTAAACCTCTCAAATATAATATTTCTTTGAGGTTGGAAGTACTTGTCAAACTCGGTTAGCAGTTCTACCAACGTTTCTGGCTCACAGTTCAGCAGCAGTAATATTTCTTCACTTTTCTCCCCCATACAATATAGACAGGTGTCTATTTTTTCCTTTTCTGTGGCACTTGTGTTCAACTTTGACACAGTTGAATACCTTTCAAATCTTTTACGCCATACGTAAAATTAAAAAAAATTTAGAAAAAAAAAAGTTTTAATTGTTAAACTTTGGTTTGTGAAGCAAACAAGTGAATTGACTTCACCTGACTGCCCCACGTTGGGCGCCATATTTTGTGATGGACGTGTGCTTTTTTTTAAAGAACTGAAAATTCTTCAAGTTGCCGGATTGCTTCTATGTGGATATTGGCACTTCGATATTGGGCTGTAGCTCGCCGGATTGGGGGGAAACTTTCCACTTGGTTTGGCAGCACATTCACAAAAAAGTTTTCGTGCCAAGAATAAATAAGTCGATCTTTTGACTGGAAGCTAAAATACACTGAACATTTGATGAGACATTGATTAGAAGTGGATGACCAATGAGAAAGGACGGACTTGAGATTATAATAGCTGCTCATTTGATATGAGGATCCTCAGGACCTCCGTCCTGGACAGGCTGCCCACTCCATATGACATGATGAAGTCATCCTATGACAATTCTCCTTGCCTGAAATCTGGAGAAGTGTCCCTAAATTGTAAAACTTACCGCAAATTCAGTCTAAGAGTCCCATATCAACCATGAATTAATGGAATTACCATATAATTTCAATGTTTTTGTACATATTTTTATTATAAAAATAAAGTCAAAATAAAATATACCTAGTATATTGAAATATAAATGATGTTCTACATCTATTGATAAAGTTTTACAATATATACTGTTTTACAACAAAAAATAGGAATTATAAAGTAAATTTATGGTTTAGTACTATTTAGGGTAGTAATAATACTTATTGGTATCAAGAAAAATAAATGATTATGATATTAAACCTCAAAAGTTATTAAATTTTTGTCATTCATTTTGTTTTATTTATTTATTCAAGAATTTAGTTATTTATTTAGTCATTTTATTAAGTTATTTATTTCGTTATTTATTTATGTAATTATTTATTTCAATCTTTATTTATATAATTATTTATTCAATTCTTTATTTAGTTATTTATTTAATTAATTATTTATTTAATTATTTTATTAAGTTATCTATTTCAATATTTATTTATGTAATTATTTATTTAAATCATTATTTATATAATTTTTTATTTAGTTCTTTATTTAGTTATTTATTTAATTAATTATTTATTTAATTATTTAAGGAAGTTACGTATTTCATTATTTATTTATGTAATTATTTATTTAATTCATAATTTATTCAATTCTTTATCTAATTATTTATTTATTTAATTATTTATGTGATTAATTGTTGAATTCATTATTTAATTATTTATTTAATAATTTATTTAAATATGTAATTAGTTATATATATATATATATATATATATATATATATATATATATATATATATACATATATATATATATATATCTATATATATATATATATATAATTATTAATTTAATTGAACTTTATTTTTTTAATCAAATTTATACTTTAATTAAGATTTATTTTGTACTTCTATTAACTTACTTAAGAATTTTAATTGTATTTTCTATAATTTCAGCTGTTTTATTTCAAAATTAATTTTTTTATTTAATTTAATTTATTTTATTTAATTTATTTAACTAAACTTATTTGACATACAATTAATTCTTCTTATTCAAGTTTCTTTAAGTAAAAATCTAATTAGAATTTATTCAAAATAGCATCTTTTTATTTTAGGTTAAGTCCATTTTTAGTTTTACTATGTATTTATTTATATTATGTATTTCTTTATATTAGGTATTTATTTATAAGTATATAAGAATAAATTTATAATAAAGGTTATCTAGTCATTTTACCGTAAGTATGTGTATTAACGTAAAGTTAAGTAGTTACTCTAACGTATGCACATGTATTTCAGTAGAGTTAGGTAGTTACTCTAACGTAAGCACATGTACTTAAGTAGCGTTATGTAGTTGCTCTAACGTAAGTACAATTATACAATTACAATATAATTATAGTCACATAAGAATAAGTATATAACTCTAAATAATCATATATAGTAACAATAATTAGATGTGTACAAATATAATTAGGTATAAGTATATAAATTTAGTTTTAGAAACAATACAATATAAGTTTAAGTATAATTTTAGATTAAGTATAGTTAAGTATGTAAGTTCAATTTTAGCAAACAAAATATAAGTTTAAGTTTTAATTTTAGATTAAGTTTAGTATGTAAATTCAAATTTAGAAAATATAATATAAGTTTAAATTTAATTTTTAGGTTAAGTTTTAAGTAATTCAATTAGTAATGTAAGTCCGGTATAGCAATCTTTAGGTAATAATATGTAAGTCAGGTAGATAATTGGTAGCATCATAGCGGTAAAATCAGGATAGGTATTTATGTAAATGTATTTGTAATTTTCTTTCTTTTATATAAATGTATTGTAAATTTTTTTAGGTAGGTATAAGTATATTAAAAAAAACTTGTTTAAGAATAACGGCACTGGCTCGTGGGCTACCGAACGTTACCGTTATTTTCTTTAGAGACTGTACTTACTGCTTTTTTTGGCTATAGACCTCGTGGTGCAAAAAGTCGTGGTCCCTTACAAGTTGTCGTATGCCGTACCTGATGAAATCATTCGGGCTTCCAATAGAGCAAACAATTATTTTTATCTGGCACAACTTGTCCTGATGAAAATAGAAGATATGGCACATGTACTGATGCCTCGTGCCTACTGTCCTCTCAAGACGCACGGTACCCAATGGCTTGGAAAAGAAACAATCACTATTGCCTATGTATAACACACAAAAAAAAAAAAACTAAAACGTAGTTTTACCGCCATTTGAGTTTAAAATTTGAATTTGGGGTACAAACCTGTTTTGTTATATTGAAACGAAAGTTTAATCTTTTAATAGTTAATAGTATTTATTTAAATAATTGGATTACACGTGTTTCATATATTACTGACTTTCTTCCCTGTGTATCTACTTTACAATAATCCAAGGTGTTCAGTGTTGCCAACTTTACCACATTGAAAACCTGGATTTAAATGTTGTCAATTTTACAACACATCCCCCTCTCTTAGTCAATTTCTAAAATATAATCTTTTAAATGTATAGGTTTCTTTAAAGATCTGCCAGATCTAGAAGTGATTGCCGAGGATTCAGCCACTGTATTATTTAATTCATTGTAATTTGTGGCCGTATTCTCGTTTACAATTGTGTCTTGAAATTCTTGAGTTATCTCTTGGTTATTAACATCTTGAATATTACTTTCTTGGAATTGATATAAATCGATATTACTTGAGTAATCGTAACTTGGATTTTGAACATTACTAACGGGTATCAAATGCCATCTATTACGTCTGTATTTTCCTAAACTTGTTTCAATTAAGTATGAACGAGGCTGTTCTAATTTTTTAACAACGGACCCATAACGTTTAAGATCAGTAATCCATACCTTTTGCCCTTTTTTTAACTCCGCCAGTTCTACAGGTCGATGACGCTTGTTATAATTTCTTTCATTTTTCTCTTTTATTTCCTTCTCGCGTTCAACAACTTCTTTGCTATCCACTTCTAATAATTTTGGTAACATAGGTAGTTGAGTTTTTATCTTCCTTCCCATCATCAGCTCTGCGGATCTATAGCTCAACAATGCTTCGAAATAGTTGTCTTTATTTTTGTATAATATCGATTTCGCCACTTTTACCGCCGACTCCACTTCACCATTTGATTGGCTGAAATACTGGCTGTTGGAATTATGAGTAATATGGCATCAAATTGTGTACCATTGTCTGTTCTTAACACCGAGCATATACCAAATGTCGCAAAGTACTTCTTCATTTTCTGAATTACAGCCGAATCCGTCAATGACTCCAATTTATAAATTTCAAAATAACGAGAAAAGTAGTCTGTGATTATCAAGTACCATGAGTTATCTACTTTATTTTTGAACAAGTCTTGTTGGAATACTATCCATGTAATGAGGTTCTTTCGGATTCGCACGGTGTTCTATACATACATTACATTCTCTAACAACCCTTTCTAAATCGTTAGATAAACCAATCCACATGCGCACGTCACCAATCCACATGCGCACGTCTTCGGCACTTTGTTAACCCTTGATGACCCATGTGTATAAAGTTAAGTACTTCAGGTTGTAGTTTAGGAGGAACTATTATTCCGCTTCCATACAATACTAAATCATCAGCCTCTGAAATGTCATTTCTATGCTGGTAATACGGTACTAACAAGTCAGGTAGTTTTGTTTTTGTAGGTCATCCATTATGACAGAAGAAACGAAGTTTCTGTATTACAGGATCTAGATTTTGCTCAACTTTGATCATTTCTAAGTAATAGTCTTTAACTGGAAAACAACCAGTAATAAGTTTTACATATATTTCAGTCTCTTCTACAATTACTTCTGCATCCGGTATTGGGCTTCTTGACGAAGTGTAAGCTATTACTAGAGACTTTCCAGGAATATATATTATCTCATATATATATCGCATTAAACGCATTCTGAACCTTTGAATTCTTAAACTCAAAGTATCAATGGGTTTAGTTTGCAAAAGTTGTACCATACCATACCATACATTACTTGTATGCCGTTGACATATTCGGAAAATTTGTCAGCTGCCCATTCTATTTGAAAGTACCTTTTCTCCGTGTCAGTAATACTTCTTGATGCGTATGCCACCACTTGTCTCTCGTTTGTAACTCTGTTCTCTTGCATAAGGCATGCACCCAAACCGTAACTTGAAGCATCTGAACTTATAATCATGACTTTATCTGGATCAAAGAAAGAAAGTGTCGGAGTCTCTGATATCAATTTTTTTATCTCGATGAATGATTTTTCCTGTATTTGAGACCAAGTAAAATCATTTTTCCCAACCAGCGCATTTAAGGGTTCTAATACCGATGATCTCATTTTAATATATCTCGCAACAAAATTAATCATACCTAAAAATCTTTGGACCTCTACTTTATTCGTAGGGCGAGGGAATTTTTGTCTCTTTGGATCAACCGATATCCCTTTCTCAAACAACACATGGCCCAAATACGTTACCTCTTTTACTTAAAAAACGGATTTTTCTTTGTTAATAGTTATGCCTTCACTCGATAAACGCTCCAACACCATCATTAATGCTTGATCATGAGATTCCTTGCTATTTCCGAATATGAGAATATCATCAATATGCATAACTACCCCTTCGATACCAGTCAAAATTTGTCCAAACTTGGTAGCAAAATATTCAGGCGCACACGATATGCCAAAGGGCAGTCTTTTGAACACAAATCGGCCAAAAGGGCATATAAAACATGTAAAATTTTGACTTTCTTTCTTTAATTTTATTTGGTAAAAACCCTTATTGAACCGCAGTGGTATAGCAGGTAAGTCATCCGCCTAGCATACCAGAGGCCCAAGTTCGATCCCTGACCAGACTCACTTTAAAAAATAAATTTTCAAAAAAAAAAAAAAACAAAAAAGCGGCGGTTCACCTCATAACTCAGTTAGCCACTGGTTATTGAGTATTAGGCTATGTAAAACTTCTCTAACTAATGCATTTGCCGTTCGGAGAAGGCGTTAAAACGTAGGTCCCTTCAATGAGTCTAAAAATACAATCGGATGCAACTCATTGTCTGAGAGAAGTACCCCTTGTTCTAATTGGAATATTGTCGGGGAATTATATATATATAAAAACCCTTATTGCAATCAATTTTGGAAAAATAACGTGCTCCTTTAATTTTCGCAAATTTCATCTCAATTTTCTCTATCGGGAGATATGGACGCATAACCGACTTATTCAGTTCAGTATAATCAACACATAAACGTATCTCCTTATTTTGTTTTGGCACTACTACAATTGGACTAACCCATTCCGTTACTTCTTCCACGGGTTCTATTATCTCTAGTTCAATTAGACGATTTAACTCTTCTTTTAACCTTGGTAATAGGGGTATTGCAACATTTCGAGGCACAGACTGTACAAATGGTTTATAATTTTCTTTCAACTTTATTTCAACCTCACCGCGAAATTCTAATTCCCGAAAAAGATTTGGATATTTTTGTAAGATACTTTCATAACAACTATAATCGCACTCTGATACTACATAACACTCCTCGGGAGGAGATACAATTTGTAGCATCTTTATAGCATTTATTCCCAATAAGGCGGTTTGTAAACCTTTAACAACATAACGTGCAAATTTGTGTTTTCGTCCAGCATACTCGAATGTAAGATAGACTCGACCCAGTATTACCAAATTATTTCCATCCACGCCCTTTATTTCTGGGTAATCATAACTCCCGTTTTTATACTTTATTGAAACAAATTCAGAATTCGCGGGCAAACATGTACAGTCTGCCCCTGTATCTACTAAAAACCTAACCTCACTATGCATCGCTATGGCAAAACAGTTTACGTACCAAGACCCTCTATTTCTTAACTCAGAAACAGTACCAATAAAGATAATCTCTTGCTCATTTTCCTCATTACGATTACTTTCACAATGACTTATTGTATGCTTTGTTTTAGTAGTATTTTTAAAATTTCTATCATTACCAAGAGTGTTAGTAGAATTTCTACAAACTACCTTATAATGCCCGACCTTATTACAGTTGTTACATACTGCTGTTTTCGCTGGACATCTAGACCCCTCATGACTGCTGTATCCACAATAGACACAACGCTTATTTTTGTTACTTGATCTATAAACTTTAATCAGTAGAGTTAGGTAGTTACTCTAACGTAAGCACATGTACTTAAGTAGCGTTATGTAGTTGCTCTAACGTAAGTACAATTATACAATTACAATATAGTCACATAAGAATAAGTATATAACTCTAAATAATCATATATAGTAACAATAATTAGATGTGTACAAATATAATTAGGTATAAGTATATAAATTTAGTTTTAGAAACAATACAATATAAGTTTAAGTATAATTTTAGATTAAGTATAGTTAAGTATGTAAGTTCAATTTTAGCAAACAAAATATAAGTTTAAGTTTTAATTTTAGATTAAGTTTAGTATGTAAATTCAAATTTAGAAAATATAATATAAGTTTAAGTATAATTTTAGGTTAAGTATAAATATATTAGGTTAAGTATAATTAGGTTAAGTATATAAATTCAATTTTTAGAAAATATAGTATAAGTTTTAATTTTTAGATTAAGTATAGTTAAGTATAAGTATATAAATTAAATTTTTAGAAAATATAATAATTTAAGTTTTAATTTTTAGGTTAAGTTTTAAGTAATTCAATTAGTAATGTAAGTCCGGTATAGCAATCTTTAGGTAATAATATGTAAGTCAGGTAGATAATTGGTAGCATCATAGCGGTAAAATCAGGATAGGTATTTATGTAAATGTATTTGTAATTTTCTTTCTTTTATATAAATGTATTGTAAATTTTTTTAGGTAGGTATAAGTATATTAAAAAAAACTTGTTTAAGAATAACGGCACTGGCTCGTGGGCTACCGAACGTTACCGTTATTTTCTTTAGAGACTGTACTCACTGCTTTTTTTGGCTATAGACCTCGTGGTGCAAAAAGTCGTGGTCCCTTACAAGTTGTCGTATGCCGTACCTGATGAAATCATTCGGGCTTCCAATAGAGCAAACAATTATTTTTATCTGGCACAACTTGTCCTGATGAAAATAGAAGATATGGCACATGTACTGATGCCTCGTGCCTACTGTCCTCTCAAGACGCACGGTACCCAATGGCTTGGAAAAGAAACAATCACTATTGCCTATGTATAACACACAAAAAAAAAAAAAACTAAAACGTAGTTTTACCGTCATTTGAGTTTAAAATTTGAATTTGGGGTACAAACCTGTTTTGTTATATTGAAACGAAAGTTTAATCTTTTAATAGTTAATAGTATTTATTTAAATAATTGGATTACACGTGTTTCATATATTACTGACTTTCTTCCCTTCTACTTTACAATAATCCAAGGTGTTCAGTGTTGCCAACTTTACCACATTGAAAACCTGGATTTAAATGTTGTCAATTTTACAACACATCCCCCTCTCTTAGTCAATTTCTAAAATATAATCTTTTAAATGTATAGGTTTCTTTAAAGATCTGCCAGATCTAGAAGTGATTGCCGAGGATTCAGCCACTGTATTATTTAATTCATTGTAATTTGTGGCCGTATTCTCGTTTACAATTGTGTCTTGAAATTCTTGAGTTATCTCTTGGTTATTAACATCTTGAATATTACTTTCTTGGAATTGATATAAATCGATATTACTTGAGTAATCGTAACTTGGATTTTGAACATTACTAACGGGTATCAAATGCCATCTATTACGTCTGTATTTTCCTAAACTTGTTTCAATTAAGTATGAACGAGGCTGTTCTAATTTTTTAACAACGGACCCATAACGTTTAAGATCAGTAATCCATACCTTTTGCCCTTTTTTTAACTCCGCCAGTTCTACAGGTCGATGACGCTTGTTATAATTTCTTTCATTTTTCTCTTTTATTTCCTTCTCGCGTTCAACAACTTCTTTGCTATCCACTTCTAATAATTTTGGTAACATAGGTAGATGAGTTTTTATCTTCCTTCCCATCATCAGCTCTGCGGATCTATAGCTCAACAATGCTTCGAAATAGTTGTCTTTATTTTTGTATAATATCGATTTCGCCACTTTTACCGCCGACTCCACTTCACCATTTGATTGGCTGAAATACTGGCTGTTGGAATTATGAGTAATATGGCATCAAATTGTGTACCATTGTCTGTTCTTAACACCGAGCATATACCAAATGTCGCAAAGTACTTCTTCATTTTCTGAATTACAGCCGAATCCGTCAATGACTCCAATTTATAAATTTCAAAATAACGAGAAAAGTAGTCTGTGATTATCAAGTACCATGAGTTATCTACTTTATTTTTGAACAAGTCTGCTGCTGCTTTTTCCATAGGTCTTGTTGGAATACTATCCATGTAATGAGGTTCTTTCGGATTCGCACGGTGTTCTATACATACATTACATTCTCTAACAACCCTTTCTAAATCGTTAGATAAACCAATCCACCATACGCTCATCTGCGCACGTCTTCGGCACTTTGTTAACCCTTGATGACCCATGTGTATAAAGTTAAGTACTTCAGGTTGTAGTTTAGGAGGAACTATTATTCCGCTTCCATACAATACTAAATCATCAGCCTCTGAAATGTCATTTCTATGCTGGTAATACGGTACTAACAAGTCAGGTAGTTTTGTTTTTGTAGGTCATCCATTATGACAGAAGAAACGAAGTTTCTGTATTACAGGATCTAGATTTTGCTCAACTTTGACCATTTCTAAGTAATAGTCTTTAACTGGAAAACAACCAGTAATTAGTTTTACATATATTTCAGTCTCTTCTACAATTACTTCTGCATCCGGTATTGGGCTTCTTGACAAAGTGTAAGCTATTACTAGAGACTTTCCAGGAATATATATTATCTCATATATATATATCGCATTAAACGCATTCTGAACCTTTGAATTCTTAAACTCAAAGTATCAATGGGTTTAGTTTGCAAAAGTTGCACCATACCATACCATACATTACTGGTATGCCGTTGACATATTCGGAAAATTTGTCAGCTGCCCATTCTATTTGAAAGTACCTTTTCTCCGTGTCAGTAATACTTCTTGATGCGTATGCCACCACTTGTCTCTCGTTTGTAACTCTGTTCTCTTGCATAAGGCATGCACCCAAACCGTAACTTGAAGCATCTGAACTTATAATCATGACTTTATCTGGAACAAAGAAAGAAAGTGTCGGAGTCTCTGACATCAATTTTTTTATCTCGATGAATGATTTTTCCTGTATTTGAGACCAAGTAAAATCATTTTTCCCAACCAGCGCATTTAAGGGTTCTAATACCGATGATCTCATTTTAATATATCTCGCAACAAAATTAATCATACCTAAAAATCTTTGGACCTCTACTTTATTCGTAGGGCGAGGGAATTTTTGTCTCTTTGGATCAACCGATATCCCTTTCTCAAACAACACATGGCCCAAATACGTTACCTCTTTTACTTAAAAAACTGATTTTTTTTGTTAATAGTTATGCCTTCACTCGATAAACGCTCCAACACCATCATTAATGCTTGATCATGAGATTCCTTGCTATTTCCGAATATGAGAATATCATCAATATGCATAACTACCCCTTCGATACCAGTCAAAATTTGTCCAAACTTGGTAGCAAAATATTCAGGCGCACACGATATGCCAAAGGGCAGTCTTTTGTAACATGTAAAATTTTGACTTTCTTTCTTTAATTTTATTTGGTAAAAACCCTTATTGAACCGCAGTGGTATAGCAGGTAAGTCATCCGCCTAGCATACCAGAGGCCCAAGTTCGATCCCTGACCAGACTCACTTTAAAAAATAAATTTTCAAAAAAAAAAACAAAAAAGCGGCGGTTCACCTCATAACTCAGTTAGCCACTGGTTATTGAGTATTAGGCTATGTAAAACTTCTCTAACTAATGCATTTGCCGTTCGGAGAAGGCGTTAAAACGTAGGTCCCTTCAATGAGTCTAAAAATACAATCGGATGCAACTCATTGTCTGAGAGAAGTACCCCTTGTTCTAATTGGAATATTGTCGGGGAATTATATATATATAAAAACCCTTATTGCAATCAATTTTGGAAAAATAACGTGCTCCTTTAATTTTCGCAAATTTCATCTCAATTTTCTCTATCGGGAGATATGGACGCATAACCGACTTATTCAGTTCAGTATAATCAACACATAAACGTATCTCCTTATTTTGTTTTGGCACTACTACAATTGGACTAACCCATTCCGTTACTTCTTCCACGGGTTCTATTATCTCTAGTTCAATTAGACGATTTAACTCTTCTTTTAACCTTGGTAATAGGGGTATTGCAACATTTCGAGGCACAGACTGTACAAATGGTTTATAATTTTCTTTCAACTTTATTTCAACCTCACCGCGAAATTCTAATTCCCGAAAAAGATTTGGATATTTTTGTAAGATACTTTCATAACAACTATAATCGCACTCTGATACTACATAACACTCCTCGGGAGGAGATACAATTTGTAGCATCTTTATAGCATTTATTCCCAATAAGGCGGTTTGTAAACCTTTAACAACATAACGTGCAAATTTGTGTTTTCGTCCAGCATACTCGAATGTAAGATAGACTCGACCCAGTATTACCAAATTATTTCCATCCACGCCCTTTATTTCTGGGTAATCATAACTCCCGTTTTTATACTTTATTGAAACAAATTCAGAATTCGCGGGCAAACATGTACAGTCTGCCCCTGTATCTACTAAAAACCTAACCTCACTATGCATCGCTATGGCAAAACAGTTTACGTACCAAGACCCTCTATTTCTTAACTCAGAAACAGTACCAATAAAGATAATCTCTTGCTCATTTTCCTCATTACGATTACTTTCACAATGACTTATTGTATGCTTTGTTTTAGTAGTATTTTTAAAATTTCTATCATTACCAAGAGTGTTAGTAGAATTTCTACAAACTACCTTATAATGCCCGACCTTATTACAGTTGTTACATACTGCTGTTTTCGCTGGACATCTAGACCCCTCATGACTGCTGTATCCACAATAGACACAACGCTTATTTTTGTTACTTGATCTATAAACTTTAATCAGTAGAGTTAGGTAGTTACTCTAACGTAAGCACATGTACTTAAGTAGCGTTATGTAGTTGCTCTAACGTAAGTACAATTATACAATTACAATATAGTCACATAAGAATAAGTATATAACTCTAAATAATCATATATAGTAACAATAATTAGATGTGTACAAATATAATTAGGTATAAGTATATAAATTTAGTTTTAGAAACAATACAATATAAGTTTAAGTATAATTTTAGATTAAGTATAGTTAAGTATGTAAGTTCAATTTTAGCAAACAAAATATAAGTTTAAGTTTTAATTTTAGATTAAGTTTAGTATGTAAATTCAAATTTAGAAAATATAATATAAGTTTAAGTATAATTTTAGGTTAAGTATAAATATATTAGGTTAAGTATAATTAGGTTAAGTATATAAATTCAATTTTTAGAAAATATAGTATAAGTTTTAATTTTTAGATTAAGTATAGTTAAGTATAAGTATATAAATTAAATTTTTAGAAAATATAATAATTTAAGTTTTAATTTTTAGGTTAAGTTTTAAGTAATTCAATTAGTAATGTAAGTCCGGTATAGCAATCTTTAGGTAATAATATGTAAGTCAGGTAGATAATTGGTAGCATCATAGCGGTAAAATCAGGATAGGTATTTATGTAAATGTATTTGTAATTTTCTTTCTTTTATATAAATGTATTGTAAATTTTTTTAGGTAGGTATAAGTATATTAAAAAAAACTTGTTTAAGAATAACGGCACTGGCTCGTGGGCTACCGAACGTTACCGTTATTTTCTTTAGAGACTGTACTCACTGCTTTTTTTGGCTATAGACCTCGTGGTGCAAAAAGTCGTGGTCCCTTACAAGTTGTCGTATGCCGTACCTGATGAAATCATTCGGGCTTCCAATAGAGCAAACAATTATTTTTATCTGGCACAACTTGTCCTGATGAAAATAGAAGATATGGCACATGTACTGATGCCTCGTGCCTACTGTCCTCTCAAGACGCACGGTACCCAATGGCTTGGAAAAGAAACAATCACTATTGCCTATGTATAACACACAAAAAAAAAAAAAACTAAAACGTAGTTTTACCGTCATTTGAGTTTAAAATTTGAATTTGGGGTACAAACCTGTTTTGTTATATTGAAACGAAAGTTTAATCTTTTAATAGTTAATAGTATTTATTTAAATAATTGGATTACACGTGTTTCATATATTACTGACTTTCTTCCCTTCTACTTTACAATAATCCAAGGTGTTCAGTGTTGCCAACTTTACCACATTGAAAACCTGGATTTAAATGTTGTCAATTTTACAACACATCCCCCTCTCTTAGTCAATTTCTAAAATATAATCTTTTAAATGTATAGGTTTCTTTAAAGATCTGCCAGATCTAGAAGTGATTGCCGAGGATTCAGCCACTGTATTATTTAATTCATTGTAATTTGTGGCCGTATTCTCGTTTACAATTGTGTCTTGAAATTCTTGAGTTATCTCTTGGTTATTAACATCTTGAATATTACTTTCTTGGAATTGATATAAATCGATATTACTTGAGTAATCGTAACTTGGATTTTGAACATTACTAACGGGTATCAAATGCCATCTATTACGTCTGTATTTTCCTAAACTTGTTTCAATTAAGTATGAACGAGGCTGTTCTAATTTTTTAACAACGGACCCATAACGTTTAAGATCAGTAATCCATACCTTTTGCCCTTTTTTTAACTCCGCCAGTTCTACAGGTCGATGACGCTTGTTATAATTTCTTTCATTTTTCTCTTTTATTTCCTTCTCGCGTTCAACAACTTCTTTGCTATCCACTTCTAATAATTTTGGTAACATAGGTAGATGAGTTTTTATCTTCCTTCCCATCATCAGCTCTGCGGATCTATAGCTCAACAATGCTTCGAAATAGTTGTCTTTATTTTTGTATAATATCGATTTCGCCACTTTTACCGCCGACTCCACTTCACCATTTGATTGGCTGAAATACTGGCTGTTGGAATTATGAGTAATATGGCATCAAATTGTGTACCATTGTCTGTTCTTAACACCGAGCATATACCAAATGTCGCAAAGTACTTCTTCATTTTCTGAATTACAGCCGAATCCGTCAATGACTCCAATTTATAAATTTCAAAATAACGAGAAAAGTAGTCTGTGATTATCAAGTACCATGAGTTATCTACTTTATTTTTGAACAAGTCTGCTGCTGCTTTTTCCATAGGTCTTGTTGGAATACTATCCATGTAATGAGGTTCTTTCGGATTCGCACGGTGTTCTATACATACATTACATTCTCTAACAACCCTTTCTAAATCGTTAGATAAACCAATCCACCATACGCTCATCTGCGCACGTCTTCGGCACTTTGTTAACCCTTGATGACCCATGTGTATAAAGTTAAGTACTTCAGGTTGTAGTTTAGGAGGAACTATTATTCCGCTTCCATACAATACTAAATCATCAGCCTCTGAAATGTCATTTCTATGCTGGTAATACGGTACTAACAAGTCAGGTAGTTTTGTTTTTGTAGGTCATCCATTATGACAGAAGAAACGAAGTTTCTGTATTACAGGATCTAGATTTTGCTCAACTTTGACCATTTCTAAGTAATAGTCTTTAACTGGAAAACAACCAGTAATTAGTTTTACATATATTTCAGTCTCTTCTACAATTACTTCTGCATCCGGTATTGGGCTTCTTGACAAAGTGTAAGCTATTACTAGAGACTTTCCAGGAATATATATTATCTCATATATATATATCGCATTAAACGCATTCTGAACCTTTGAATTCTTAAACTCAAAGTATCAATGGGTTTAGTTTGCAAAAGTTGCACCATACCATACCATACATTACTGGTATGCCGTTGACATATTCGGAAAATTTGTCAGCTGCCCATTCTATTTGAAAGTACCTTTTCTCCGTGTCAGTAATACTTCTTGATGCGTATGCCACCACTTGTCTCTCGTTTGTAACTCTGTTCTCTTGCATAAGGCATGCACCCAAACCGTAACTTGAAGCATCTGAACTTATAATCATGACTTTATCTGGAACAAAGAAAGAAAGTGTCGGAGTCTCTGACATCAATTTTTTTATCTCGATGAATGATTTTTCCTGTATTTGAGACCAAGTAAAATCATTTTTCCCAACCAGCGCATTTAAGGGTTCTAATACCGATGATCTCATTTTAATATATCTCGCAACAAAATTAATCATACCTAAAAATCTTTGGACCTCTACTTTATTCGTAGGGCGAGGGAATTTTTGTCTCTTTGGATCAACCGATATCCCTTTCTCAAACAACACATGGCCCAAATACGTTACCTCTTTTACTTAAAAAACTGATTTTTTTTGTTAATAGTTATGCCTTCACTCGATAAACGCTCCAACACCATCATTAATGCTTGATCATGAGATTCCTTGCTATTTCCGAATATGAGAATATCATCAATATGCATAACTACCCCTTCGATACCAGTCAAAATTTGTCCAAACTTGGTAGCAAAATATTCAGGCGCACACGATATGCCAAAGGGCAGTCTTTTGTAACATGTAAAATTTTGACTTTCTTTCTTTAATTTTATTTGGTAAAAACCCTTATTGAACCGCAGTGGTATAGCAGGTAAGTCATCCGCCTAGCATACCAGAGGCCCAAGTTCGATCCCTGACCAGACTCACTTTAAAAAATAAATTTTCAAAAAAAAAAACAAAAAAGCGGCGGTTCACCTCATAACTCAGTTAGCCACTGGTTATTGAGTATTAGGCTATGTAAAACTTCTCTAACTAATGCATTTGCCGTTCGGAGAAGGCGTTAAAACGTAGGTCCCTTCAATGAGTCTAAAAATACAATCGGATGCAACTCATTGTCTGAGAGAAGTACCCCTTGTTCCAATTGGAATATTGTCGGGGAATTATATATATATAAAAACCCTTATTGCAATCAATTTTGGAAAAATAACGTGCTCCTTTAATTTTCGCAAATTTCATCTCAATTTTCTCTATCGGGAAATATGGACGCATAACCGACTTATTCAGTTCAGTATAATCAACACATAAACGTATCTCCTTATTTTGTTTTGGCACTACTACAATTGGACTAACCCATTCCGTTACTTCTTCCACGGGTTCTATTATCTCTAGTTCAATTAGACGATTTAACTCTTCTTTTAACCTTGGTAATAGGGTATTGCAACATTTCGAGGCACAGACTGTACAAATGGTTTATAATTTTCTTTCAACTTTATTTCAACCTCACCGCGAAATTCTAATTCCCGAAAAAGATTTGGATATTTTTGTAAGATACTTTCATAACAACTATAATCGCACTCTGATACTACATAACACTCCTCGGGAGGAGATACAATTTGTAGCATCTTTATAGCATTTATTCCCAATAAGGCGGTTTGTAAACCTTTAACAACATAACATGCAAATTTGTGTTTTCGTCCAGCATACTCGAATGTAAGATAGACTCGACCCAGTATTACCAAATTATTTCCATCCACGCCCTTTATTTCTGGGTAATCATAACTCCCGTTTTTATACATTATTGAAACAAATTCAGAATTCGCGGGCAAACATGTACAGTCTGCCCCTGTATCTACTAAAAACCTAACCTCACTGTGCATCGCTATGGCAAAACAGTTTACGTACCAAGACCCTCTATTTCTTAACTTAGAAACAGTACCAATAAAGATAATCTCTTGCTCATTTTCCTCATTACGATTACTTTCACAATGACTTATTGTATGCTTTGTTTTAGTAGTATTTTTAAAATTTCTATCATTACCAAGAGTGTTAGTAGAATTTCTACAAACTACCTTATAATGCCCGACCTTATTACAGTTGTTACATACTGCTGTTTTCGCTGGACATCTAGACCCCTCATGACTGCTGTATCCACAATAGACACAACGCTTATTTTTGTTACTTGATCTATAAACTTTTATCAGTAGAGTTAGGTAGTTACTCTAACGTAAGCACATGTACTTAAGTAGCGTTATGTAGTTGCTCTAACGTAAGTACAATTATACAATTACAATATAATTATAGTCACATAATAATAAGTATATAACTCTAAATAATCATATATAGTAACAATAATTAGATGTGTACAAATATAATTAGGTATAAGTATATAAATTTAGTTTTAGAAACAATACAATATAAGTTTAAGTATAATTTTAGATTAAGTATAGTTAAGTATGTAAGTTCAATTTTAGCAAACAAAATATAAGTTTAAGTTTTAATTTTAGATTAAGTTTAGTATGTAAATTCAAATTTAGAAAATATAATATAAGTTTAAGTATAATTTTAGGTTAAGTATAAATATATTAGGTTAAGTATAATTAGGTTAAGTATATAAATTCAATTTTTAGAAAATATAGTATAAGTTTAAGTTTTAATTTTTAGATTAAGTATAGTTAAGTATAAGTATATAAATTAAATTTTTAGAAAATATAATAATTTAAGTTTTAATTTTTAGGTTAAGTTTTAAATAATTCAATTAGTAATGTAAGTCCGGTATAGCAATCTTTAGGTAATAATATGTAAGTCAGGTAGATAATTGGTAGCATCATAGCGGTAAAATCAGGATAGGTATTTATGTAAATGTATTTGTAATTTTCTTTCTTTTATATAAATGTATTGTAAATTTTTTTAGGTAGGTATAAGTATATTAAAAAAAACTTGTTTAAGAATAACGGCACTGGCTCGTGGGCTACCGAACGTTACCGTTATTTTCTTTAGAGACTGTACTCACTGCTTTTTTTGGCTATAGACCTCGTGGTGCAAAAAGTCGTGGTCCCTTACAAGTTGTCGTATGCCGTACCTGATGAAATCATTCGGGCTTCCAATAGAGCAAACAATTATTTTTATCGGGCACAACTTGTCCTGATGAAAATAGAAGATATGGCACATGTACTGATGCCTCGTGCCTACTGTCCTCTCAAGACGCACGGTACCCAATGGCTTGGAAAAGAAACAATCACTATTGCCTATGTATAACACACAAAAAAAAACTAAAACGTAGTTTTACCGCCATTTGAGTTTAAAATTTGAATTTGGGGTACAAACCTGTTTTGTTATATTGAAACGAAAGTTTAATCTTTTAATAGTTAATAGTATTTATTTAAATAATTGGATTACACGTGTTTCATATATTACTGACTTTCTTCCCTGTGTATCTACTTTACAATAATCCAAGGTGTTCAGTGTTGCCAACTTTACCACATTGAAAACCTGGATTTAAATGTTGTCAATTTTACAACACATCCCCCTCTCTTAGTCAATTTCTAAAATATAATCTTTTAAATGTATAGGTTTCTTTAAAGATCTGCCAGATCTAGAAGTGATTGCCGAGGATTCAGCCACTGTATTATTTAATTCATTGTAATTTGTGGCCGTATTCTCGTTTACAATTGTGTCTTGAAATTCTTGAGTTATCTCTTGGTTATTAACATCTTGAATATTACTTTCTTGGAATTGATATAAATCGATATTACTTGAGTAATCGTAACTTGGATTTTGAACATTACTAACGGGTATCAAATGCCATCTATTACGTCTGTATTTTCCTAAACTTGTTTCAATTAAGTATGAACGAGGCTGTTCTAATTTTTTAACAACGGACCCATAACGTTTAAGATCAGTAATCCATACCTTTTGCCCTTTTTTTAACTCCGCCAGTTCTACAGGTCGATGACGCTTGTTATAATTTCTTTCATTTTTCTCTTTTATTTCCTTCTCGCGTTCAACAACTTCTTTGCTATCCACTTCTAATAATTTTGGTAACATAGGTAGATGAGTTTTTATCTTCCTTCCCATCATCAGCTCTGCGGATCTATAGCTCAACAATGCTTCGAAATAGTTGTCTTTATTTTTGTATAATATCGATTTCGCCACTTTTACCGCCGACTCCACTTCACCATTTGATTGGCTGAAATACTGGCTGTTGGAATTATGAGTAATATGGCATCAAATTGTGTACCATTGTCTGTTCTTAACACCGAGCATATACCAAATGTCGCAAAGTACTTCTTCATTTTCTGAATTACAGCCGAATCCGTCAATGACTCCAATTTATAAATTTCAAAATAACGAGAAAAGTAGTCTGTGATTATCAAGTACCATGAGTTATCTACTTTATTTTTGAACAAGTCTGCTGCTGCTTTTTCCATAGGTCTTGTTGGAATACTATCCATGTAATGAGGTTCTTTCGGATTCGCACGGTGTTCTATACATACATTACATTCTCTAACAACCCTTTCTAAATCGTTAGATAAACCAATCCACCATACGCTCATCTGGGCACGTCTTCGGCACTTTGTTAACCCTTGATGACCCATGTGTATAAAGTTAAGTACTTCAGGTTGTAGTTTAGGAGGAACTATTATTCCGCTTCCATACAATACTAAATCATCAGCCTCTGAAATGTCATTTCTATGCTGGTAATACGGTACTAACAAGTCAGGTAGTTTTGTTTTTGTAGGTCATCCATTATGACAGAAGAAACGAAGTTTCTGTATTACAGGATCTAGATTTTGCTCAACTTTGATCATTTCTAAGTAATAGTCTTTAACTGGAAAACAACCAGTAATTAGTTTTACATATATTTCAGTCTCTTCTACAATTACTTCTGCATCCGGTATTGGGCTTCTTGACGAAGTGTAAGCTATTACTATATATATCGCATTAAACGCATTCTGAACCTTTGAATTCTTAAACTCAAAGTATCAATGGGTTTAGTTTGCAAAAGTTGTACCAATGGCTTGTGGTCTGTTTCAAACATTACTGGTATGCCGTTGACATATTCGGAAAATTTGTCAGCTGCCCATTCTATTTGAAAGTACCTTTTCTCCGTGTCAGTAATACTTCTTGATGCGTATGCCACCACTTGTCTCTCGTTTGTAACTCTGTTCTCTTGCATAAGGCATGCACCCAAACCGTAACTTGAAGCATCTGAACTTATAATCATGACTTTATCTGGATCAAAGAAAGAAAGTGTCGGAGTCTCTGATATCAATTTTTTTTATCTCGATGAATGATTTTTCCTGTATTTGAGACCAAGTAAAATCATTTTTCCCAACCAGCGCATTTAAGGGTTCTAATACCGATGATCTCATTTTAATATATCTCGCAACAAAATTAATCATACCTAAAAATCTTTGGACCTCTACTTTATTCGTAGGGCGAGGGAATTTTTGTCTCTTTGGATCAACCGATATCCCTTTCTCAAACAACACATGGCCCAAATACGTTACCTCTTTTACTTAAAAAACGGATTTTTCTTTGTTAATAGTTATGCCTTCACTCGATAAACGCTCCAACACCATCATTAATGCTTGATCATGAGATTCCTTGCTATTTCCGAATATGAGAATATCATCAATATGCATAACTACCCCTTCGATACCAGTCAAAATTTGTCCAAACTTGGTAGCAAAATATTCAGGCGCACACGATATGCCAAAGGGAAGTCTTTTGAACACAAATCGGCCAAAAGGGCATATAAAACATGTAAAATTTTGACTTTCTTTCTTTAATTTTATTTGGCCCAAATACGTTACCTCTTTTACTTAAAAAACGGATTTTTCTTTGTTAATAGTTATGCCTTCACTCGATAAACGCTCCAACACCATCATTAATGCTTGATCATGAGATTCCTTGCTATTTCCGAATATGAGAATATCATCAATATGCATAACTACCCCTTCGATACCAGTCAAAATTTGTCCAAACTTGGTAGCAAAATATTCAGGCGCACACGATATGCCAAAGGGCAGTCTTTTGAACACAAATCGGCCAAAAGGGCATATAAAACATGTAAAATTTTGACTTTCTTTCTTTAATTTTATTTGGTAAAAACCCTTATTGAACCGCAGTGGTATAGCAGGTAAGTCATCCGCCTAGCATACCAGAGGCCCAAGTTCGATCCCTGACCAGACTCACTTTAAAAAATAAATTTTCAAAAAAAAAACAAAAAAGCGGCGGTTCACCTCATAACTCAGTTAGCCACTGGTTCGTTCGGAGAAGGCGTTAAAACGTAGGTCCCTTCAATGAGTCTAAAAATACAATCGGATGCAACTCATTGTCTGAGAGAAGTACCCCTTGTTCCAATTGGAATATTGTCGGGGAATTATATATATATAAAAACCCTTATTGCAATCAATTTTGGAAAAATAACGTGCTCCTTTAATTTTCGCAAATTTCATCTCAATTTTCTCTATCGGGAAATATGGACGCATAACCGACTTATTCAGTTCAGTATAATCAACACATAAACGTATCTCCTTATTTTGTTTTGGCACTACTACAATTGGACTAACCCATTCCGTTACTTCTTCCACGGGTTCTATTATCTCTAGTTCAATTAGACGATTTAACTCTTCTTTTAACCTTGGTAATAGGGGTATTGCAACATTTCGAGACACAGACTGTACAAATGGTTTATAATTTTCTTTCAACTTTATTTCAACCTCACCGCGAAATTCTAATTCCCGAAAAAGATTTGGATATTTTTGTAAGATACTTTCATAACAACTATAATCGCACTCTGATACTACATAACACTCCTCGGGAGGAGATACAATTTGTAGCATCTTTATAGCATTTATTCCCAATAAGGCGGTTTGTAAACCTTTAACAACATAACATGCAAATTTGTGTTTTCGTCCAGCATACTCGAATGTAAGATAGACTCGACCCAGTATTACCAAATTATTTCCATCCACGCCCTTTATTTCTGGGTAATCATAACTCCCGTTTTTATACATTATTGAAACAAATTCAGAATTCGCGGGCAAACATGTACAGTCTGCCCCTGTATCTACTAAAAACCTAACCTCACTATGCATCGCTATGGCAAAACAGTTTACGTACCAAGACCCTCTATTTCTTAACTTAGAAACAGTACCAATAAAGATAATCTCTTGCTCATTTTCCTCATTACGATTACTTTCACAATGACTTATTGTATGCTTTGTTTTAGTAGTATTTTTAAAATTTCTATCATTACCAAGAGTGTTAGTAGAATTTCTACAAACTACCTTATAATGCCCGACCTTATTACAGTTGTTACATACTGCTGTTTTCGCTGGACATCTAGACCCCTCATGACTGCTGTATCCACAATAGACACAACGCTTATTTTTGTTACTTGATCTATAAACTTTTATCAGTAGAGTTAGGTAGTTACTCTAACGTAAGCACATGTACTTAAGTAGCGTTATGTAGTTGCTCTAACGTAAGTACAATTATACAATTACAATATAATTATAGTCACATAATAATAAGTATATAACTCTAAATAATCATATATAGTAACAATAATTAGATGTGTACAAATATAATTAGGTATAAGTATATAAATTTAGTTTTAGAAACAATACAATATAAGTTTAAGTATAATTTTAGATTAAGTATAGTTAAGTATGTAAGTTCAATTTTAGCAAACAAAATATAAGTTTAAGTTTTAATTTTAGATTAAGTTTAGTATGTAAATTCAAATTTAGAAAATATAATATAAGTTTAAGTATAATTTTAGGTTAAGTATAAATATATTAGGTTAAGTATAATTAGGTTAAGTATATAAATTCAATTTTTAGAAAATATAGTATAAGTTTAAGTTTTAATTTTTAGAATAAGTATAGTTAAGTATAAGTATATAAATTAAATTTTTAGAAAATATAATAATTTAAGTTTTAATTTTTAGGTTAAGTTTTAAGTAATTCAATTAGTAATGTAAGTCCGGTATAGCAATCTTTAGGTAATAATATGTAAGTCAGGTAGATAATTGGTAGCATCATAGCGGTAAAATCAGGATAGGTATTTATGTAAATGTATTTGTAATTTTCTTTCTTTTATATAAATGTATTGTAAATTTTTTTAGGTAGGTATAAGTATATTAAAAAAAACTTGTTTAAGAATAACGGCACTGGCTCGTGGGCTACCGAACGTTACCGTTATTTTCTTTAGAGACTGTACTCACTGCTTTTTTTGGCTATAGACCTCGTGGTGCAAAAAGTCGTGGTCCCTTACAAGTTGTCGTATGCCGTACCTGATGAAATCATTCGGGCTTCCAATAGAGCAAACAATTATTTTTATCGGGCACAACTTGTCCTGATGAAAATAGAAGATATGGCACATGTACTGATGCCTCGTGCCTACTGTCCTCTCAAGACGCACGGTACCCAATGGCTTGGAAAAGAAACAATCACTATTGCCTATGTATAACACACAAAAAAAAACTAAAACGTAGTTTTACCGCCATTTGAGTTTAAAATTTGAATTTGGGGTACAAACCTGTTTTGTTATATTGAAACGAAAGTTTAATCTTTTAATAGTTAATAGTATTTATTTAAATAATTGGATTACACGTGTTTCATATATTACTGACTTTCTTCCCTGTGTATCTACTTTACAATAATCCAAGGTGTTCAGTGTTGCCAACTTTACCACATTGAAAACCTGGATTTAAATGTTGTCAATTTTACAACACATCCCCCTCTCTTAGTCAATTTCTAAAATATAATCTTTTAAATGTATAGGTTTCTTTAAAGATCTGCCAGATCTAGAAGTGATTGCCGAGGATTCAGCCACTGTATTATTTAATTCATTGTAATTTGTGGCCGTATTCTCGTTTACAATTGTGTCTTGAAATTCTTGAGTTATCTCTTGGTTATTAACATCTTGAATATTACTTTCTTGGAATTGATATAAATCGATATTACTTGAGTAATCGTAACTTGGATTTTGAACATTACTAACGGGTATCAAATGCCATCTATTACGTCTGTATTTTCCTAAACTTGTTTCAATTAAGTATGAACGAGGCTGTTCTAATTTTTTAACAACGGACCCATAACGTTTAAGATCAGTAATCCATACCTTTTGCCCTTTTTTTAACTCCGCCAGTTCTACAGGTCGATGACGCTTGTTATAATTTCTTTCATTTTTCTCTTTTATTTCCTTCTCGCGTTCAACAACTTCTTTGCTATCCACTTCTAATAATTTTGGTAACATAGGTAGATGAGTTTTTATCTTCCTTCCCATCATCAGCTCTGCGGATCTATAGCTCAACAATGCTTCGAAATAGTTGTCTTTATTTTTGTATAATATCGATTTCGCCACTTTTACCGCCGACTCCACTTCACCATTTGATTGGCTGAAATACTGGCTGTTGGAATTATGAGTAATATGGCATCAAATTGTGTACCATTGTCTGTTCTTAACACCGAGCATATACCAAATGTCGCAAAGTACTTCTTCATTTTCTGAATTACAGCCGAATCCGTCAATGACTCCAATTTATAAATTTCAAAATAACGAGAAAAGTAGTCTGTGATTATCAAGTACCATGAGTTATCTACTTTATTTTTGAACAAGTCTGCTGCTGCTTTTTCCATAGGTCTTGTTGGAATACTATCCATGTAATGAGGTTCTTTCGGATTCGCACGGTGTTCTATACATACATTACATTCTCTAACAACCCTTTCTAAATCGTTAGATAAACCAATCCACCATACGCTCATCTGGGCACGTCTTCGGCACTTTGTTAACCCTTGATGACCCATGTGTATAAAGTTAAGTACTTCAGGTTGTAGTTTAGGAGGAACTATTATTCCGCTTCCATACAATACTAAATCATCAGCCTCTGAAATGTCATTTCTATGCTGGTAATACAGTACTAACAAGTCAGGTAGTTTTGTTTTTGTAGGTCATCCATTATGACAGAAGAAACGAAGTTTCTGTATTACAGGATCTAGATTTTGCTCAACTTTGATCATTTCTAAGTAATAGTCTTTAACTGGAAAACAACCAGTAATTAGTTTTACATATATTTCAGTCTCTTCTACAATTACTTCTGCATCCGGTATTGGGCTTCTTGACGAAGTGTAAGCTATTACTAGAGACTTTCCAGGAATATATATTATCTCATATATATATCGCATTAAACGCATTCTGAACCTTTGAATTCTTAAACTCAAAGTATCAATGGGTTTAGTTTGCAAAAGTTGTACCAATGGCTTGTGGTCTGTTTCAAACATTACTGGTATGCCGTTGACATATTCGGAAAATTTGTCAGCTGCCCATTCTATTTGAAAGTACCTTTTCTCCGTGTCAGTAATACTTCTTGATGCGTATGCCACCACTTGTCTCTCGTTTGTAACTCTGTTCTCTTGCATAAGGCATGCACCCAAACCGTAACTTGAAGCATCTGAACTTATAATCATGACTTTATCTGGATCAAAGAAAGAAAGTGTCGGAGTCTCTGATATCAATTTTTTTTATCTCGATGAATGATTTTTCCTGTATTTGAGACCAAGTAAAATCATTTTTCCCAACCAGCGCATTTAAGGGTTCTAATACCGATGATCTCATTTTAATATATCTCGCAACAAAATTAATCATACCTAAAAATCTTTGGACCTCTACTTTATTCGTAGGGCGAGGGAATTTTTGTCTCTTTGGATCAACCGATATCCCTTTCTCAAACAACACATGGCCCAAATACGTTACCTCTTTTACTTAAAAAACGGATTTTTCTTTGTTAATAGTTATGCCTTCACTCGATAAACGCTCCAACACCATCATTAATGCTTGATCATGAGATTCCTTGCTATTTCCGAATATGAGAATATCATCAATATGCATAACTACCCCTTCGATACCAGTCAAAATTTGTCCAAACTTGGTAGCAAAATATTCAGGCGCACACGATATGCCAAAGGGCAGTCTTTTGAACACAAATCGGCCAAAAGGGCATATAAAACATGTAAAATTTTGACTTTCTTTCTTTAATTTTATTTGGCCCAAATACGTTACCTCTTTTACTTAAAAAACGGATTTTTCTTTGTTAATAGTTATGCCTTCACTCGATAAACGCTCCAACACCATCATTAATGCTTGATCATGAGATTCCTTGCTATTTCCGAATATGAGAATATCATCAATATGCATAACTACCCCTTCGATACCAGTCAAAATTTGTCCAAACTTGGTAGCAAAATATTCAGGCGCACACGATATGCCAAAGGGCAGTCTTTTGAACACAAATCGGCCAAAAGGGCATATAAAACATGTAAAATTTTGACTTTCTTTCTTTAATTTTATTTGGTAAAAACCCTTATTGAACCGCAGTGGTATAGCAGGTAAGTCATCCGCCTAGCATACCAGAGGCCCAAGTTCGATCCCTGACCAGACTCACTTTAAAAAATAAATTTTCAAAAAAAAAACAAAAAAGCGGCGGTTCACCTCATAACTCAGTTAGCCACTGGTTATTGAGTATTAGGCTATGTAAAACTTCTCTAACTAATGCATTTGCCGTTCGGAGAAGGCGTTAAAACGTAGGTCCCTTCAATGAGTCTAAAAATACAATCGGATGCAACTCATTGTCTGAGAGAAGTACCCCTTGTTCTAATTGGAATATTGTCGGGGAATTATATATATATAAAAACCCTTATTGCAATCAATTTTGGAAAAATAACGTGCTCCTTTAATTTTCGCAAATTTCATCTCAATTTTCTCTATCGGGAGATATGGACGCATAACCGACTTATTCAGTTCAGTATAATCAACACATAAACGTATCTCCTTATTTTGTTTTGGCACTACTACAATTGGACTAACCCATTCCGTTACTTCTTCCACGGGTTCTATTATCTCTAGTTCAATTAGACGATTTAACTCTTCTTTTAACCTTGGTAATAGGGGTATTGCAACATTTCGAGGCACAGACTGTACAAATGGTTTATAATTTTCTTTCAACTTTATTTCAACCTCACCGCGAAATTCTAATTCCCGAAAAAGATTTGGATATTTTTGTAAGATACTTTCATAACAACTATAATCGCACTCTGATACTACATAACACTCCTCGGGAGGAGATACAATTTGTAGCATCTTTATAGCATTTATTCCCAATAAGGCGGTTTGTAAACCTTTAACAACATAACGTGCAAATTTGTGTTTTCGTCCAGCATACTCGAATGTAAGATAGACTCGACCCAGTATTACCAAATTATTTCCATCCACGCCCTTTATTTCTGGGTAATCATAACTCCCGTTTTTATACATTATTGAAACAAATTCAGAATTCGCGGGCAAACATGTACAGTCTGCCCCTGTATCTACTAAAAACCTAACCTCACTATGCATCGCTATGGCAAAACAGTTTACGTACCAAGACCCTCTATTTCTTAACTCAGAAACAGTACCAATAAAGATAATCTCTTGCTCATTTTCCTCATTACGATTACTTTCACAATGACTTATTGTATGCTTTGTTTTAGTAGTATTTTTAAAATTTCTATCATTACCAAGAGTGTTAGTAGAATTTCTACAAACTACCTTATAATGCCCGACCTTATTACAGTTGTTACATACTGCTGTTTTCGCTGGACATCTAGACCCCTCATGACTGCTGTATCCACAATAGACACAACGCTTATTTTTGTTACTTGATCTATAAACTTTAATCAGTAGAGTTAGGTAGTTACTCTAACGTAAGCACATGTACTTAAGTAGCGTTATGTAGTTGCTCTAACGTAAGTACAATTATACAATTACAATATAGTCACATAAGAATAAGTATATAACTCTAAATAATCATATATAGTAACAATAATTAGATGTGTACAAATATAATTAGGTATAAGTATATAAATTTAGTTTTAGAAACAATACAATATAAGTTTAAGTATAATTTTAGATTAAGTATAGTTAAGTATGTAAGTTCAATTTTAGCAAACAAAATATAAGTTTAAGTTTTAATTTTAGATTAAGTTTAGTATGTAAATTCAAATTTAGAAAATATAATATAAGTTTAAGTATAATTTTAGGTTAAGTATAAATATATTAGGTTAAGTATAATTAGGTTAAGTATATAAATTCAATTTTTAGAAAATATAGTATAAGTTTAAGTTTTAATTTTTAGATTAAGTATAGTTAAGTATAAGTATATAAATTAAATTTTTAGAAAATATAATAATTTAAGTTTTAATTTTTAGGTTAAGTTTTAAGTAATTCAATTAGTAATGTAAGTCCGGTATAGCAATCTTTAGGTAATAATATGTAAGTCAGGTAGATAATTGGTAGCATCATAGCGGTAAAATCAGGATAGGTATTTATGTAAATGTATTTGTAATTTTCTTTCTTTTATATAAATGTATTGTAAATTTTTTTAGGTAGGTATAAGTATATTAAAAAAAACTTGTTTAAGAATAACGGCACTGGCTCGTGGGCTACCGAACGTTACCGTTATTTTCTTTAGAGACTGTACTCACTGCTTTTTTTTGGCTATAGACCTCGTGGTGCAAAAAGTCGTGGTCCCTTACAAGTTGTCGTATGCCGTACCTGATGAAATCATTCGGGCTTCCAATAGAGCAAACAATTATTTTTATCTGGCACAACTTGTCCTGATGAAAATAGAAGACCCAATGGCTTGGAAAAGAAACAATCACTATTGCCTATGTATAACACACAAAAAAAAAAAACTAAAACGTAGTTTTACCGTCATTTGAGTTTAAAGTTTGAATTTGGGGTACAAACCTGTTTTGTTATATTGAAACGAAAGTTTAATCTTTTAATAGTTAATAGTATTTATTTAAATAATTGGATTACATGTGTTTCATATAGTACTGACTTTCTTCCCTGTGTATCTACTTTACAATAATCCAAGGTGTTCAGTGTTGCCAACTTTACCACATTGAAAACCTGGATTTAAATGTTGTCAATTTTACAACACATCCCCCTCTCTTAGTCAATTTCTAAAATATAATCTTTTAAATGTATAGGTTTCTTTAAAGATCTGCCAGATCTAGAAGTGATTGCCGAGGATTCAGCCACTGTATTATTTAATTCATTGTAATTTGTGGCCGTATTCTCGTTTACAATTGTGTCTTGAAATTCTTGAGTTATCTCTTGGTTATTAACATCTTGAATATTACTTTCTTGGAATTGATATAAATCGATATTACTTGAGTAATCGTAACTTGGATTTTGAACATTACTAACGGGTATCAAATGCCATCTATTACGTCTGTATTTTCCTAAACTTGTTTCAATTAAGTATGAACGAGGCTGTTCTAATTTTTTAACAACGGACCCATAATGTTTAAGATCAGTAATCCATACCTTTTGCCCTTTTTTTAACTCCGCCAGTTCTACAGGTCGATGACGCTTGTTATAATTTCTTTCATTTTTCTCTTTTATTTCCTTCTCGCGTTCAACAACTTCTTTGCTATCCACTTCTAATAATTTTGGTAACATAGGTAGATGAGTTTTTATCTTCCTTCCCATCATCAGCTCTGCGGATCTATAGCTCAACAATGCTTCGAAATAGTTGTCTTTATTTTTGTATAATATCGATTTCGCCACTTTTACCGCCGATTCCACTTCACCATTTGATTGGCTGAAATACTGGCTGTTGGAATTATGAGTAATATGGCATCAAATTGTGTACCATTGTCTGTTCTTAACACCGAGCATATACCAAATGTCGCAAAGTACTTCTTCATTTTCTGAATTACAGCCGAATCCGTCAATGACTCCAATTTATAAATTTCAAAATAACGAGAAAAGTAGTCTGTGATTATCAAGTACCATGAGTTATCTACTTTATTTTTGAACAAGTCTGCTGCTGCTTTTTCCATAGGTCTTGTTGGAATACTATCCATGTAATGAGGTTCTTTCGGATTCGCACGGTGTTCTATACATACATTACATTCTCTAACAACCCTTTCTAAATCGTTAGATAAACCAATCCACCATACGCTCATCTGGGCACGTCTTCGGCACTTTGTTAACCCTTGATGACCCATGTGTATAAAGTTAAGTACTTCAGGTTGTAGTTTAGGAGGAACTATTATTCCGCTTCCATACAATACTAAATCATCAGCCTCTGAAATGTCATTTCTATGCTGGTAATACGGTACTAACAAGTCAGGTAGTTTTGTTTTTGTAGGTCATCCATTATGACAGAAGAAACGAAGTTTCTGTATTACAGGATCTAGATTTTGCTCAACTTTGATCATTTCTAAGTAATAGTCTTTAACTGGAAAACAACCAGTAATTAGTTTTACATATATTTCAGTCTCTTCTACAATTACTTCTGCATCCGGTATTGGGCTTCTTGACGAAGTGTAAGCTATTACTAGAGACTTTCCAGGAATATATATTATCTCATATATATATCGCATTAAACGCATTCTGAACCTTTGAATTCTTAAACTCAAAGTATCAATGGGTTTAGTTTGCAAAAGTTGTACCATACCATACATTACTGGTATGCCGTTGACATATTCGGAAAATTTGTCAGCTGCCCATTCTATTTGAAAGTACCTTTTCTCCGTGTCAGTAATACTTCTTGATGCGTATGCCACCACTTGTCTCTCGTTTGTAACTCTGTTCTCTTGCATAAGGCATGCACCCAAACCGTAACTTGAAGCATCTGAACTTATAATCATGACTTTATCTGGATCAAAGAAAGAAAGTGTCGGAGTCTCTAATATCAATTTTTTTATCTCGATGAATGATTTTTCCTGTATTTGAGACCAAGTAAAATCATTTTTCCCAACCAGCGCATTTAAGGGTTCTAATACCGATGATCTCATTTTAATATATCTCGCAACAAAATTAATCATACCTAAAAATCTTTGGACCTCTACTTTATTCGTAGGGCGAGGGAATTTTTGTCTCTTTGGATCAACCGATATCCCTTTCTCAAACAACACATGGCCCAAATACGTTACCTCTTTTACTTAAAAAACGGATTTTTCTTTGTTAATAGTTATGCCTTCACTCGATAAACGCTCCAACACCATCATTAATGCTTGATCATGAGATTCCTTGCTATTTCCGAATATGAGAATATCATCAATATGCATAACTACCCCTTCGATACCAGTCAAAATTTGTCCAAACTTGGTAGCAAAATATTCAGGCGCACACGATATGCCAAAGGGCAGTCTTTTGAACACAAATCGGCCAAAAGGGCATATAAAACATGTAAAATTTTGACTTTCTTTCTTTAATTTTATTTGGTAAAAACCCTTATTGAACCGCAGTGGTATAGCAGGTAAGTCATCCGCCTAGCATACCAGAGGCCCAAGTTCGATACCTGACCAGACTCACTTTAAAAAATAAATTTTCAAAAAAAAAAAAAAACAAAAAAGCGGCGGTTCACCTCATAACTCAGTTAGCCACTGGTTATTGAGTATTAGGCTATGTAAAACTTCTCTAACTAATGCATTTGCCGTTCGGAGAAGGCGTTAAAACGTAGGTCCCTTCAATGAGTCTAAAAATACAATCGGATGCAACTCATTGTCTGAGAGAAGTACCCCTTGTTCTAATTGGAATATTGTCGGGGAATTATATATATATAAAAACCCTTATTGCAATCAATTTTGGAAAAATAACGTGCTCCTTTAATTTTCGCAAATTTCATCTCAATTTTCTCTATCGGGAGATATGGACGCATAACCGACTTATTCAGTTCAGTATAATCAACACATAAACGTATCTCCTTATTTTGTTTTGGCACTACTACAATTGGACTAACCCATTCCGTTACTTCTTCCACGGGTTCTATTATCTCTAGTTCAATTAGACGATTTAACTCTTCTTTTAACCTTGGTAATAGGGGTATTGCAACATTTCGAGGCACAGACTGTACAAATGGTTTATAATTTTCTTTCAACTTTATTTCAACCTCACCGCGAAATTCTAATTCCCGAAAAAGATTTGGATATTTTTGTAAGATACTTTCATAACAACTATAATCGCACTCTGATACTACATAACACTCCTCGGGAGGAGATACAATTTGTAGCATCTTTATAGCATTTATTCCCAATAAGGCGGTTTGTAAACCTTTAACAACATAACGTGCAAATTTGTGTTTTCGTCCAGCATACTCGAATGTAAGATAGACTCGACCCAGTATTACCAAATTATTTCCATCCACGCCCTTTATTTCTGGGTAATCATAACTCCCGTTTTTATACATTATTGAAACAAATTCAGAATTCGCGGGCAAACATGTACAGTCTGCCCCTGTATCTACTAAAAACCTAACCTCACTATGCATCGCTATGGCAAAACAGTTTACGTACCAAGACCCTCTATTTCTTAACTCAGAAACAGTACCAATAAAGATAATCTCTTGCTCATTTTCCTCATTACGATTACTTTCACAATGACTTATTGTATGCTTTGTTTTAGTAGTATTTTTAAAATTTCTATCATTACCAAGAGTGTTAGTAGAATTTCTACAAACTACCTTATAATGCCCGACCTTATTACAGTTGTTACATACTGCTGTTTTCGCTGGACATCTAGACCCCTCATGACTGCTGTATCCACAATAGACACAACGCTTATTTTTGTTACTTGATCTATAAACTTTAATCAGTAGAGTTAGGTAGTTACTCTAACGTAAGCACATGTACTTAAGTAGCGTTATGTAGTTGCTCTAACGTAAGTACAATTATACAATTACAATATAGTCACATAAGAATAAGTATATAACTCTAAATAATCATATATAGTAACAATAATTAGATGTGTACAAATATAATTAGGTATAAGTATATAAATTTAGTTTTAGAAACAATACAATATAAGTTTAAGTATAATTTTAGATTAAGTATAGTTAAGTATGTAAGTTCAATTTTAGCAAACAAAATATAAGTTTAAGTTTTAATTTTAGATTAAGTTTAGTATGTAAATTCAAATTTAGAAAATATAATATAAGTTTAAGTATAATTTTAGGTTAAGTATAAATATATTAGGTTAAGTATAATTAGGTTAAGTATATAAATTCAATTTTTAGAAAATATAGTATAAGTTTAAGTTTTAATTTTTAGATTAAGTATAGTTAAGTATAAGTATATAAATTAAATTTTTAGAAAATATAATAATGTAAGTTTTAATTTTTAGGTTAAGTTTTAAGTAATTCAATTAGTAATGTAAGTCCGGTATAGCAATCTTTAGGTAATAATATGTAAGTCAGGTAGATAATTGGTAGCATCATAGCGGTAAAATCAGGATAGGTATTTATGTAAATGTATTTGTAATTTTCTTTCTTTTATATAAATGTATTGTAAATTTTTTTAGGTAGGTATAAGTATATTAAAAAAAACTTGTTTAAGAATAACGGCACTGGCTCGTGGGCTACCGAACGTTACCGTTATTTTCTTTAGAGACTGTACTCACTGCTTTTTTTGGCTATAGACCTCGTGGTGCAAAAAGTCGTGGTCCCTTACAAGTTGTCGTATGCCGTACCTGATGAAATCATTCGGGCTTCCAATAGAGCAAACAATTATTTTTATCTGGCACAACTTGTCCTGATGAAAATAGAAGACCCAATGGCTTGGAAAAGAAACAATCACTATTGCCTATGTATAACACACAAAAAAAAAAAAACTAAAACGTAGTTTTACCGTCATTTGAGTTTAAAGTTTGAATTTGGGGTACAAACCTGTTTTGTTATATTGAAACGAAAGTTTAATCTTTTAATAGTTAATAGTATTTATTTAAATAATTGGATTACACGTGTTTCATATAGTACTGACTTTCTTCCCTGTGTATCTACTTTACAATAATCCAAGGTGTTCAGTGTTGCCAACTTTACCACATTGAAAACCTGGATTTAAATGTTGTCAATTTTACAACACATCCCCCTCTCTTAGTCAATTTCTAAAATATAATCTTTTAAATGTATAGGTTTCTTTAAAGATCTGCCAGATCTAGAAGTGATTGCCGAGGATTCAGCCACTGTATTATTTAATTCATTGTAATTTGTGGCCGTATTCTCGTTTACAATTGTGTCTTGAAATTCTTGAGTTATCTCTTGGTTATTAACATCTTGAATATTACTTTCTTGGAATTGATATAAATCGATATTACTTGAGTAATCGTAACTTGGATTTTGAACATTACTAACGGGTATCAAATGCCATCTATTACGTCTGTATTTTCCTAAACTTGTTTCAATTAAGTATGAACGAGGCTGTTCTAATTTTTTAACAACGGACCCATAACGTTTAAGATCAGTAATCCATACCTTTTGCCCTTTTTTTAACTCCGCCAGTTCTACAGGTCGATGACGCTTGTTATAATTTCTTTCATTTTTCTCTTTTATTTCCTTCTCGCGTTCAACAACTTCTTTGCTATCCACTTCTAATAATTTTGGTAACATAGGTAGATGAGTTTTTATCTTCCTTCCCATCATCAGCTCTGCGGATCTATAGCTCAACAATGCTTCGAAATAGTTGTCTTTATTTTTGTATAATATCGATTTCGCCACTTTTACCGCCGACTCCACTTCACCATTTGATTGGCTGAAATACTGGCTGTTGGAATTATGAGTAATATGGCATCAAATTGTGTACCATTGTCTGTTCTTAACACCGAGCATATACCAAATGTCGCAAAGTACTTCTTCATTTTCTGAATTACAGCCGAATCCGTCAATGACTCCAATTTATAAATTTCAAAATAACGAGAAAAGTAGTCTGTGATTATCAAGTACCATGAGTTATCTACTTTATTTTTGAACAAGTCTGCTGCTGCTTTTTCCATAGGTCTTGTTGGAATACTATCCATGTAATGAGGTTCTTTCGGATTCGCACGGTGTTCTATACATACATTACATTCTCTAACAACCCTTTCTAAATCGTTAGATAAACCAATCCACCATACGCTCATCTGGGCACGTCTTCGGCACTTTGTTAACCCTTGATGACCCATGTGTATAAAGTTAAGTACTTCAGGTTGTAGTTTAGGAGGAACTATTATTCCGCTTCCATACAATACTAAATCATCAGCCTCTGAAATGTCATTTCTATGCTGGTAATACGGTACTAACAAGTCAGGTAGTTTTGTTTTTGTAGGTCATCCATTATGACAGAAGAAACGAAGTTTCTGTATTACAGGATCTAGATTTTGCTCAACTTTGATCATTTCTAAGTAATAGTCTTTAACTGGAAAACAACCAGTAATTAGTTTTACATATATTTCAGTCTCTTCTACAATTACTTCTGCATCCGGTATTGGGCTTCTTGACAAAGTGTAAGCTATTACTAGAGACTTTCCAGGAATATATATTATCTCATATATATATCGCATTAAACGCATTCTGAACCTTTGAATTCTTAAACTCAAAGTATCAATGGGTTTAGTTTGCAAAAGTTGTACCATACCATACATTACTGGTATGCCGTTGACATATTCGGAAAATTTGTCAGCTGCCCATTCTATTTGAAAGTACCTTTTCTCCGTGTCAGTAATACTTCTTGATGCGTATGCCACCACTTGTCTCTCGTTTGTAACTCTGTTCTCTTGCATAAGGCATGCACCCAAACCGTAACTTGAAGCATCTGAACTTATAATCATGACTTTATCTGGATCAAAGAAAGAAAGTGTCGGAGTCTCTGATATCAATTTTTTTATCTCGATGAATGATTTTTCCTGTATTTGAGACCAAGTAAAATCATTTTTCCCAACCAGCGCATTTAAGGGTTCTAATACCGATGATCTCATTTTAATATATCTCGCAACAAAATTAATCATACCTAAAAATCTTTGGACCTCTACTTTATTCGTAGGGCGAGGGAATTTTTGTCTCTTTGGATCAACCGATATCCCTTTCTCAAACAACACATGGCCCAAATACGTTACCTCTTTTACTTAAAAAACGGATTTTTCTTTGTTAATAGTTATGCCTTCACTCGATAAACGCTCCAACACCATCATTAATGCTTGATCATGAGATTCCTTGCTATTTCCGAATATGAGAATATCATCAATATGCATAACTACCCCTTCGATACCAGTCAAAATTTGTCCAAACTTGGTAGCAAAATATTCAGGCGCACACGATATGCCAAAGGGCAGTCTTTTGAACACAAATCGGCCAAAAGAGCATATAAAACATGTAAAATTTTGACTTTCTTTCTTTAATTTTATTTGGTAAAAACCCTTATTGAACCGCAGTGGTATAGCAGGTAAGTCATCCGCCTAGCATACCAGAGGCCCAAGTTCGATCCCTGACCAGACTCACTTTAAAAAATAAATTTTCAAAAAAAAAAACAAAAAAGCGGCGGTTCACCTCATAACTCAGTTAGCCACTGGTTATTGAGTATTAGGCTATGTAAAACTTCTCTAACTAATGCATTTGCCGTTCGGAGAAGGCGTTAAAACGTAGGTCCCTTCAATGAGTCTAAAAATACAATCGGATGCAACTCATTGTCTGAGAGAAGTACCCCTTGTTCTAATTGGAATATTGTCGGGGAATTATATATATATAAAAACCCTTATTGCAATCAATTTTGGAAAAATAACGTGCTCCTTTAATTTTCGCAAATTTCATCTCAATTTTCTCTATCGGGAGATATTCACGCATAACCGACTTATTCAGTTCAGTATAATCAACACATAAACGTATCTCCTTATTTTGTTTTGGCACTACTACAATTGGACTAACCCATTCCGTTACTTCTTCCACGGGTTCTATTATCTCTAGTTCAATTAGACGATTTAACTCTTCTTTTAACCTTGGTAATAGGGGTATTGCAACATTTCGAGGCACAGACTGTACAAATGGTTTATAATTTTCTTTCAACTTTATTTCAACCTCACCGCGAAATTCTAATTCCCGAAAAAGATTTGGATATTTTTGTAAGATACTTTCATAACAACTATAATCGCACTCTGATACTACATAACACTCCTCGGGAGGAGATACAATTTGTAGCATCTTTATAGCATTTATTCCCAATAAGGCGGTTTGTAAACCTTTAACAACATAACGTGCAAATTTGTGTTTTCGTCCAGCATACTCGAATGTAAGATAGACTCGACCCAGTATTACCAAATTATTTCCATCCACGCCCTTTATTTCTGGGTAATCATAACTCCCGTTTTTATACATTATTGAAACAAATTCAGAATTCGCGGGCAAACATGTACAGTCTGCCCCTGTATCTACTAAAAACCTAACCTCACTATGCATCGCTATGGCAAAACAGTTTACGTACCAAGACCCTCTATTTCTTAACTCAGAAACAGTACCAATAAAGATAATCTCTTGCTCATTTTCCTCATTACGATTACTTTCACAATGACTTATTGTATGCTTTGTTTTAGTAGTATTTTTAAAATTTCTATCATTACCAAGAGTGTTAGTAGAATTTCTACAAACTACCTTATAATGCCCGACCTTATTACAGTTGTTACATACTGCTGTTTTCGCTGGACATCTAGACCCCTCATGACTGCTGTATCCACAATAGACACAACGCTTATTTTTCTTACTTGATCTATAAACTTTAATCAGTAGAGTTAGGTAGTTACTCTAACGTAAGCACATGTACTTAAGTAGCGTTATGTAGTTGCTCTAACGTAAGTACAATTATACAATTACAATATAGTCACATAATAATAAGTATATAACTCTAAATAATCATATATAGTAACAATAATTAGATGTGTACAAATATAATTAGGTATAAGTATATAAATTTAGTTTTAGAAACAATACAATATAAGTTTAAGTATAATTTTAGATTAAGTATAGTTAAGTATGTAAGTTCAATTTTAGCAAACAAAATATAAGTTTAAGTTTTAATTTTAGATTAAGTTTAGTATGTAAATTCTAATTTAGAAAATATAATATAAGTTTAAGTATAATTTTAGGTTAAGTATAAATATATTAGGTTAAGTATAATTAGGTTAAGTATATAAATTCAATTTTTAGAAAATATAGTATAAGTTTAAGTTTTAATTTTTAGATTAAGTATAGTTAAGTATAAGTATATAAATTAAATTTTTAGAAAATATAATAATTTAAGTTTTAATTTTTAGGTTAAGTTTTAAGTAATTCAATTAGTAATGTAAGTCCGGTATAGCAATCTTTAGGTAATAATATGTAAGTCAGGTAGATAATTGGTAGCATCATAGCGGTAAAATCAGGATAGGTATTTATGTAAATGTATTTGTAATTTTCTTTCTTTTATATAAATGTATTGTAAATTTTTTTAGGTAGGTATAAGTATATTAAAAAAAACTTGTTTAAGAATAACGGCACTGGCTCGTGGGCTACCGAACGTTACCGTTATTTTCTTTAGAGACTGTACTCACTGCTTTTTTTGGCTATAGACCTCGTGGTGCAAAAAGTCGTGGTCCCTTACAAGTTGTCGTATGCCGTACCTGATGAAATCATTCGGGCTTCCAATAGAGCAAACAATTATTTTTATCTGGCACAACTTGTCCTGATGAAAATAGAAGATATGGCACATGTACTGATGCCTCGTGCCTACTGTCCTCTCAAGACGCACGGTACCCAATGGCTTGGAAAAGAAACAATCACTATTGCCTATGTATAACACACAAAAAAAAAAACTAAAACGTAGTTTTACCGTCATTTGAGTTTAAAATTTGAATTTGGGGTACAAACCTGTTTTGTTATATTGAAACGAAAGTTTAATCTTTTAATAGTTAATAGTATTTATTTAAATAATTGGATTACACGTGTTTCATATATTACTGACTTTCTTCCCTGTGTATCTACTTTACAATAATCCAAGGTGTTCAGTGTTGCCAACTTTACCACATTGAAAACCTGGATTTAAATGTTGTCAATTTTACAACACATCCCCCTCTCTTAGTCAATTTCTAAAATATAATCTTTTAAATGTATAGGTTTCTTTAAAGATCTGCCAGATCTAGAAGTGATTGCCGAGGATTCAGCCACTGTATTATTCAATTCATTGTAATTTGTGGCCGTATTCTCGTTTACAATTGTGTCTTGAAATTCTTGAGTTATCTCTTGGTTATTAACATCTTGAATATTACTTTCTTGGAATTGATATAAATCGATATTACTTGAGTAATCGTAACTTGGATTTTGAACATTACTAACGGGTATCAAATGCCATCTATTACGTCTGTATTTTCCTAAACTTGTTTCAATTAAGTATGAACGAGGCTGTTCTAATTTTTTAACAACGGACCCATAACGTTTAAGATCAGTAATCCATACCTTTTGCCCTTTTTTTAACTCCGCCAGTTCTACAGGTCGATGACGCTTGTTATAATTTCTTTCATTTTTCTCTTTTATTTCCTTCTCGCGTTCAACAACTTCTTTGCTATCCACTTCTAATAATTTTGGTAACATAGGTAGATGAGTTTTTATCTTCCTTCCCATCATCAGCTCTGCGGATCTATAGCTCAACAATGCTTCGAAATAGTTGTCTTTATTTTTGTATAATATCGATTTCGCCACTTTTACCGCCGACTCCACTTCACCATTTGATTGGCTGAAATACTGGCTGTTGGAATTATGAGTAATATGGCATCAAATTGTGTAACATTGTCTGTTCTTAACACCGAGCATATACCAAATGTGGCAAAGTACTTCTTCATTTTCTGAATTACAGCCGAATCCGTCAATGACTCCAATTTATAAATTTCAAAATAACGAGAAAAGTAGTCTGTGATTATCAAGTACCATGAGTTATCTACTTTATTTTTGAACAAGTCTGCTGCTGCTTTTTCCATAGGTCTTGTTGGAATACTATCCATGTAATGAGGTTCTTTCGGATTCGCACGGTGTTCTATACATACATTACATTCTCTAACAACCCTTTCTAAATCGTTAGATAAACCAATCCACCATACGCTCATCTGGGCACGTCTTCGGCACTTTGTTAACCCTTGATGACCCATGTGTATAAAGTTAAGTACTTCAGGTTGTAGTTTAGGAGGAACTATTATTCCGCTTCCATACAATACTAAATCATCAGCCTCTGAAATGTCATTTCTATGCTGGTAATACGGTACTAACAAGTCAGGTAGTTTTGTTTTTGTAGGTCATCCATTATGACAGAAGAAACGAAGTTTCTGTATTACAGGATCTAGATTTTGCTCAACTTTGATCATTTCTAAGTAATAGTCTTTAACTGGAAAACAACCAGTAATTAGTTTTACATATATTTCAGTCTCTTCTACAATTACTTCTGCATCCGGTATTGGGCTTCTTGACAAAGTGTAAGCTATTACTAGAGACTTTCCAGGAATATATATTATCTCATATATATATCGCATTAAACGCATTCTGAACCTTTGAATTCTTAAACTCAAAGTATCAATGGGTTTAGTTTGCAAAAGTTGTACCATACCATACATTACTGGTATGCCGTTGACATATTCGGAAAATTTGTCAGCTGCCCATTCTATTTGAAAGTACCTTTTCTCTGTGTCAGTAATACTTCTTGATGCGTATGCCACCACTTGTCTCTCGTTTGTAACTCTGTTCTCTTGCATAAGGCATGCACCCAAACCGTAACTTGAAGCATCTGAACTTATAATCATGACTTTATCTCGATCAAAGAAAGAAAGTGTCGGAGTCTCTGATATCAATTTTTTTATCTCGATGAATGATTTTTCCTGTATTTGAGACCAAGTAAAATCATTTTTCCCAACCAGCGCATTTAAGGGTTCTAATACCGATGATCTCATTTTAATATATCTCGCAACAAAATTAATCATACCTAAAAATCTTTGGACCTCTACTTTATTCGTAGGGCGAGGGAATTTTTGTCTCTTTGGATCAACCGATATCCCTTTCTCAAACAACACATGGCCCAAATACGTTACCTCTTTTACTTAAAAAACGGATTTTTCTTTGTTAATAGTTATGCCTTCACTCGATAAACGCTCCAACACCATCATTAATGCTTGATCATGAGATTCCTTGCTATTTCCGAATATGAGAATATCATCAATATGCATAACTACCCCTTCGATACCAGTCAAAATTTGTCCAAACTTGGTAGCAAAATATTCAGGCGCACACGATATGCCAAAGGGCAGTCTTTTGAACACAAATCAGCCAAAAGGGCACATAAAACATGTAAAATTTTGACTTTCTTTCTTTAATTTTATTTGGTAAAAACCCTTATTGAATCGCAGTGGTATAGCAAGTAAGTCATCCGCCTAGCATACCAGAGGCCCAAGTTCGATCCCTGACCAGACTCACTGGTTATTGAGTATTAGGCTATGTAAAACTTCTCTAACTAATGCATTTGCCGTTCGGAGAAGGCGTTAAAACGTAGGTCCCTTCAATGAGTCTAAAAATACAATCGGATGCAACTCATTGTCTGAGAGAAGTACCCCTTGTTCCAATTGGAATATTGTCGGGGAATTATATATATATAAAAACCCTTATTGCAATCAATTTTGGAAAAATAACGTGCTCCTTTAATTTTCGCAAATTTCATCTCAATTTTCTCTATCGGGAAATATGGACGCATAACCGACTTATTCAGTTCAGTATAATCAACACATAAACGTATCTCCTTATTTTGTTTTGGCACTACTACAATTGGACTAACCCATTCCGTTACTTCTTCCACGGGTTCTATTATCTCTAGTTCAATTAGACGATTTAACTCTTCTTTTAACCTTGGTAATAGGGGTATTGCAACATTTCGAGGCACAGACTGTACAAATGGTTTATAATTTTCTTTCAACTTTATTTCAACCTCACCGCGAAATTCTAATTCCCGAAAAAGATTTGGATATTTTTGTAAGATACTTTCATAACAACTATAATCGCACTCTGATACTACATAACACTCCTCGGGAGGAGATACAATTTGTAGCATCTTTATAGCATTTATTCCCAATAAGGCGGTTTGTAAACCTTTAACAACATAACATGCAAATTTGTGTTTTCGTCCAGCATACTCGAATGTAAGATAGACTCGACCCAGTATTACCAAATTATTTCCATCCACGCCCTTTATTTCTGGGTAATCATAACTCCCGTTTTTATACATTATTGAAACAAATTCAGAATTCGCGGGCAAACATGTACAGTCTGCCCCTGTATCTACTAAAAACCTAACCTCACTATGCATCGCTATGGCAAAACAGTTTACGTACCAAGACCCTCTATTTCTTAACTCAGAAACAGTACCAATAAAGATAATCTCTTGCTCATTTTCCTCATTACGATTACTTTCACAATGACTTATTGTATGCTTTGTTTTAGTAGTATTTTTAAAATTTCTATCATTACCAAGAGTGTTAGTAGAATTTCTACAAACTACCTTATAATGCCCGACCTTATTACAGTTGTTACATACTGCTGTTTTCGCTGGACATCTAGACCCCTCATGACTGCTGTATCCACAATAGACACAACGCTTATTTTTGTTACTTGATCTATAAACTTGTTGCACACTTCTTTCCACAGCCATAACTGCCTTTTCATCTTGAATTACCTTGGTTTGTTTTGCCTGCATTTCTGCTTGTCTTGCAACATCAATTGCCGTCTTTAGCGTTAGGTCAATTCTCATCTGCAGCTGCTCGCTCATTTTCATATTTTCCATTCCCACAACAATCTTATCTCTAATAAGTTCTTCCTTGAGAACTTTAAACTCACAGGTCTCTGCTAATGTATATAAATCCGTAATAAAGTCGTCAACTGGCTCCCCCGTCTTCTGCGTTCTGGAGTTGAACTTAAACCTCTCAAATATAATATTTCTTTGAGGTTGGAAGTACTTGTCAAACTCGGTTAGCAGTTCTACCAACGTTTCTGGCTCACAGTTCAGCAGCAGTAATATTTCTTCACTTTTCTCCCCCATACAATATAGACAGGTGTCTATTTTTTCCTTTTCTGTGGCACTTGTGTTCAACTTTGACACAGTTGAATACCTTTCAAATCTTTTACGCCATACGTAAAATTAAAAAAAAATTAGAAAAAAAAAAAGTTTTACTTGTTAAACTTTGGTTTGTGAAGCAAACAAGTGAATTGACTTCACCTGACTGCCCCACGTTGGGCGCCATATTTTGTGATGGACGTGTGCTTTTTTTTAAAGAACTGAAAATTCTTCAAGTTGCCGGATTGCTTCTATGTGGATATTGGCACTTCGATATTGGGCTGTAGCTCGCCGGATTGGGGGGGAACTTTGCACTTGGTTTGGCAGCACATTCACAAAAAAGTTTTCGTGCCAAGAATAAATAAGTCGATCTTTTGACTCGAAGCTAAAATACACTGAACATTTGACGAGACATTGATTAGAAGTGGATGACCAATGAGACCGGACAGACTTGAGATGATAGGAGCTGCTCATTTGATATGAGGATCCTCAGGACCTCCGTCCTGGACAGGCTGCCCATCCCATATGACTTGATGAAGTCATCCTATGACAATTCTCCTTGCCTGAAATCTGGAGAAGTGTCCCTAAATTGTAAAACTTACCGCAAATTCAGTCTAAGAGTCCCATATCAACCATGAAATAATGGAATTACTACATAATTTCAATGTTTTTGTACATATTTTTATTATACAAATAAAGTCAAAATAAAATATACCTAGTAAATTGAAATATAAATGATGTTCTACATCTATTGATAAAGTTTTACAATATATACTGTTTTACAACAAAAAATAGGAATTATAAAGTAAATTTATGGTTTAGTACTATTTAAGGTAGTAATAATACTTATTGGTATCAAGAAAAATAAATGATTATGATATTAAACCTCAAAAGTTATTAAATTTTTGTCATTCATTTTGTTTTATTTATTTATTCAAGAATTTAGTTATTTATTTAGTCATTTTATTAAGTTATTTATTTCGTTAATTATTTATGTAATTATTTATTTCAATCTTTATTTATATAATTATTTATTCAATTCTTTATTTAGTCATTAATTTAATTAATTATTTATTTAATTATTTTATTAAGTTATCTATTTCATTATTTATTTATGTAATTATTTATTTAAATCATTATTTATATAATTATTTATTTAGTTCTTTATTTAGTTATTTATTTAATTAATTATTTATTTAATTATTTTATTAAGTTATTTATTTAATTATTTATTTATGTAATCTAATTATTTATTTATTTAATTATTTATGTGATTAATTGTTTAATTCATTATTTAATTATTTATTTAATTGAACTTTATTTTTTTAATCAAATTTAGACTTTAATTAAGATTTATTTTGTACTTCTATTAACTTACTTTAGAATTTTAATTGTATTTTCTATAATTTCAGCTGTTTTATTTCAAAATTTATTTTTTTATTTAATTTATTTTATGTTCTTTTCTTGTAACGAATTTATTATAAATTTTAGATTTAGAATTAATCGTATTTAAGTTATTTATAAAAATCTCATTATTTTTATTCAATTGAAGTCAAATTTAACAACTAAAGTTATTTGACATACAATTAATTCTTCTTATTCAAGTTTCTTTAAGTAAAAATCTAATTAGAATTTATTCAAAATAGCATCTTTTTATTTTAGGTTAAGTCCATTTTTAGTTTTATTATGTATTTATTTATATTATTGTAGCAGCCTGAATTAAATATTATTTAATTCATTTTTATAATTATTATTTTATTAAAAATGGGATATATATTATTTTCAAATTATTATTAAAATTATTATTTCTCATCATTATTATTGTTTATTATCATGTTTTATATTTTTGTATTTATTGTATTTTATTTGTTGACCGAACACCCTAATAATTTATCACTAACTGTTATACAAAATTCTTTATGATATTGTTCATCAATAATAAAGAGCGTAACAATTAATATTAGCTCTCACGCTCATTATTATTTTCTTATCCCTATTAAATTGTTTTTATATTTTTTCGAATTCCCTTTGTACTAGACGACTTATGTATTTGACCTGATCTAAGTTAGTTAATTACAATTATTGATTTTTTCATTCTCGATGCAACTTTTAAACAATAAACACCTTAAAACTAAAAGCGCATTACTTCATTTTTATAATTAAATAAAACAATAACTAAATAATTGCTCAGACACAGGAAGTTCTTTTAGACTACTGTGACAACCAAATCTGAGGACGAATACTGGCTGCATAGCCTTGTTTGACCCAGATATAATTTCTATTAAAAATAATAAATTAATAACAAATAAAATTATTTAATAAGGTGGGAAACCGCCTTATTACAATTGGCGCCCAACGTAAAATTTTGCAAAATAAATTGAATTTTTTTTTTTTAATTATACCAACACTCAGGGGATACCCCTATAAATGCGTTGCATTGTGTTGATGTTAGGAAATAAAGGATTGGGTAGGAGGAAAGATAGAGTAGTGTTTGTGGATATTTGATTTGAATCGTTGGATATTGTATTGGGTTGGAAAAACATAGTCAGGAAGAGAATTCCACATTCGAATAGTTCGGCCAAAAAACGAGTTTTCTTTGTGATGCGTTGTACGACTCATATTCCAACTAATTACAAAAGGATGCGCTCTGTTTGCTAAACGTGTGTTTCGTTTAAAAGTATGCGTATTTGGAATAAGACTACGTATGTCGTCAGAACATTTACCATGATAATATCTGTAGAACAATGAAAGGCATCCTACGTTTCGACGATGTTCGAGTGAATTTAAAGATTCACAAATAGTGATATCACCTATTAGGTCAATGGCTCGCTTTTGAACACGATCCAACATTTCAAGACTAGAACGTGCAGCACCTGCCCAAACGTGAGAATTGTACTCCATTTTTGGACGTATGTACGTGGTATATATCCGGAATAAGTCGGTTGGTGAGAAATATGTTCTACATCGTCTTAAAAACCCTAGGCATTTAAATGATTCTTTTGACACGTCAAAAACATGTTGATTCCACCGGACATCAGGCTGTATTTTTATACCGAGGATAGAGAGGGAATCGGTTCCTTGGATGGTTGAGTCACCCATTCGAAGGGAAGAAGACGGTGAGTTTACGAATCGTTTATGTGTTAATAAACAACATTGAGTTTTGAGTGCATTGAAGTCAACCATGTTAGCTTTGCCCCATGTGTAAATTATATCAAGGTCACGATTGAGCGATTCATTCATTTTAAATCTGGACAGATTGACCTCGGAGGTTAATGGTCTCCGATCGAAAGAATAGGAATGGCTGATATTACTATCATCCGCAAATGAGTAAATTGGGTTAGAAGTAATTTCCAGTAAATCATTCATGAATATTAAAAACAATGTTGGCGATAAAACTGAACCCTGAGGGACACCAGAATTCAGTAAAAAATCGTTTGAAGAGACTCCATCTATTACAACCCTTATAATTCGGTCTTTAAGGAAGCTAGAAATAAATTTTAAGAATACTTCACCTACTCCAAAAGGTTTGAGCTTCGAAAGTAAAGATTTGTGCCAAACACGGTCGAATGCTTTGGAGATGTCTAATGAGACTACTTTGCTCTCGCCTAATCGATGAATTGAATGGGACCACTGTTCAGAAAGGAATGCCATTAAATCACCTGTTGAACGACCATTACGAAATCCATACTGTTTATCGTTTAGTAGGTGATTGGATTCAATATAGCTAACAAGATGGTGGTTTAACATACTTTCCATAACTTTGGAAAGTGTAGAACATAAGGCAATAGGACGATAATTGTTAGGGTTGGCCTGGTCACCTTTTTTGGGAATTGGTTGGACGTTGGCAATTTTCCAACAATTAGGAAAAACACCGGACCGGTATGATAGGTAAAATAGATTACGCAGGGGACGAGACAGGGAAGATGAACATTTTTTTAAAACTATTGGAGGTATACAGTCAGGACCAGAAGATTTGTTTACATTTAACTCAGACAACACTTTTTTTACAGCACGTGTTCTAAAATATACGTTGGGCATTGTACAAGTCACACTGGGAAGTACAGGAGATAGTAGATTTATATCCGGAAGGAAAGAGTTTGATGAAAATACATGAGCGAATAGATCGGCTTTTTCCTTAGGTTCAGTGATAATGCGGTTATTATTTCGAAGGGGGGGGATTGAACTGTCAGAACTATTACGGATCCTCTTGACAAACGACCAAAAACTTTTGCTATTTTTTGGTGTGTCCAAAATTTTATTTCTAATATTACGTTCGAAGAGTGATTTCTCATGACAAAGAATTTTATCACAATCTCTTCTAGCTTGTTTTCGAAGGAGTTCAGTTTCGTCATTTTTATTTAATCTCCAGTCTTTAAAAGCCTTATTTTTAGTTTTTACAGCTTCACGACATACACTGTTAAACCAACATTTGTTTTTAATTTTATTTGATAAAGTTTTTCTTGGAATATACATTTCCATACCCAGCAGGATTATATTAACAACCATTTCTGCGGCAGAGTTTATGTTCCTGTCAAGAAAACATAATTTCCAGTTGAAATTATTATAAAATTTTGTAAGAGCCGGCCAATTGGCTTCTTTGAAAAGATATATTGAACGTGGAGGAAGGCGTCCTGGAGCAACATTGAGATCTGAGAGGGAAAAACTGGACGATATAACACAGTGGTCGGAATTACCTAGGGGGTCAAGGATGTTTATGTTAAGTTTTTCAGGGTGAGAGGACAAGAATAAGTCAAGAGTGTTTCCATTTGAACCGGCTACACTTGGTAAATGTGTAGGCTCTTTCACTAACTGAGTAAGGTGGTTATGTGCTGCAAAGAGTTCTACATATTGACCTTCTGGTGAGGTGTGGGATGAATGCCTCAGCCAAGAAATGTTGTGAATATTAAAATCACCCATTACAATTATTTCAGTATTTGGATGATCATAATATATTTTTGAAATTGTGGTGGAAATAGCGTCAAAGCAATTAAATGTTTTAGATTTTTCCATGTTTGGGCTACGATACAGAAAACAGACGTGAAGCAAAACAGAACGAATCTTTAATTTCAGCCATAACGTGGAAAATTTGGGATCATTACTTTTGTATTGATTCTGAATTTCATGAAATAAATCTCCACGCGTATATAATGCTAAGCCTCTGTTGGAGACAAAGGCAGGAACAAAATTATAACCCGGTATTTGAAATTCTAATGGGTCTGCTGTTTCGGAAACCTGAGTCTCACAGACAGAAACTATCTGTGGACGGTAACATTGGGTGTGAGCGTACAACGCAAAAAAATTCGAACGAAGGCCTCGTATGTTACAAAAGTCTATTCGAAACTTTCCTGACATGATTTAAAGAAATAGGTAAATAAACCATCAAACAAGATTAAGGGGTAAAACTAAAGTTAGAGTTAACTTGAAATAGCTGCGGCGTATAACTAGTGTCTAGTGTTATGCCTTAAACACTAATTATAAACAGCTACGAAAAGAAACTCGAGCTGTTAGGTTACATGTTTTGAGACGGAATTATAACATAGGACAAACAACTACAACAACAATACTGCTACTGAGAGGTATAAAAGCCCTTAATGTGGTCATTTATTTAGTTATAAGAAAGCGGAGAGTTGTTATTTTTATTTTTCGTTTTTTTTTTCTTCTTTATTTGTCATTTCTTTCTTATTTAAGATTCTCAAGAGAGCTTTAGCATTTATTGTTGTATGAAAGATATGGGTTTTGTTGTAAAAATTAATGTTTAATTTATTTTTTTTGTAGATTTGTTTTAATTTGTTTATTGTTTTTTTTTTTTTAGTTATTTTATATTTTGATCACTGTTTATAGATGTAATTTTAAGATTTTGAATTTAATAAATCTGTTTTGTTATGTTAATTTTGTTGGTAGTGATGATTTTTTATGAAATGTGAAACACCGTATAAACACAAAAAAAGACAAAAAACGTGTTGATTGCTCGGCGGACAGAACATTTTTTTTATCTATTTGTGGTTGTTCGTTTTTAGAGCGGTTAAAATGCCCAGACCAACGATGAATTCTCAAAGTACTATAAGTAGTGCTGAAATGCAAAACATGGTGATTCCAAATCCAATTTCTACCCCGTCCTCCACTTTAAATAAACAAAATCGAAATCCAGTTTCTGCTGAAAATATTCCAATAAACCCCACTGTCAATGCCCCTATGGTAAACTTGACAGAACGTCAATTTTCTGATCTCATAGGATCTCTACAAGTTCGTCAGAATAGGAAAACTACTTTTAGCAATTGTAGTGCCCGTTTCAATGGTGGCCGCAGTACATCGAAAGTCGAAGACTTTATTGCAACAATTTTAGTATATAAGTCTGCTGAAGACATTTCCGATTCGATGGCACTGATTAGCTTACCTTTACTGCTAGAAGGTTTTGCGTCGTCGTGGTGGCAAGGTATTAAGGACGAAGTAAGGACTTTTGATGAAGCCATGGAGCTATTGCGCAGCGCTTTTGCTCCTCCCAAACCGGATTGGCGTATTTATGCGGAGATCTTTCAAGATAAACAAAAAACATACGAAACCACAGACAACTTTATCTGTAGGAAAAGACGTCTTTTTGCACAGTTGAAAGAAAGAGTCCCAGAAAGCACAAAAATTAATATGATATTTTCATTAATAAACATACAAGTTCGTGAAAAAATCTCCAGGGAAAGCCTAGAAACTTTTCAAGACTTGCTTTCGAAGGCTCGCGATATTGAATTATTAAATAATGAAAATAATCTTCAACCGTATAGAAGTTCTGCTGATGAAAAAAATCAAAGCCAGGCTAAATGTTCCTTCTGTAGAAAGAAAAATCATACAGCGGATGTTTGCTACAAGCGCCTGGAGATGGAAAAAAAGAAGAAACCTGAAGAAACCAAACTAAATTGTTATGGCTGTGGAGCCATAGGGTTCTATAGGTCGAATTGTCCAACGTGTAATAATAAAACGGTAGTTGAAAGTCCAAAAGAAATGGATTTCAACAGCATCCATACAAACATAGTTGGGAGAAATGTACCGACTGTAGAAGTTAATATACAAGGGTTAAAAGGTGAAGCATAAACTTGTAGAAAAGCAAGTAAAATTCCAATCAGTTTTTGCAGAAATTACGCTAGCTGATGGAATCCCTAAGAAAGAGGAAGTTTTTTCAACCATAGTCTTAATAACTATTGGTAAACGCTTAAAGCGTATTCGTTTTATTTGCCTCCCAAAGGCTACAGATAACAGAACTTTGCTTGGAATTGACTTTTTAGAACAAGCCGGCATTGTTATGGATCTAGCCCAAAGAACATGGCACTTCAAAGATGAGCCAAACAAAATTTTTGAATTTAAGCCAAAGCCATCGAAGGTTAAAGATCAGATAAATCTTAACCAAGCTAACATTAATGAAATAGAAAATTCGTCAAATAAAAGCGGCGTTAATAATTTTATGTCATGGTTTGAGAAAAACAGTAAACAGGATCCGAAAAACACGCCAACTTTAAAATCAATTTGCTCCCCACAAAATGATTACTCCCCGAGAGGAATTTTAAAAATTTTCGAAGACTCCTTACCCCAAAATTTTGAAATGCCAAAAGAATTGGATTTATTTCCACCATTAAAAAAGAAGAAAACCCAAGACACTTCGTTAACACAAGCGTTTGAATTCAACGCGATCGATTTTAATATATGCGAAAATGAAAATTCCCATTTAAATAAAAATCAAAAAGAAAGTTTAATAAAACTTTTAAATTTTTATGAGGATATTTTTAAAAACATTTGCTCTCCTATCAAAGGAATATATCATAAAATTAAAACTGGAGATAATACTCCAATAGCTAACCCTCCGTATAGAATTTCTCCTGCTATGAAAGAAAAGTTAAAAATGGAATTGAATGATATGCTATCGAAAGGAATTATAGAAGAAAAAGAATCACCTTGGGCATTTCCTGTTGTTTTAATACCCAAAAAAGATAATTCTATACGACTTTGTGTCGATTATCGAAAACTAAATTCCATTACCGTAACTGACACATACCCATTACCAAGAATGGAAGATCTTTTGCATGCTGCTAAAACTACACCATATATGTCAACAATTGATTTAAAATCTGGGTACTGGCAAGTTGAGATGAATCCGGAAGATAAGCTCAAAACAGCGTTTACAACGCCTTTTGGAATATATGTTTTTAACCGAATGCCATTTGGACTCAAAAATGCTCCGGCAACCTTCCAAAGGATCATTGATAAAATAAAAGCAAGCCTCCCTAATGTTCTCATTTTGGCATATATAGATGACATTATTATTTGCTCTAATGATTTTAATAGTCATTTAAAAGATCTTGATAATACTTTTAAAAAACTACAATTTATTGGTTTTCATCTTAATAAAGAAAAATGCTATTTTTGCAAACCTAAAGTTAAATACTTAGGTCATATTTTGACAAAAAATGGCATAGAAATTGATCCAGAAAAAACTTCTGCGATTCTACAACGACCAATTCCTAAAAATCTTAAACAACTTATGTCGTTTCTACAGACTTGCTCGTGGTTCAGAAGATTTATACCGAATTTTGCTGAAATATCAAAACCTCTTTCAAGCTTAACGAAAAAGAATGCTGTATGGAAATGGACTGATGCTGAAAATAAGTCGTTCCAAAAATTAAAGGAAAAATTAATTACCCCACCAATCCTCCAACAAGTTAAAGAAAGTGAACCGTTTCTTCTAAGAACTGACGCCAGCAATTATGCGATCGGGGCTGTATTACTGCAGGGGGAGAAAAACGCAGAACACCCTATTGAGTACGCCAGCCGTCTTTTGATTCCAGCCGAAAGAAATTATTCTACCACTGAACGTGAAGCATTAGCTGTTGTATGGGCTGTTCAGAAATTTAGAGGATATATCGAAGGCTCCGAAGTTACAGTTTTTACAGACCACCAACCACTTAAATGGCTATTTGCACTTAAATCCCCAACCGGAAGATTGGCCAGATGGTCTTTGTTATTACAAAGCTATAATTTAACGTTTAATTATACTCCTGGAAGACAAAATATCATTGCCGATACTCTATCACGCCCGCCATGTATGGATGAGTTGTGCATAGAATCTTGTAATTGTAATGCAATAGAAATTGATTTTCCTCGTAAAGGACATGAAGAGTTTCGTAAAGCTCAACTGGAAGATGAAGAATTGAAAAATATTATCTTAGCTTTCGAAAACGACGATGAAAATGTCACTAGATTTACAAATCGTGGTTACATAATGATTGATGGCATTCTTTATAAACACAATGCAGACCAAAATTCTGAAAATGGTCAATTGTTAATACCAAAATCTCATCGTCAGGAAATTTTAATAAAATATCATAATGACCCGATGTCTGGACATTATGGTATAGACAAAACTATGAGTCGTATTACACCACTATTTTATTGGCCAGGTATAAGAACCGATATCTCAAATTATGTGAAATCGTGCGAAGAATGTAAGAAATACAAACCTACAAATATGAAGCCTTGCGGATTGTTGCAAACTTTGAGTAGCAACAGAAGATTTGAAATTATAGCGTTGGACTTGTTTGGTCCCTTGCCTAAAACTGCAGAAGGATATCAATGGATCCTGATAGTGGAGGATATTTGTAGTAGATGGGTGGAACTTTTTGCATTAAAGGAAGCAACAGCTGAAAACTGTGCATTAACTTTTCTTAATGAAGTAATTTTGAGATACGGAGTACCAAAAAGACTACACACTGATAATGGAACTCAGTTTATTTCTGCTCTAATGCAAAAACTTACATATTGTCTGGGAATCAAACAAACATTTACTGCCATATATCATCCTGAAGCTAATCCGGTAGAAAGAAAAAACCGTGATTTGAAAACCCAATTATCAATTTGTGTCGGGAAAGACCACACAAAATGGAATGTCATGTTACCAGCTATAAGATTTGCTATGAACACTGCAAAATGTGATAGTACTGGATATTCTGCTGCTTTTCTAACATTTGGTCGTGAGCTCAGAACGCCAACAGAAGTAAATTATGATTTTAAAGCAATAGTCAAAGCAGAGAATTTTATACCTCAAATTACTCCTCATCTGTTAAAGCTTGCACATACGCGAACGATGCCCAACATAAAATGCAAGACCGAAACAAAAGTCTCACAGATATGAAGCGGAAATCATCACACCATATACAAATTGGCGATAAAGTGTTAGTAGCAACGCATATACTGAGTAAAGCAAAAGATGGAATAACTTCGAAATTTACACCTCGCAGAGATGGTCCATATTTAGTAATCGGAGCTAAAGGTACATCTTGTTTTACCATTGCTGCAGTAAACGCACCAAATATACCATTAGCAACTTTACATACGTCTGCGTTGACTCCTTATGAAGGCGATTCCGGAACGCCCATTTATCCAATTCGAAAAAGAGGTCGTCCGAACCAACAACAAAACAACTATCAACAACAAAACAACAACCAACAACAAAACAACAACCAACAACAAAACAACAATCAACAACAAAATAACAACCAAAAACAAGTTGAAACTCAACAACAAAATAAGAAGCAACAACAATCTGGTAAACATCAACAAATCAATGCCAGCAACAATCATCCAACAACCCTAAGAAGATCCTTGCGCTTGAAGACTGGGTTCAAAAACTGATATCCTGGTCGCATCATCGGGACGATTAATGCACCAGAGGGGGAGGTTGTAGCAGCCTGAATTAAATATTATTTTATTCATTTTTATAATTATTATTTTATTAAAAATGGGATATATATTATTTTCAAATTATTATTAAAATTATTATTTTGCATCATTATTATTGTTTATTATCATGTTTTATATTTTTGTATTTATTGTATTTTATTTGTTGACCGAACACCCTAATAATTTATCACTAACTGTTATACAAAATTCTTTATGATATTGTTCATCAATTATAAAGAGCGTAACAATTAATATTAGCTCTCACGCTCATTATTATTTTCTTATCCCTATTACATTGTTTTTATATTTTTTCGAATTCCCTTTGTACTAGACGACTTATGTATTTGACCTGATCTAAGTTAGTTAATTACAATTATTGATTTTTTCATTCTCGATGCAACTTTTAAACAATAAACACCTTAAACTAAAAGCGCATTACTTCATTTTTATAATTAAATAAAACAATAACTAAATAATTGGTCAGACACAGGAAGTTCTTTTAGACTACTGTGACAACCAAATCTGAGGACGAATACTGGCTGCATAGCCTTGTTTGACCCAGATATAATTTCTATTAAAAATAATAAATTAATAACAAATAAAATTATTTAATAAGGTGGGAAACCGCCTTATTACATTATGTATTTCTTTATATTAGGTATTTATTTATAAGTATATAAGAATAAATTTATAATAAAGGTTATCTAGTCATTTTACCGTATGTATGTGTATTAACGTAAAGTTAAGTAGTTACTCTAACGTATGCACATGTATTTCAGTAGAGTTAGGTAGTTACTCTAACGTAAGCACATGTACTTAAGTAGCGTTATGTAGTTGCTCTAACGTAAGTACGATTATACAATTACAATATAATTATAGTCACATAAGAATAAGTATATAACTGTAAATAATCATATATAGTAACAATAATTAGATGTGTACAAATATAATTAGGTATAAGTATATAAATTTAGTTTTAGAAACAATACAATACAAGTTTAAGTATAATTTTAGATTAAGTATAGTTAAGTATGTAAGTTCAATTTTAGCAAATAGAATATAAGTTTAAGTTTTAATTTTAGATTAAGTATAGTATGTAAATACAAATTTAGAAAATATAATATAAGTTTAAGTATAATTTTAGGTTAAGTATAAATATATTAGGTTAAGTTTAATTAGGTTAAGTATATAAATTCAATTTTTAGAAAATATAGTATAAGTTTAAGTTTTAATTTTTAGATTAAGTATAGTTAAGAATAAGTATCGGGTGTTTTTTATTGAGGTATAGAACTTTAAGTTGGCATCACTTTTTTAACTGGCGGCCATTTTGTCAGCTGTCAAGTGATTAATATTTAGTTTGGTTTGCCATTTCATCATGAACAGGTTGACAAAAAAACAACGCTTGCAAATCGTGCAAATTTATTTCGAAAATAATGGTTCAGTTCGCGAAGTTTACCGCAAGCTCCGTCCATTTTATGGTCGACATAATCGTCCATCAGAGCAATTAATTCGGTTAACCATGGATCGTTTTCGCACTACGTTTACTCTATGTGATAATACGCATCCGCAGCGACGTCGAACAGTGCGCACCGAAGAAAAAATTGCCGCTGTAGAGCAAAGTGTTGAAGAGGACCCGAATGAATCGATTCGCCACCGTGCACAGCAATTGGAGCTTTGTCCATCAACTTTATGGAAGATTTTGCGCAAAGATCTTGGCTTGCGACCTTACAAGATCCAGCTTGTGTAAGAATTAAACCCGCGAGACCATGCAATTCGTCGTGATTTTGGTGTATGGGCCGAAAATGAGATTGATCTCGATGCTGATTTTGTTCAGTGATGAGGCTCATTTTTGGTTGAATGGCTACGTCAACAAGCAAAATTGCCGCATTTGGAGTGAAGAGAATCCACATGAGACCCTTGAGACGCCATTACATCCACAAAAACTGACTGTTTGGTGTGCTCTATGGGCTGGTGGAGTCATTGGGCCATACTTCTTCCGAAATAATGCTGGAGAGTCAGTTACCATAAATGGAGACCGGTATAGAGCCATGATAACCGACTATTTTGTTCCCCAATTGGATGGCATGAATGTGGATGAGTTGTGGTTCCAACAAGACGGCGCTACATGCCACACAGCGCACGTCACAATTGATTTATTGAAGGAAACATTCGATGAGCGCATAATTTCGCGGAATGGACCTGTCAATTGGCCGCCAAGATCGTGCAATTTGACACCACTGGATTATTTTCTTTGGGGATATGTGAAGTCGCTCGTCTACGCCAACAAACCAGAAACGTTAGGGGACTTGGAAGCCAACATTCGTGGCGTTATTGCCAACATGCGGCCCCATATGCTCGAAAAAGTAGTTGAAAATTGGACCTGTAGAATTGGCTTTATTCGAGCCAGCCGCGGCGGCCACATGCCCGAAATCATATTTAAACATTAATGGCATAAAATTTTCCTTCCAATAAAGCCAAATTGATGGACATTAAAACGATTTTCTTGTGTTTTATTTCAATTCGAAGTTCTATACCTCTAAAAAAAACACCCATTATATAAATTAAATTTTTAGAAAATATAATAATTTAAGTTTTAATTTTTAGGTTAGGTTTTAAGTAATTCAATTAGTAATGTAAGTCCGGTATAGCAATCTATAGGTAATAATATGTAAGTCAGGTAGATAATTGGTAGCATCATAGCGGTAAAATCAGGATAGGTATTTATGTAAATGTATTTGTAATTTTCTTTCTTTTATATAAATGTATTGTAAATTTTTTTAGGTAGGTATAAGTATATTTAAAAAAAACTTGTTTAAGAATAACGGCACTGGCTCGTGGGCTACCGAACGTTCCCGTTATTTTCTTTAGAGACTGTACTCACTGCTTTTTTTTGGCTATAGACCTCGTGGTGCAAAAAATTTGGCGTCGTGGTCCCTTACAGTTGTCGTATGCCGTACCTGATGAAATCATTCGGGCTTCCAATAGAGCAAACAATTATTTTTATCTGACACAACTTGTCCTGATGAAAATAGAAGATATGGCACATGTACTGATGCCTCGTGCCTACTATCCTCTCAAGACGCACGGTACCCAATGGCTTGGAAAAGAAACAATCACTATTGCCTATGTATAACACACCAAAAAAAACTAAAACGTAGTTTTACCGCCATTTGAGTTTAAAATTTGAATTTGGGGTACAAACCTGTTTTGTTATATTGAAACGAAAGTTTAATCTTTTAATAGTTAATAGTATTCATTTAAATAATTGGATTACACGTGTTTCATATATTACTGACTTTCTTCCCTGTGTATCTACTTTATAATAATCCAAGGTGTTCAGTGTTGCCAACTTTGCCACATTAAAAACCTGGATTTAAATGTTGTCAACTTTACAACACATCCCCCTCTCTTAGTCAATTTCTAAAATATAATCTTTTAAATGTATAGGTTTCTTTAAAGATCTGCCAGATCTAGAAGTGATTGCCGAGGATTCAGCCAATGCATTATTTAATTCATTGTAATTCGTGGCTGTATTCTCGTTTACAATTGTGTCTTGAAATTCTTGAGTTATCTCTTGGTTATTAACATCTTGAATATTACTTTCTTGGAATTGATATAAATCGATATTACTTGAGTAATCGTAACTTGGATTTTGAACATTACTAACGGGTATCAAATGCCATCTATTACGTCTGTATTTTCCTAAACTTGTTTCAATTAAGTATGAACGAGGCTGTTCTAATTTTTTAACAACGGAACCATAACGTTTAAGATCAGTAATCCATACCTTTTGCCCTTTTTTAACTCCGCCAGTTCTACAGGTCGATGACGCTTGTTATAATTTCTTTCATTTTTCTCTTTTATTTCCTTCTCGCGTTCAACAACTTCTTTGCTATCCACTTCTAATAATTTTGGTAACATAGGTAGATGAGTTTTTATCTTCCTTCCCATCATCAGCTCTGCGGGAGAGAATCCGTTTTCTAAAGGCGTGGATCTATAGCTCAACAATGCTTCATAATAGTTGTTTTTATTTTTGTATAATATCGATTTCGCCACTAGTACGGGCTGTTGGAATTATGAGTAATATTGTACTCTTGACAGAACCTTTTGAAATTATAGGAATCAAATTGTGTACCATTGTCTGTTCTTAACACCGAGCATATACCAAATGTCGCAAAGTACTGCTTCATTTTCTGAATTACAGCCGAATCCGTCAATGACTCCAATTTATAAATTTCAAAATAACGAGAAAAGTAGTCTGTGATTATTAAGTACCATGAGTTATCTACTTTATTTTTGAACAAGTCTGCTGCTGCTCTTTCCATAGGTCTTGTTGGACCTATGTGAGGTTCTTTCGGATTCGTACGGTGTTCTATACATACATTACATTCTCTAACAACCCTTTCTAAATCGTTAGATAAACCAATCCACCATACGCTCATCTGGGCACGTCTTCGGCACTTTGTTAACCCTTGATGACCCATGTGTATAAAGTTAAGTACTTCAGGTTGTAGTTTAGGAGGAACTATTATTCCGCTTCCATACAATACTAAATCATCAGCCTCTGAAATGTCATTTCTATGCTGGTAATACGGTACTAACAAGTCAGGTAGTTTTGTTTTTGTAGGCCATCCATTATGACAGAAGAAACGAAGTTTCTGTATTACAGGATCTAGATTTTGCTCAACTTTGATCTTTTCTAAGTAATAGTCTTTAACTGGAAAGCAACCAGTAATTAGTTTTACATATATTTCAGTCTCTTCTACAATTTCTTCTGCATCCGGTATATTTGATATTGGGCTTCTTGACAAAGCGTCAGCTATTACTAGAGACTTTCCAGGAATATATATTATCTCATATATATATCGCATTAAACGCATTCTGAACCTTTGAATTCTTAAACTCAAAGTATCAATGGGCTTAGTTTGCAAAAGTTGTACCAATGGCTTGTGGTCTGTTTCAAATATTACTGGTATGCCGTTGACATATTCGGAAAATTTTTCAGCTGCCCATACTAATGCCAGTGCCTCTCTTTCTATTTAAAAGTACCTTTTCTCCGTGTCAGTCATACTTCTTGATGCGTATGCCGCCAATTGTCTCTCGTTTGTAACTCTGTCCTCTTGCATAAGGCATGCACCCAAACCGTAACTTGAAGCATCAAAACTTATAATCATGACTTTATCTGGATCAAAGAAAGAAAGTGTCGGAGTCTCAGATATCAATTTTTTTATCTCGATGAATGATTTTTCCTGTATTTGAGACCAAGTAAAATCATTTTTCCCAACCAGCGCATTTAAGGGTTCTAATACCGATGATCTCATTTTAATATATCTCGCAACAAAATTAATCATACTTAAAAATCTTTGGACCTCTACTTTATTCGTAGGGCGAGGGAATTTTCGTATAGCGTCCAGTCTCTTTGGATCAACCGATATCCCTTTCAACACATGGCCCAAATACGTTACCTCTTTTACTCCAAAAACGGATTTTTCTTTGTTAATAGTTATGCCTTCACTCGATAAACGCTCCAACACCATCATTAATGCTTGATCATGAGATTCCTTGCTATTTCCGAATATGAGAATATCATCAATATGCATAACTACCCCTTCGATACCAGTCAAAATTTGTCCAAACTTGGTAGCAAAATATTCAGGCGCACACGATATGCCAAAGGGCAGTCTTTTGAACACAAATCGGCCAAAAGGGCATATAAAACATGTCAAATTTTGACATTCTTTCTTTAATTTTATTTGGTAAAAACCCTTATTGCAATCAATTTTAGAAAAATAACGTGCTCCTTTAATTTTCGCAAATTTCATCTCAATCTTCTCTGTCGGGAAATATGGACGCATAACCGACTTATTCAGTTCAGTATAATCAACACATAAACGTATCTTCTTATTTTGTTTTGGCACTACTACAATTGGACTAACCCATTCCGTTACTTCTTCCACGGGTTCTATTATCTCTAGTTCAATTAGACGATTTAACTCTTCCTTTAACCTTGGTAATAGGGGTATTGCAACATTTCGAGGCACAGACTGTACAAATGGTTTACAATTTTCTTTCAACTTTATTTCAACCTCACCGCGAAATTCTCCTAATTCCCGAAAAAGATTTGGATATTTTTGTAAGATACTTTCATAACAACTATAATCGCACTCTGATACTACATCACACTTCTCGGGAAGAGATACAATTTGTAGCATCTTTATAGCATTTATTCCCAATAAGGCGATTTGTAAACCTTTAACAACATAACATGCAAATTTGTGTTTTCGTCCAGCATACTCGAGTGTAAGATAGACTCGACCCAGTATTACCAAATTATTTCCATCCACGCCCTTTATTTCTGGGTAACCATAACTCCCGTTTTTATACATTATTGAAACAAATACAGAATTCGCGGGCAAACATGTACAGTCTGCCCCTGTATCTACTAAAAACCTAACCTCACTATTTATCGCTATGGCAAAACAGTTTACGTACCAAGACCCTCTATTTCTTAACTCAGAAACAGTACCAATAAAGTTAATCTCTTGCTCATTTTCCTCATTACGATTACTTTTACAATGACATATTGTATGCTTTGTTTTAGTAGAATTTTTAAAATTTCTATCATTACCTTAGAGTGTTACATTAGAGTGTTAGTAGAATTTCTACAAACTACCTTATAATGCCCGACCTTATTACAGTTGTTACATACTGCTGTTTTCGCTGAACATCTAGACCCCTCATGACTGCTGTATCCACAATAGCCACAACGCTTATTTTTGTCACTTGATCTATAAACTTGTTGCACACTTCTTTCCACAGCCATAACTGCCTTTTCATCTTGAATTACCTTGGTTTGTTTTGCCTGCATTTCTGCTTGTCTTGCAACATCAATTGCCGTCTTTAGCGTTAGGTCACTTCTCATCTGCAGCTGCTCGCTCACTTTCAGATTTTCCATTCCCACAACAATCCTATCTCTAATAAGTTCTTCCTTGAGAACTTTAAACTCACAGGTCTCTGCCAATGTATATAAATCCGTAATAAAGTCGTCAACTGGCTCCCCCGTCTTCTGCGTTCTGGAGTTGAACTTAAACCTCTCAAATATAATATTTCTTTGAGGTTGGAAGTACTTGTCAAACTCGGTTAGCAGTTCTGCCAACGTTTCTGGCTCACAGTTCAGCTGCAGTAATATTTCTTCACTTTTCTCCCCCATACAATATAGACAGGTGTCTATTTTTTTATTTTCTGTGGCACTTGTGTTCAACTTTGACACAGTTGAATACCTTTCAAATCTTTTACGCCATACGGGCCACTTTTCGGGTTGTTGAAAATTGAAATTCTCTGGGGGTACAACATTTGCTGCCATCATGACCACTGGTGTCTGCTGAGTATTTGTTGTCTTTTTTCTGCTTATCTTTAGTGTTTTACCGCTGCCACCATGTTTTGTTATATTGAAACAAAAGTTTAATCTTTTAATAGTTAATAGTATTTATTTAAATAATTGGATTACACGTGTTTCATATATTACTGACTTTCTAATAATTTATCACTAACTGTTATACAAAATTCTTTATGATATTGTTCATCAATTATAAAGAGCGTAACAATTAATATTAGCTCTCACGCTCATTATTATTTTCTTATCCCTATTTCATTGTTTTTATATTTTTTCGAATTCCCTTTGTACTAGACGACTTATGTATTTGACCTGATCTAAGTTAGTTAATTACAATTATTGATTTTTTCATTCTCGATGCAACTTTTAAACAATAAACACCTTAAAACTAAAAGCGCATTACTTCATTTTTATAATTAAATAAAACAATAACTAAATAATTGGTCAGACACAGGAAGTTCTTTTAGACTACTGTGACAACCAAATCTGAGGACGAATACTGGCTGCATAGCCTTGTTTGACCCAGATATAATTTCTATTAAAAATAATAAATTAATAACAAATAAAATTATTTAATAAGGTGGGAAACCGCCTTATTACATTATGTATTTCTTTATATTAGGTATTTATTTATAAGTATATAAGAATAAATTTATAATAAAGGTTATCTAGTCATTTTACCGTATGTATGTGTATTAACGTAAAGTTAAGTAGTTACTCTAACGTATGCACATGTATTTCAGTAGAGTTAGGTAGTTACTCTAACGTAAGCACATGTACTTAAGTAGCGTTATGTAGTTGCTCTAACGTAAGTACAATTATACAATTACAATATAATTATAGTCACATAAGAATAAGTATATAACTGTAAATAGTCATATATAGTAACAATAATTAGATGTGTACAAATATAATTAGGTATAAGTATATAAATTTAGTTTTAGAAACAATACAATACAAGTTTAAGTATAATTTTAGATTAAGTATAGTTAAGTATGTAAGTTCAATTTTAGCAAATAGAATATAAGTTTAAGTTTTAATTTTAGATTAAGTATAGTATGTAAATACAAATTTAGAAAATATAATATAAGTTTAAGTATAATTTTAGGTTAAGTATAAATATATTAGGTTAAGTTTAATTAGGTTAAGTATATAAATTCAATTTTTAGAAAATATAGTATAAGTTTAAGTTTTAATTTTTAGATTAAGTATAGTTAAGAATAAGTATCGGGTGTTTTTTATTGAGGTATAGAACTTTAAGTTGGCATCACTTTTTTAACTGGCGGCCATTTTGTCAGCTGTCAAGTGATTAATATTTAGTTTGGTTTGCCATTTCATCATGAACAGGTTGACAAAAAAACAACGCTTGCAAATCGTGCAAATTTATTTCGAAAATAATGGTTCAGTTCGCGAAGTTTACCGCAAGCTCCGTCCATTTTATGGTCGACATAATCGTCCATCAGAGCAATTAATTCGGTTAACCATGGATCGTTTTCGCACTACGTTTACTCTATGTGATAATACGCATCCGCAGCGACGTCGAACAGTGCGCACCGAAGAAAAAATTGCCGCTGTAGAGCAAAGTGTTGAAGAGGACCCGAATGAATCGATTCGCCACCGTGCACAGCAATTGGAGCTTTGTCCATCAACTTTATGGAAGATTTTGCGCAAAGATCTTGGCTTGCGACCTTACAAGATCCAGCTTGTGTAAGAATTAAACCCGCGAGACCATGCAATTCGTCGTGATTTTGGTGTATGGGCCGAAAATGAGATTGATCTCGATGCTGATTTTGTTCAGTGATGAGGCTCATTTTTGGTTGAATGGCTACGTCAACAAGCAAAATTGGAGTGAAGAGAATCCACATGAGACCCTTGAGACGCCATTACATCCACAAAAACTGACTGTTTGGTGTGCTCTATGGGCTGGTGGAGTCATTGGGCCATACTTCTTCCGAAATAATGCTGGAGAGTCAGTTACCATAAATGGAGACCGGTATAGAGCCATGATAACCGACTATTTTGTTCCCCAATTGGATGGCATGAATGTGGATGAGTTGTGGTTCCAACAAGACGGCGCTACATGCCACACAGCGCACGTCACAATTGATTTATTGAAGGAAACATTCGATGAGCGCATAATTTCGCGGAATGGACCTGTCAATTGGCCGCCAAGATCGTGCAATTTGACACCACTGGATTATTTTCTTTGGGGATATGTGAAGTCGCTCGTCTACGCCAACAAACCAGAAACGTTAGGGGACTTGGAAGCCAACATTCGTGGCGTTATTGCCAACATACGGCCCCATATGCTCGAAAAAGTAGTTGAAAATTGGACCTGTAGAATTGGCTTTATTCGAGCCAGCCGCGGCGGCCACATGCCCGAAATCATATTTAAACATTAATGGCATAAAATTTTCCTTCCAATAAAGCCAAATTGATGGACATTAAAACGATTTTCTTGTGTTTTATTTCAATTCGAAGTTCTATACCTCTAAAAAAAACACCCATTATATAAATTAAATTTTTAGAAAATATAATAATTTAAGTTTTAATTTTTAGGTTAGGTTTTAAGTAATTCAATTAGTAATGTAAGTCCGGTATAGCAATCTATAGGTAATAATATGTAAGTCAGGTAGATAATTGGTAGCATCATAGCGGTAAAATCAGGATAGGTATTTATGTAAATGTATTTGTAATTTTCTTTCTTTTATATAAATGTATTGTAAATTTTTTTAGGTAGGTATAAGTATATTTAAAAAAAACTTGTTTAAGAATAACGGCACTGGCTCGTGGGCTACCGAACGTTCCCGTTATTTTCTTTAGAGACTGTACTCACTGCTTTTTTTTGGCTATAGACCTCGTGGTGCAAAAAATTTGGCGTCGTGGTCCCTTACAGTTGTCGTATGCCGTACCTGATGAAATCATTCGGGCTTCCAATAGAGCAAACAATTATTTTTATCTGACACAACTTGTCCTGATGAAAATAGAAGATATGGCACATGTACTGATGCCTCGTGCCTACTATCCTCTCAAGACGCACGGTACCCAATGGCTTGGAAAAGAAACAATCACTATTGCCTATGTATAACACACCAAAAAAAACTAAAACGTAGTTTTACCGCCATTTGAGTTTAAAATTTGAATTTGGGGTACAAACCTGTTTTGTTATATTGAAACGAAAGTTTAATCTTTTAATAGTTAATAGTATTCATTTAAATAATTGGATTACACGTGTTTCATATATTACTGACTTTCTTCCCTGTGTATCTACTTTATAATAATCCAAGGTGTTCAGTGTTGCCAACTTTGCCACATTAAAAACCTGGATTTAAATGTTGTCAACTTTACAACACATCCCCCTCTCTTAGTCAATTTCTAAAATATAATCTTTTAAATGTATAGGTTTCTTTAAAGATCTGCCAGATCTAGAAGTGATTGCCGAGGATTCAGCCAATGCATTATTTAATTCATTGTAATTCGTGGCTGTATTCTCGTTTACAATTGTGTCTTGAAATTCTTGAGTTATCTCTTGGTTATTAACATCTTGAATATTACTTTCTTGGAATTGATATAAATCGATATTACTTGAGTAATCGTAACTTGGATTTTGAACATTACTAACGGGTATCAAATGCCATCTATTACGTCTGTATTTTCCTAAACATGTTTCAATTAAGTATGAACGAGGCTGTTCTAATTTTTTAACAACGGAACCATAACGTTTAAGATCAGTAATCCATACCTTTTGCCCTTTTTTAACTCCGCCAGTTCTACAGGTCGATGACGCTTGTTATAATTTCTTTCATTTTTCTCTTTTATTTCCTTCTCGCGTTCAACAACTTCTTTGCTATCCACTTCTAATAATTTTGGTAACATAGGTAGATGAGTTTTTATCTTCCTTCCCATCATCAGCTCTGCGGGAGAGAATCCGTTTTCTAAAGGCGTGGATCTATAGCTCAACAATGCTTCATAATAGTTGTCTTTATTTTTGTATAATATCGATTTCGCCACTAGTACGGGCTGTTGGAATTATGAGTAATATTGTACTCTTGACAGAACCTTTTGAAATTATAGGAATCAAATTGTGTACCAAAGTCGCAAAGTACTGCTTCATTTTCTGAATTACAGCCGAATCCGTCAATGACTCCAATTTATAAATTTCAAAATAACGAGAAAAGTAGTCTGTGATTATTAAGTACCATGAGTTATCTACTTTATTTTTGAACAAGTCTGCTGCTGCTCTTTCCATAGGTCTTGTTGGACCTATGTGAGGTTCTTTCGGATTCGTACGGTGTTCTATACATACATTACATTCTCTAACAACCCTTTCTAAATCGTTAGATAAACCAATCCACCATACGCTCATCTGGGCACGTCTTCGGCACTTTGTTAACCCTTGATGACCCATGTGTATAAAGTTAAGTACTTCAGGTTGTAGTTTAGGAGGAACTATTATTCCGCTTCCATACAATACTAAATCATCAGCCTCTGAAATGTCATTTCTATGCTGGTAATACGGTACTAACAAGTCAGGTAGTTTTGTTTTTGTAGGCCATCCATTATGACAGAAGAAACGAAGTTTCTGTATTACAGGATCTAGATTTTGCTCAACTTTGATCTTTTCTAAGTAATAGTCTTTAACTGGAAAGCAACCAGTAATTAGTTTTACATATATTTCAGTCTCTTCTACAATTTCTTCTGCATCCGGTATATTTGATATTGGGCTTCTTGACAAAGCGTCAGCTATTACTAGAGACTTTCCAGGAATATATATTATCTCATATATATATCGCATTAAACGCATTCTGAACCTTTGAATTCTTAAACTCAAAGTATCAATGGGCTTAGTTTGCAAAAGTTGTACCAATGGCTTGTGGTCTGTTTCAAATATTACTGGTATGCCGTTGACATATTCGGAAAATTTTTCAGCTGCCCATACTAATGCCAGTGCCTCTCTTTCTATTTAAAAGTACCTTTTCTCCGTGTCAGTCATACTTCTTGATGCGTATGCCGCCAATTGTCTCTCGTTTGTAACTCTGTCCTCTTGCATAAGGCATGCACCCAAACCGTAACTTGAAGCATCAAAACTTATAATCATGACTTTATCTGGATCAAAGAAAGAAAGTGTCGGAGTCTCAGATATCAATTTTTTTATCTCGATGAATGATTTTTCCTGTATTTGAGACCAAGTAAAATCATTTTTCCCAACCAGCGCATTTAAGGGTTCTAATACCGATGATCTCATTTTAATATATCTCGCAACAAAATTAATCATACTTAAAAATCTTTGGACCTCTACTTTATTCGTAGGGCGAGGGAATTTTCGTATAGCGTCCAGTCTCTTTGGATCAACCGATATCCCTTTCTCAGACAACACATGGCCCAAATACGTTACCTCTTTTACTCCAAAAACGGATTTTTCTTTGTTAATAGTTATGCCTTCACTCGATAAACGCTCCAACACCATCATTAATGCTTGATCATGAGATTCCTTGCTATTTCCGAATATGAGAATATCATCAATATGCATAACTACCCCTTCGATACCAGTCAAAATTTGTCCAAACTTGGTAGCAAAATATTCAGGCGCACACGATATGCCAAAGAGCAGTCTTTTGAACACAAATCGGCCAAAAGGGCATATAAAACATGTCAAATTTTGACATTCTTTCTTTAATTTTATTTGGTAAAAACCCTTATTGCAATCAATTTTAGAAAAATAACGTGCTCCTTTAATTTTCGCAAATTTCATCTCAATCTTCTCTGTCGGGAAATATGGACGCATAACCGACTTATTCAGTTCAGTATAATCAACACATAAACGTATCTTCTTATTTTGTTTTGGCACTACTACAATTGGACTAACCCATTCCGTTACTTCTTCCACGGGTTCTATTATCTCTAGTTCAATTAGACGATTTAACTCTTCCTTTAACCTTGGTAATAGGGCTATTGCAACATTTCGAGGCACAGACTGTACAAATGGTTTACAATTTTCTTTCAACTTTATTTCAACCTCACCGCGAAATTCTCCTAATTCCCGAAAAAGATTTGGATATTTTTGTAAGATACTTTCATAACAACTATAATCGCACTCTGATACTACATCACACTTCTCGGGAAGAGATACAATTTGTAGCATCTTTATAGCATTTATTCCCAATAAGGCGGTTTGTAAACCTTTAACAACATAACATGCAAATTTGTGTTTTCGTCCAGCATACTCGAGTGTAAGATAGACTCGACCCAGTATTACCAAATTATTTCCATCCACGCCCTTTATTTCTGGGTAACCATAACTCCCGTTTTTATACATTATTGAAACAAATACAGAATTCGCGGGCAAACATGTACAGTCTGCCCCTGTATCTACTAAAAACCTAACCTCACTATTTATCGCTATGGCAAAACAGTTTACGTACCAAGACCCTCTATTTCTTAACTCAGAAACAGTACCAATAAAGTTAATCTCTTGCTCATTTTCCTCATTACGATTACTTTTACAATGACATATTGTATGCTTTGTTTTAGTAGAATTTTTAAAATTTCTATCATTACCTTAGAGTGTTACATTAGAGTGTTAGTAGAATTTCTACAAACTACCTTATAATGCCCGACCTTATTACAGTTGTTACATACTGCTGTTTTCGCTGAACATCTAGACCCCTCATGACTGCTGTATCCACAATAGCCACAACGCTTATTTTTGTCACTTGATCTATAAACTTGTTGCACACTTCTTTCCACAGCCATAACTGCCTTTTCATCTTGAATTACCTTGGTTTGTTTTGCCTGCATTTCTGCTTGTCTTGCAACATCAATTGCCGTCTTTAGCGTTAGGTCACTTCTCATCTGCAGCTGCTCGCTCACTTTCAGATTTTCCATTCCCACAACAATCCTATCTCTAATAAGTTCTTCCTTGAGAACTTTAAACTCACAGGTCTCTGCCAATGTATATAAATCCGTAATAAAGTCGTCAACTGGCTCCCCCGTCTTCTGCGTTCTGGAGTTGAACTTAAACCTCTCAAATATAATATTTCTTTGAGGTTGGAAGTACTTGTCAAACTCGGTTAGCAGTTCTGCCAACGTTTCTGGCTCACAGTTCAGCTGCAGTAATATTTCTTCACTTTTCTCCCCCATACAATATAGACAGGTGTCTATTTTTTTATTTTCTGTGGCACTTGTGTTCAACTTTGACACAGTTGAATACCTTTCAAATCTTTTACGCCATACGGGCCACTTTTCGGGTTGTTGAAAATTGAAATTCTCTGGGGGTACAACATTTGCTGCCATCATGACCACTGGTGTCTGCTGAGTATTTGTTGTCTTTTTTCTGCTTATCTTTAGTGTTTTACCGCTGCCACCATGTTTTGTTATATTGAAACAAAAGTTTAATCTTTTAATAGTTAATAGTATTTATTTAAATAATTGGATTACACGTGTTTCATATATTACTGACTTTCTTCCCTGTGTATCTACTTTACAATAATCCAAGGTGTTCAGTGTTGCCAACTTTGCCACATTGAAAAACCTGGTTTTAAATGTTGTCAACTTTACAACACAAAACCTTTTATTTTTTAAAGAAAAGTCTAGCATTTTTCACGTTGTTCGCCACAAACAGTAACAAGTATTTGCCGGCTCTTCAGCTCAAGTTTTTAAAAAAAAATCGTTGGGACACAATGCCGTTGTTGTCGGAATCTTACACTTGTTTAGGTATTGTACGTTCACTTTATCCAACTTGTTTTTTTATTAAAAAAAAACTCACTTTTTATTTTAAAATAAATTTAATTTTGTTATTTTGGTAAATTGTGGTCAACTGACCTTACTCACTGGGTTTTAGCTAAGACGCGAACTTTTAGTGATCGGCGAAAAGAAATGTGCAACCGTGTTGTTTATTTTGTGAGTACTCGGTTACTTGGCCGTTCCAGGGTACTCGTTCAAACAAATTGGTGTTGCCAGATTGAACTCTTCGAGTCTATTATATCTTAAGATATTTTTTGGCATGGCAAACTATTTTGCTTGGTCAGTACCACATCAAGACAAATTAAAAACAAAAATTATGAAAATTAAATCAACAACTGACGGCTACCGTCACAGCTGGGTACGAATTATTAAGTCTGGATTTGGCTTTTTTAAAAGGTCTAGATTAATTCTTATTTTTCTCCCAACGAACAATTCGGACGGAGTCTTTCCCTTTACCTTGTTTGGAGTAGAACGATAACACTGGGAAATGTATTAAGTTTTTGTTTTGCATTACCTGATCCTTCTACTTTCTTCAGTGCACGTTTCATGGTGTCCACAAATCTTTCCGCTTGCCCATTTGATTGCGGGTGGTACGGTGGTGTAAAAATGTGTTTAATTCCGTTTTCTAAGCAAAATGCAGCAAAGGTATAGCTCGAAAATTGAGTGCCAGTGTCACTTACAATTAATTCTAGATTACCAAATGCAGATGTAAATTCTTTAAGGCACTCAAGCATAATAGATGATGAAATTGATTTTATCTGGTATATTTGGGGCCACTTGGAATATGCATCCACCATTATAAATACACTGGACCTGCTAGATCGATATGGATTCTTTGCATTGGACGATCAGCCATTGGTCAGGATTGTAATGTGGTTTTAGGTAGTGTTTTTGCTGCTAATGAACAGTTCGAACACTCTTGAACATATTTTTTAATATCTTCGTCTATCTGAGGCCAATATACATAGCTGCGCGCTAGCATTTTGGTACGGTCAATGCCGCCATGACCTTTGTGAATTCTTTTAAAATTTTTTTTCTAACACATTTGGGTTTAATGATTCTGTCTCTATACATCAAACAATCACTAGCTATGCTCAAATTTTCTTTTTGAGATAAATAACATTTTATATTTGAATCCATATTTATATATAAGTGGCCTATTACCAGATTTTAAATATGTAATCAGATTTTGCAGCTCGTCATCTTTTGCAGTCGCATCTTTTATCATATTAAACGTGATAGGTAAAGCTTTGGTGGCTTCATCAATGACGAGTTTTATGGCTGTTTCTAATTTAACACAAGCTACTACAGTGTCTTCGTTTGATTTTGGAACATTGTTTATTAACCTGGATAAAATATCAGCAGCACCAAAATTATCAGTTGAAACATATTGTAGTTCAAAATCATATGACATTAGTGTTAATGCCCAACGTTGAAGGCGATTTGCTGAGTGTGCAGGAATTCCTTTTTTATTCGAAAATATGGCCAGTAAGGGCTTTTGGTCTGTTTAGAGAATAAATTTCCTACCGTAAATATACTTGTGGAACTTCACAATAGCGAATACCAATGCTAAGGCTTCCTTCTCAATTTGATAATAGTTTTTTTCCGCTGGGGTAAGCCCTCTTGAGCAATGGTATATAGCTTTCTCATTTCCATCTGAAAATACGTGACATATATATGCTCCTAATCCTTCATTTGAAGCGTCTGCTGCCACTTTAATTTGTAATCGTGGATCATAATGGGTTAATAAAACCTCCGAACTTAATAGTTCTTTAAAACGTTGAAAACTTTGTTGACATTGCTTTGACCAATTCCATTTGGCGTTTTTCTTTAAAAGATTGTCTAAAGGATCTCTGAGTTTACGCATCTCAGGAAGAAATTTGCTGTAATAATTTACTGCTCCCAAGTATGAACGCAGTTGAGCAACACTTTCTGTAGTGCGATTCACTAACTTTTAAAACTTTCAAAAGGTTCTACCATTAACAACACATTTTGATGTTTGCACTAACCACTATGTGATTCACTAACTTAGTTTAAGCCACGGTAAAGTTATGTGGCAACTTTGTCAAAATAAGAGAAAAACAAAAAGAAGAATAGAAAAAAAACAAGCCAAAAACTATTTTTGTTGTAAATTTTAAGAACAACTTGAGTAAAATATTAAAAATAATTATTATTTTAAATACATTTTTATTTATTTTGATGATATATGAATACTACTGAATGAATACATACTACTATCAAAAGAAGCCGGTCGTCTGCTGAGCAGCCAAGTCATATAGTTGAATTATATTTGTTGTTATATTCTTATATTATATTTTCTTTAATTATAATTTTCGATTTATATAAAGAAACAATTTTTTAATACACTTTTCTAAATCACTTTTCTTAACCACTTTTCTTTAACATTAAACAGCATCAAAAATGTTGGCGTTAATAAACAACAATTTATTTGTTTATTAATAACAGCTGATTGAAACAGCTGACTTTAAACCTCAACAGAAATCATTAAAGTGTTAGTGAATAGCAGTGTGGTTAATTTAATTGTTTTATAATTTTGAAGAAACAATTGTGGTTAAAAAAGCGTAGTGAATCGCACTACTGGGGGTGGTAGTTCATGAATTTGTTTAATTTTGTTTTTATCTGGAGATGTACCATTGCTATTAATGTAGTATCACAGATACGTACAAGAAGTTTTGAAAAATTTACATTTCTCAAAATTTACTGTCATGTTATACATTTTTAACCGCTCTAAAACTTGCTAAACAGCTTTTTCGTTTTGTTCAAGTGTGTTTGTTGCAATAATCACGTCATCCAAGTATGGGTAAACGCCTTCAATCCCTGAAAGTATTGTTTGCATGGCGTGCTGAAATGCGCCTGGTGCTGATTTCACTCCCTGAGCAAGACGATTAAAAGTGTAGAGACCACGGTGTGTATTTACAACCAACAGCTTCTTAGTGTCGTCATCAACTTCTAGTTGCAAATAGGCATTGTTTAAATCTATAATCAGGGCTGCCAGATTTTGGGTTTTGGCCCCGAAGTTGGGGATATTCAATCTTCGAAAAGGCGAAAAAATTTGATTTGGGGCTTGGGGATTTTGTCGGGGATCCACTCAAATTTGTTGGGGATTTTTTGGGGAAATTTTAACTTGTGAATTTAAAACTTCATATTTTATTAATAAGGGAAAATATTTTTGTAATAAAGGATGATTCGTTTCTTGATATTGAAATTGCATCCGATTATGGCTCAGAATTCGAAAAAGAACTACCAAACTATAATCTGTCAAGTCAAGAAAGGTACATTTAAAAATGAATAATTTAAATATTTTCAAGCAGCAAATACTTTGACATGCTAAAATGTATAAACCCAATATCTCAACCAAAATTCAGTGAACGAGAATACTCCCAATTGATGTCTACGAAACTCAATGGAATAAAATTTCTTTTACAAATTGGAATACCATGTTTGAAAAATTGCCGTCCATCTTAATTTAATTTTGGCCAAAAGTTTATAAATTTCAAGATGTTGTGTACACATCACTATAAAGGTTCCTACAAGCAATGCCTATGTAGAACGAGTATTTTCAGTTATGAGTTTAACAAAAACAACAAAACATAATAATAACAAAATTTGTTGTTAAGAATTTCAACCGATAACTGAAATGTTAACAAATTCAATTCAAAAAGTTAGTCCTTTCCTATCACAAATCTTTTAAATATGCATCCCCGTTCACACACGAACATTTGCTTTAACAGTTTCTATTAGATTATATAGATTATATATTTTAATCCTTTAAATTAATAAAACACGCTTTGATTAATTTATATCAATATTAATTCAATTTTTATTTTATTTTAATTAGACGCGCACTCCGACCTGTCACATTCAAAGTTCAAAAAGGGAATAAAAAAATGCACATTAAAAGGGAGAGAATGTAAAAGTCAAAAACTTATATAATAACAACAACAAAGAGTATATAAATTTACTGAGAAATTCTTAGAAATGATCTTTGTATATGTTGCAATTTCTGGAAGTTATTGCATCATCTAATGAATACACAGAAAGAAATTTTCTGTAACTCCAACACACCTCCTCAACATATGCAGAGATCATTTAAGACTCATCTAAAATAAGAAATAAAAAATATTTATGACAGGTTGAGTATTCTGGGAAAAGTTAATAAACAATGTAAGGATTGGGGAAAACAAAGAAAAACCCAATCAGACCACAAAACAAAAAAAATAATTAAAATAGGAACTTCCAAAATCCATGGTTAAATACATTTAGGTACATATTGTTGAGAGAAAACATTTCACAAATTCTTCAATCCCAGTTGGTTTCTTAATTCAATAAATCGGGGTCCAGGCAAAGGCTTCGTCAAGATATCAGCCAATTGTTTATCTGTAGAAATATACTCAATTTTTATTAATTTGTTTTCTACCTGTTCTCTTGAAAAATGATATTTAATATCAATATGTTTTGATCTTTTATGTCATGAGGGATTATTAGCTATACTGATACATCCTTGATATCTTCAAACAATCTGATAGGATTATTTACAACTAATTTTAGACCTTCTAATAAAGACTTTAACCACATGGCCTCTCTAACCGCCTCAAATAGTGCCATATATTCTGCTTCAGTGGACGAATCAGCGACATAATTTTGCTTTCTTGTATTCCAGCAAACTTAGTTTGAATTAAACATTTTTAATAAATATCCAGTAGTACTTCTTCTATCGCTTTCACCTCCACCCCAGTCAGAATCTACATAACCAATCAATAAATCATTATATCTTGGATTAGCGATAAATGTCAATCTAAAACCTATAGTTCCCTTAAGGTATCGTAAAACTCTCTTTAAACATTGCCATAGTTCCTCATTACCCTTATGGCTATATCGACTAAGGATATTAACCGCGGTGCTTATGTCAGGTCGCGTACATAACATAATATACATTAAGCACCCAATCAAACTGCGACATGGCGCATCATACTTTTCATCAGAATTTAAAGCCTCGTAATCCATTTTAACTGGAAGTGGGGAAGATACTGGTTTACATTCATTCATTTTAAACCTCTTTAAAACATTTTCAATATAAGCGCTCTGACTTAGGTGAAGTTGATTATTCTCCCTATCGATCCTAATTCCAATGAAGTAACGAATTTCTAATAAATCCGTCATTCTAAATTTTGCCATTAAATAAGTTTTGAAATTGTTCATTGTTTTTATATCCTCTGTAGAAATTACCAAATCATCTACATATAGCAGTACGTATATATTTTTAGCAACGCCACCATTGTCCAGAATATAAATACAACGATCCACGGAGGAATCAGTAAAGCCAATTTTTCTCAGAGCTTGTTCAAATATCTCAAACCAACATCTAGCTGCCTGCTTGAGTCCATAAATAGCTTTATTTAATTTGCAGACCTTACCACTTTCGGTAGGTAAACCCTTAGGAATAGACATATAAATTTCTTCTTCTAAGACGCCATTTAAAAAGGCAGTTTTTACGTCCATATGATGAACTTTTAAATTATATTGATTTGAAAGAGACATCAAAATCCTAAAGCTAGAAACTCTAGCTACTGGAGCAAAAGTTTCGTCATAGTCCACCAAATACTCTTGTGTAAAACCACGAGCTACAAGCCTAGCCTTATATTTAACTGGCCTACCAAGTTCATCATGCTTAATAGTAAATACCCACTTACAGTCAACTATATTTTTATTATCAGGCTTTTGTACAAGAGACCATGTACCATTATAAAAATGCGAATCTAACTCTTCTTTTATTGCTTCTTCCCAATGTATTCTGTCATGTCTGTTTTTGATTTCTTCAAATGAGTTGGGACTATTGTTGAATAAAGTGTGTGCATTCATCACACAATTATCTATTAAGTCTTTATATGATATTTGTGGTCTATTTTTCATTCTTTCACTTCTTCTGATTTCTATATTTGGCTTTTTAAGGTCACTACAAGTTTTATTTACATCTGACTCTATGTTATCAGTAGATACTGTGTCGGCATTCTTCTCAATAGACAAATGATCACTAGGCTGTTCCTCTGATATTATTTTATCAGATTCTTTTGTATTGTTATTAATTGACAAATCATTTTTAACTACTTCCGTACTTTCATTCGTGATTTTATATTGACCACATTTCTTACTATCATTCAGAAAATCTTCCCTACTATCATTCGGGATATACAATTGATCCGAATCATTTTTCTCCATAGCTTTAGTATTCACCATATTTGTCTCATCAACAATTACATCTCTGGCAACTTGGAATCTTTCAGATTCAATGTCCCTTATCTTAAGACCATTCGGTTCATAACCAACGAGTATATCCTTCCGTGATTTTTGATCAAACTTTCTTTTTCTAGTCTTATCATGGACGTATACCGTAGAACCGAAAACTTTTAAATATTGCCCATTTGATTGCGGGTGGTACGGTGGTGTAAAAATGTGTTTAATTCCGTTTTCTAAGCAAAATGCAGCAAAGGTATAGCTCGAAAATTGAGTGCCAGTGTCACTTACAATTAATTCTAGATTACCAAATGCAGATGTAAATTCTTTAAGGCACTCAAGCATAATAGATGATGAAATTGATTTTATCTGGTATATTTGGGGCCACTTGGAATATGCATCCACCATTATAAATACACTGGACCTGCTAGATCGATATGGATTCTTTGCATTGGACGATCAGCCATTGGTCAGGATTGTAATGTGGTTTTAGGTAGTGTTTTTGCTGCTAATGAACAGTTCGAACACTCTTGAACATATTTTTTAATATCTTCGTCTATCTGAGGCCAATATACATAGCTGCGCGCTAGCATTTTGGTACGGTCAATGCCGCCATGACCTTTGTGAATTCTTTTAAAATTTTTTTTCTAACACATTTGGGTTTAATGATTCTGTCTCTATACATCAAACAATCACTAGCTATGCTCAAATTTTCTTTTTGAGATAAATAACATTTTATATTTGAATCCATATTTATATATAAGTGGCCTATTACCAGATTTTAAATATGTAATCAGATTTTGCAGCTCGTCATCTTTTGCAGTCGCATCTTTTATCATATTAAACGTGATAGGTAAAGCTTTGGTGGCTTCATCAATGACGAGTTTTATGGCTGTTTCTAATTTAACACAAGCTACTACAGTGTCTTCGTTTGATTTTGGAACATTGTTTATTAACCTGGATAAAATATCAGCAGCACCAAAATTATCAGTTGAAACATATTGTAGTTCAAAATCATATGACATTAGTGTTAATGCCCAACGTTGAAGGCGATTTGCTGAGTGTGCAGGAATTCCTTTTTTATTCGAAAATATGGCCAGTAAGGGCTTTTGGTCTGTTTAGAGAATAAATTTCCTACCGTAAATATACTTGTGGAACTTCACAATAGCGAATACCAATGCTAAGGCTTCCTTCTCAATTTGATAATAGTTTTTTTCCGCTGGGGTAAGCCCTCTTGAGCAATGGTATATAGCTTTCTCATTTCCATCTGAAAATACGTGACATATATATGCTCCTAATCCTTCATTTGAAGCGTCTGCTGCCACTTTAATTTGTAATCGTGGATCATAATGGGTTAATAAAACCTCCGAACTTAATAGTTCTTTAAAACGTTGAAAACTTTGTTGACATTGCTTTGACCAATTCCATTTGGCGTTTTTCTTTAAAAGATTGTCTAAAGGATCTCTGAGTTTACGCATCTCAGGAAGAAATTTGCTGTAATAATTTACTGCTCCCAAGTATGAACGCAGTTGAGCAACACTTTCTGTAGTGCGATTCACTAACTTTTAAAACTTTCAAAAGGTTCTACCATTAACAACACATTTTGATGTTTGCACTAACCACTATGTGATTCACTAACTTAGTTTAAGCCACGGTAAAGTTATGTGGCAACTTTGTCAAAATAAGAGAAAAACAAAAAGAAGAATAGAAAAAAAACAAGCCAAAAACTATTTTTGTTGTAAATTTTAAGAACAACTTGAGTAAAATATTAAAAATAATTATTATTTTAAATACATTTTTATTTATTTTGATGATATATGAATACTACTGAATGAATACATACTACTATCAAAAGAAGCCGGTCGTCTGCTGAGCAGCCAAGTCATATAGTTGAATTATATTTGTTGTTATATTCTTATATTATATTTTCTTTAATTATAATTTTCGATTTATATAAAGAAACAATTTTTTAATACACTTTTCTAAATCACTTTTCTTAACCACTTTTCTTTAACATTAAACAGCATCAAAAATGTTGGCGTTAATAAACAACAATTTATTTGTTTATTAATAACAGCTGATTGAAACAGCTGACTTTAAACCTCAACAGAAATCATTAAAGTGTTAGTGAATAGCAGTGTGGTTAATTTAATTGTTTTATAATTTTGAAGAAACAATTGTGGTTAAAAAAGCGTAGTGAATCGCACTACTGGGGGTGGTAGTTCATGAATTTGTTTAATTTTGTTTTTATCTGGAGATGTACCATTGCTATTAATGTAGTATCACAGATACGTACAAGAAGTTTTGAAAAATTTACATTTCTCAAAATTTACTGTCATGTTATACATTTTTAACCGCTCTAAAACTTGCTAAACAGCTTTTTCGTTTTGTTCAAGTGTGTTTGTTGCAATAATCACGTCATCCAAGTATGGGTAAACGCCTTCAATCCCTGAAAGTATTGTTTGCATGGCGTGCTGAAATGCGCCTGGTGCTGATTTCACTCCCTGAGCAAGACGATTAAAAGTGTAGAGACCACGGTGTGTATTTACAACCAACAGCTTCTTAGTGTCGTCATCAACTTCTAGTTGCAAATAGGCATTGTTTAAATCTATAATCAGGGCTGCCAGATTTTGGGTTTTGGCCCCGAAGTTGGGGATATTCAATCTTCGAAAAGGCGAAAAAATTTGATTTGGGGCTTGGGGATTTTGTCGGGGATCCACTCAAATTTGTTGGGGATTTTTTGGGGAAATTTTAACTTGTGAATTTAAAACTTCATATTTTATTAATAAGGGAAAATATTTTTGTAATAAAGGATGATTCGTTTCTTGATATTGAAATTGCATCCGATTATGGCTCAGAATTCGAAAAAGAACTACCAAACTATAATCTGTCAAGTCAAGAAAGGTACATTTAAAAATGAATAATTTAAATATTTTCAAGCAGCAAATACTTTGACATGCTAAAATGTATAAACCCAATATCTCAACCAAAATTCAGTGAACGAGAATACTCCCAATTGATGTCTACGAAACTCAATGGAATAAAATTTCTTTTACAAATTGGAATACCATGTTTGAAAAATTGCCGTCCATCTTAATTTAATTTTGGCCAAAAGTTTATAAATTTCAAGATGTTGTGTACACATCACTATAAAGGTTCCTACAAGCAATGCCTATGTAGAACGAGTATTTTCAGTTATGAGTTTAACAAAAACAACAAAACATAATAATAACAAAATTTGTTGTTAAGAATTTCAACCGATAACTGAAATGTTAACAAATTCAATTCAAAAAGTTAGTCCTTTCCTATCACAAATCTTTTAAATATGCATCCCCGTTCACACACGAACATTTGCTTTAACAGTTTCTATTAGATTATATAGATTATATATTTTAATCCTTTAAATTAATAAAACACGCTTTGATTAATTTATATCAATATTAATTCAATTTTTATTTTATTTTAATTAGACGCGCACTCCGACCTGTCACATTCAAAGTTCAAAAAGGGAATAAAAAAATGCACATTAAAAGGGAGAGAATGTAAAAGTCAAAAACTTATATAATAACAACAACAAAGAGTATATAAATTTACTGAGAAATTCTTAGAAATGATCTTTGTATATGTTGCAATTTCTGGAAGTTATTGCATCATCTAATGAATACACAGAAAGAAATTTTCTGTAACTCCAACACACCTCCTCAACATATGCAGAGATCATTTAAGACTCATCTAAAATAAGAAATAAAAAATATTTATGACAGGTTGAGTATTCTGGGAAAAGTTAATAAACAATGTAAGGATTGGGGAAAACAAAGAAAAACCCAATCAGACCACAAAACAAAAAAAATAATTAAAATAGGAACTTCCAAAATCCATGGTTAAATACATTTAGGTACATATTGTTGAGAGAAAACATTTCACAAATTCTTCAATCCCAGTTGGTTTCTTAATTCAATAAATCGGGGTCCAGGCAAAGGCTTCGTCAAGATATCAGCCAATTGTTTATCTGTAGAAATATACTCAATTTTTATTAATTTGTTTTCTACCTGTTCTCTTGAAAAATGATATTTAATATCAATATGTTTTGATCTTTTATGTCATGAGGGATTATTAGCTATACTGATACATCCTTGATATCTTCAAACAATCTGATAGGATTATTTACAACTAATTTTAGACCTTCTAATAAAGACTTTAACCACATGGCCTCTCTAACCGCCTCAAATAGTGCCATATATTCTGCTTCAGTGGACGAATCAGCGACATAATTTTGCTTTCTTGTATTCCAGCAAACTTAGTTTGAATTAAACATTTTTAATAAATATCCAGTAGTACTTCTTCTATCGCTTTCACCTCCACCCCAGTCAGAATCTACATAACCAATCAATAAATCATTATATCTTGGATTAGCGATAAATGTCAATCTAAAACCTATAGTTCCCTTAAGGTATCGTAAAACTCTCTTTAAACATTGCCATAGTTCCTCATTACCCTTATGGCTATATCGACTAAGGATATTAACCGCGGTGCTTATGTCAGGTCGCGTACATAACATAATATACATTAAGCACCCAATCAAACTGCGACATGGCGCATCATACTTTTCATCAGAATTTAAAGCCTCGTAATCCATTTTAACTGGAAGTGGGGAAGATACTGGTTTACATTCATTCATTTTAAACCTCTTTAAAACATTTTCAATATAAGCGCTCTGACTTAGGTGAAGTTGATTATTCTCCCTATCGATCCTAATTCCAATGAAGTAACGAATTTCTAATAAATCCGTCATTCTAAATTTTGCCATTAAATAAGTTTTGAAATTGTTCATTGTTTTTATATCCTCTGTAGAAATTACCAAATCATCTACATATAGCAGTACGTATATATTTTTAGCAACGCCACCATTGTCCAGAATATAAATACAACGATCCACGGAGGAATCAGTAAAGCCAATTTTTCTCAGAGCTTGTTCAAATATCTCAAACCAACATCTAGCTGCCTGCTTGAGTCCATAAATAGCTTTATTTAATTTGCAGACCTTACCACTTTCGGTAGGTAAACCCTTAGGAATAGACATATAAATTTCTTCTTCTAAGACGCCATTTAAAAAGGCAGTTTTTACGTCCATATGATGAACTTTTAAATTATATTGATTTGAAAGAGACATCAAAATCCTAAAGCTAGAAACTCTAGCTACTGGAGCAAAAGTTTCGTCATAGTCCACCAAATACTCTTGTGTAAAACCACGAGCTACAAGCCTAGCCTTATATTTAACTGGCCTACCAAGTTCATCATGCTTAATAGTAAATACCCACTTACAGTCAACTATATTTTTATTATCAGGCTTTTGTACAAGAGACCATGTACCATTATAAAAATGCGAATCTAACTCTTCTTTTATTGCTTCTTCCCAATGTATTCTGTCATGTCTGTTTTTGATTTCTTCAAATGAGTTGGGACTATTGTTGAATAAAGTGTGTGCATTCATCACACAATTATCTATTAAGTCTTTATATGATATTTGTGGTCTATTTTTCATTCTTTCACTTCTTCTGATTTCTATATTTGGCTTTTTAAGGTCACTACAAGTTTTATTTACATCTGACTCTATGTTATCAGTAGATACTGTGTCGGCATTCTTCTCAATAGACAAATGATCACTAGGCTGTTCCTCTGATATTATTTTATCAGATTCTTTTGTATTGTTATTAATTGACAAATCATTTTTAACTACTTCCGTACTTTCATTCGTGATTTTATATTGACCACATTTCTTACTATCATTCAGAAAATCTTCCCTACTATCATTCGGGATATACAATTGATCCGAATCATTTTTCTCCATAGCTTTAGTATTCACCATATTTGTCTCATCAACAATTACATCTCTGGCAACTTGGAATCTTTCAGATTCAATGTCCCTTATCTTAAGACCATTCGGTTCATAACCAACGAGTATATCCTTCCGTGATTTTTGATCAAACTTTCTTTTTCTAGTCTTATCATGGACGTATACCGTAGAACCGAAAACTTTTAAATATTTAAGATTTGGTTTTCTATTATGCCACATTTCATATGGCGTTTTCATATGTTCTTTCAACACAACACTGGGACTTCTATTTATTAAATATGTTGCTGTTAAAACAGCTTCACCCCAGAAAATTTTCTGGCGGACAAGTATTCCCTACCATTGCACAGTAGGAAATTACGGCCAAAACCCCCAAAAATGTTTTTAATGTTTTTTGAGAAATTTTAGTGTCAGATTAGAGCTGACATTTCAAATTATGTAATACCAAATTTTTACCATACTGCATTGCCTACTAAGGCTGTAATAATTCCTCAAAGTTTGATTATTTTTTTATATGTTCGTAATAAAATTATTTGTATATTTGAACGCATATATAAAATTAGCTTAATTTTGGAATACGTGTAAAATTTTGACCTTTTCTTTCTTGAATTAAAAAGCAGATAGCTTTTACTAATCAACAGCGCTAATTTCAATATCTTTTGACCTATGCTTCACCTAGAAATCTAGCGGGTAAAACAACCATAAAAAATTAAAAAAAAAAATTAATACAAAGTTTGATTGTCCGCGAATTTTTTTAGAGATTTTTATAGGTTGAAGCACAACACTCTCTAAAAGCTGAAGTCAATCATAAATAAGCCCTATGAATTTCATATCCATTTGCATCCCATTTCAAGAATTATAACGTTTTAAGTAACACCCCTTTTTCAGAATTTTTTGCAATTTATCGCTAAAAAAATCACTACTTGAAGTGAAATATAGGCGTGATGTAATATTGTTATGCCACAAACAGTAACAAGTATTTGCCGGCTCTTCAGCTCAAGTTTTTAAAAAAAAATCGTTGGGACACAATGCCGTTGTTGTCGGAATCTTACACTTGTTTAGGTATTGTACGTTCACTTTATCCAACTTGTTTTTTTATTAAAAAAAAACTCACTTTTTATTTTAAAATAAATTTAATTTTGTTATTTTGGTAAATTGTGGTCAACTGACCTTACTCACTGGGTTTTAGCTAAGACGCGAACTTTTAGTGATCGGCGAAAAGAAATGTGCAACCGTGTTGTTTATTTTGTGAGTACTCGGTTACTTGGCCGTTCCAGGGTACTCGTTCAAACAAATTGGTGTTGCCAGATTGAACTCTTCGAGTCTATTATATCTTAAGATATTTTTTGGCATGACAAACTATTTTGCTTGGTCAGTACCACATCAAGACAAATTAAAAACAAAAATTATGAAAATTAAATCAACAACTGACGGCTACCGTCACAGCTGGGTACGAATTATTAAGTCTGGATTTGGCTTTTTTAAAAGGTCTAGATTAATTCTTATTTTTCTCCCAACGAACAATTCGGACGGAGTCTTTCCCTTTACCTTGTTTGGAGTAGAACGATAACACTGGGAAATGTATTAAGTTTTTGTTTTGCATTACCTGATCCTTCTACTTTCTTCAGTGCACGTTTCATGGTGTCCACAAATCTTTCCGCTTGCCCATTTGATTGCGGGTGGTACGGTGGTGTAAAAATGTGTTTAATTCCGTTTTCTAAGCAAAATGCAGCAAAGGTATAGCTCGAAAATTGAGTGCCAGTGTCACTTACAATTAATTCTAGATTACCAAATGCAGATGTAAATTCTTTAAGGCACTCAAGCATAATAGATGATGAAATTGATTTTATCTGGTATATTTGGGGCCACTTGGAATATGCATCCACCATTATAAATACACTGGACCTGCTAGATCGATATGGATTCTTTGCATTGGACGATCAGCCATTGGTCAGGATTGTAATGTGGTTTTAGGTAGTGTTTTTGCTGCTAATGAACAGTTCGAACACTCTTGAACATATTTTTTAATATCTTCGTCTATCTGAGGCCAATATACATAGCTGCGCGCTAGCATTTTGGTACGGTCAATGCCGCCATGACCTTTGTGAATTCTTTTAAAATTTTTTTTCTAACACATTTGGGTTTAATGATTCTGTCTCTATACATCAAACAATCACTAGCTATGCTCAAATTTTCTTTTTGAGATAAATAACATTTTATATTTGAATCCATATTTATATATAAGTGGCCTATTACCAGATTTTAAATATGTAATCAGATTTTGCAGCTCGTCATCTTTTGCAGTCGCATCTTTTATCATATTAAACGTGATAGGTAAAGCTTTGGTGGCTTCATCAATGACGAGTTTTATGGCTGTTTCTAATTTAACACAAGCTACTACAGTGTCTTCGTTTGATTTTGGAACATTGTTTATTAACCTGGATAAAATATCAGCAGCACCAAAATTATCAGTTGAAACATATTGTAGTTCAAAATCATATGACATTAGTGTTAATGCCCAACGTTGAAGGCGATTTGCTGAGTGTGCAGGAATTCCTTTTTTATTCGAAAATATGGCCAGTAAGGGCTTTTGGTCTGTTTAGAGAATAAATTTCCTACCGTAAATATACTTGTGGAACTTCACAATAGCGAATACCAATGCTAAGGCTTCCTTCTCAATTTGATAATAGTTTTTTTCCGCTGGGGTAAGCCCTCTTGAGCAATGGTATATAGCTTTCTCATTTCCATCTGAAAATACGTGACATATATATGCTCCTAATCCTTCATTTGAAGCGTCTGCTGCCACTTTAATTTGTAATCGTGGATCATAATGGGTTAATAAAACCTCCGAACTTAATAGTTCTTTAAAACGTTGAAAACTTTGTTGACATTGCTTTGACCAATTCCATTTGGCGTTTTTCTTTAAAAGATTGTCTAAAGGATCTCTGAGTTTACGCATCTCAGGAAGAAATTTGCTGTAATAATTTACTGCTCCCAAGTATGAACGCAGTTGAGCAACACTTTCTGTAGTGCGATTCACTAACTTTTAAAACTTTCAAAAGGTTCTACCATTAACAACACATTTTGATGTTTGCACTAACCACTATGTGATTCACTAACTTAGTTTAAGCCACGGTAAAGTTATGTGGCAACTTTGTCAAAATAAGAGAAAAACAAAAAGAAGAATAGAAAAAAAACAAGCCAAAAACTATTTTTGTTGTAAATTTTAAGAACAACTTGAGTAAAATATTAAAAATAATTATTATTTTAAATACATTTTTATTTATTTTGATGATATATGAATACTACTGAATGAATACATACTACTATCAAAAGAAGCCGGTCGTCTGCTGAGCAGCCAAGTCATATAGTTGAATTATATTTGTTGTTATATTCTTATATTATATTTTCTTTAATTATAATTTTCGATTTATATAAAGAAACAATTTTTTAATACACTTTTCTAAATCACTTTTCTTAACCACTTTTCTTTAACATTAAACAGCATCAAAAATGTTGGCGTTAATAAACAACAATTTATTTGTTTATTAATAACAGCTGATTGAAACAGCTGACTTTAAACCTCAACAGAAATCATTAAAGTGTTAGTGAATAGCAGTGTGGTTAATTTAGTTGTTTTATAATTTTGAAGAAACAATTGTGGTTAAAAAAGCGTAGTGAATCGCACTACTGGGGGTGGTAGTTCATGAATTTGTTTAATTTTGTTTTTATCTGGAGATGTACCATTGCTATTAATGTAGTATCACAGATACGTACAAGAAGTTTTGAAAAATTTACATTTCTCAAAATTTACTGTCATGTTATACATTTTTAACCGCTCTAAAACTTGCTAAACAGCTTTTTCGTTTTGTTCAAGTGTGTTTGTTGCAATAATCACGTCATCCAAGTATGGGTAAACGCCTTCAATCCCTGAAAGTATTGTTTGCATGGCGTGCTGAAATGCGCCTGGTGCTGATTTCACTCCCTGAGCAAGACGATTAAAAGTGTAGAGACCACGGTGTGTATTTACAACCAACAGCTTCTTAGTGTCGTCATCAACTTCTAGTTGCAAATAGGCATTGTTTAAATCTATAATCAGGGCTGCCAGATTTTGGGTTTTGGCCCCGAAGTTGGGGATATTCAATCTTCGAAAAGGCGAAAAAATTTGATTTGGGGCTTGGGGATTTTGTCGGGGATCCACTCAAATTTGTTGGGGATTTTTTGGGGAAATTTTAACTTGTGAATTTAAAACTTCATATTTTATTAATAAGGGAAAATATTTTTGTAATAAAGGATGATTCGTTTCTTGATATTGAAATTGCATCCGATTATGGCTCAGAATTCGAAAAAGAACTACCAAACTATAATTAGTCAAGTCAAGAAAGGTACATTTAAAAATGAATAATTTAAATATTTTCAAGCAGCAAATACTTTGACATGCTAAAATGTATAAACCCAATATCTCAACCAAAATTCAGTGAACGAGAATACTCCCAATTGATGTCTACGAAACTCAATGGAATAAAATTTCTTTTACAAATTGGAATACCATGTTTGAAAAATTGCCGTCCATCTTAATTTAATTTTGGCCAAAAGTTTATAAATTTCAAGATGTTGTGTACACATCACTATAAAGGTTCCTACAAGCAATGCCTATGTAGAACGAGTATTTTCAGTTATGAGTTTAACAAAAACAACAAAACATAATAATAACAAAATTTGTTGTTAAGAATTTCAACCGATAACTGAAATGTTAACAAATTCAATTCAAAAAGTTAGTCCTTTCCTATCACAAATCTTTTAAATATGCATCCCCGTTCACACACGAACATTTGCTTTAACAGTTTCTATTAGATTATATAGATTATATATTTTAATCCTTTAAATTAATAAAACACGCTTTGATTAATTTATATCAATATTAATTCAATTTTTATTTTATTTTAATTAGACGCGCACTCCGACCTGTCACATTCAAAGTTCAAAAAGGGAATAAAAAAATTCACATTAAAAGGGAGAGAATGTAAAAGTCAAAAACTTATATAATAACAACAACAAAGAGTATATAAATTTACTGAGAAATTCTTAGAAATGATCTTTGTATATGTTGCAATTTCTGGAAGTTATTGCATCATCTAATGAATACACAGAAAGAAATTTTCTGTAACTCCAACACACCTCCTCAACATATGCAGAGATCATTTAAGACTCATCTAAAATAAGAAATAAAAAATATTTATGACAGGTTGAGTATTCTGGGAAAAGTTAATAAACAATGTAAGGATTGGGGAAAACAAAGAAAAACCCAATCAGACCACAAAACAAAAAAAATAATTAAAATAGGAACTTCCAAAATCCATGGTTAAATACATTTAGGTACATATTGTTGAGAGAAAACATTTCACAAATTCTTCAATCCCAGTTGCTTTCTTAATTCAATAAATCGGGGTCCAGGCAAAGGCTTCGTCAAGATATCAGCCAATTGTTTATCTGTAGAAATATACTCAATTTTTATTAATTTGTTTTCTACCTGTTCTCTTGAAAAATGATATTTAATATCAATATGTTTTGATCTTTTATGTCATGAGGGATTATTAGCTATACTGATACATCCTTGATATCTTCAAACAATCTGATAGGATTATTTACAACTAATTTTAGACCTTCTAATAAAGACTTTAACCACATGGCCTCTCTAACCGCCTCAAATAGTGCCATATATTCTGCTTCAGTGGACGAATCAGCGACATAATTTTGCTTTCTTGTATTCCAGCAAACTTAGTTTGAATTAAACATTTTTAATAAATATCCAGTAGTACTTCTTCTATCGCTTTCACCTCCACCCCAGTCAGAATCTACATAACCAATCAATAAATCATTATATCTTGGATTAGCGATAAATGTCAATCTAAAACCTATAGTTCCCTTAAGGTATCGTAAAACTCTCTTTAAACATTGCCATAGTTCCTCATTACCCTTATGGCTATATCGACTAAGGATATTAACCGCGGTGCTTATGTCAGGTCGCGTACATAACATAATATACATTAAGCACCCAATCAAACTGCGACATGGCGCATCATACTTTTCATCAGAATTTAAAGCCTCGTAATCCATTTTAACTGGAAGTGGGGAAGATACTGGTTTACATTCATTCATTTTAAACCTCTTTAAAACATTTTCAATATAAGCGCTCTGACTTAGGTGAAGTTGATTATTCTCCCTATCGATCCTAATTCCAATGAAGTAACGAATTTCTAATAAATCCGTCATTCTAAATTTTGCCATTAAATAAGTTTTGAAATTGTTCATTGTTTTTATATCCTCTGTAGAAATTACCAAATCATCTACATATAGCAGTACGTATATATTTTTAGCAACGCCACCATTGTCCAGAATATAAATACAACGATCCACGGAGGAATCAGTAAAGCCAATTTTTCTCAGAGCTTGTTCAAATATCTCAAACCAACATCTAGCTGCCTGCTTGAGTCCATAAATAGCTTTATTTAATTTGCAGACCTTACCACTTTCGGTAGGTAAACCCTTAGGAATAGACATATAAATTTCTTCTTCTAAGACGCCATTTAAAAAGGCAGTTTTTACGTCCATATGATGAACTTTTAAATTATATTGATTTGAAAGAGACATCAAAATCCTAAAGCTAGAAACTCTAGCTACTGGAGCAAAAGTTTCGTCATAGTCCACCAAATACTCTTGTGTAAAACCACGAGCTACAAGCCTAGCCTTATATTTAACTGGCCTACCAAGTTCATCATGCTTAATAGTAAATACCCACTTACAGTCAACTATATTTTTATTATCAGGCTTTTGTACAAGAGACCATGTACCATTATAAAAATGCGAATCTAACTCTTCTTTTATTGCTTCTTCCCAATGTATTCTGTCATGTCTGTTTTTGATTTCTTCAAATGAGTTGGGACTATTGTTGAATAAAGTGTGTGCATTCATCACACAATTATCTATTAAGTCTTTATATGATATTTGTGGTCTATTTTTCATTCTTTCACTTCTTCTGATTTCTATATTTGGCTTTTTAAGGTCACTACAAGTTTTATTTACATCTGACTCTATGTTATCAGTAGATACTGTGTCGGCATTCTTCTCAATAGACAAATGATCACTAGGCTGTTCCTCTGATATTATTTTATCAGATTCTTTTGTATTGTTATTAATTGACAAATCATTTTTAACTACTTCCGTACTTTCATTCGTGATTTTATATTGACCACATTTCTTACTATCATTCAGAAAATCTTCCCTACTATCATTCGGGATATACAATTGATCCGAATCATTTTTCTCCATAGCTTTAGTATTCACCATATTTGTCTCATCAACAATTACATCTCTGGCAACTTGGAATCTTTCAGATTCAATGTCCCTTATCTTAAGACCATTCGGTTCATAACCAACGAGTATATCCTTCCGTGATTTTTGATCAAACTTTCTTTTTCTAGTCTTATCATGGACGTATACCGTAGAACCGAAAACTTTTAAATATTTAAGATTTGGTTTTCTATTATGCCACATTTCATATGGCGTTTTCATATGTTCTTTCAACACAACACTGGGACTTCTATTTATTAAATATGTTGCTGTTAAAACAGCTTCACCCCAGAAAATTTTCTGGCGGACAAGTATTCCCTACCATTGCACAGTAGGAAATTACGGCCAAAACCCCCAAAAATGTTTTTAATGTTTTTTGAGAAATTTTAGTGTCAGATTAGAGCTGACATTTCAAATTATGTAATACCAAATTTTTACCATACTGCATTGCCTACTAAGGCTGTAATAATTCCTCAAAGTTTGATTATTTTTTTATATGTTCGTAATAAAATTATTTGTATATTTGAACGCATATATAAAATTAGCTTAATTTTGGAATACGTGTAAAATTTTGATCTTTTCTTTCTTGAATTAAAAAGCAGATAGCTTTTACTAATCAACAGCGCTAATTTCAATATCTTTTGACCTATGCTTCACCTAGAAATCTAGCGGGTAAAACAACCATAAAAAATTTAAAAAAAAATTAATACAAAGTTTGATTGTCCGCGAATTTTTTTAGAGATTTTTATAGGTTGAAGCACAACACTCTCTAAAAGCTGAAGTCAATCATAAATAAGCCCTATGAATTTCATATCCATTTGCATCCCATTTCAAGAATTATAACGTTTTAAGTAACACCCCTTTTTCAGAATTTTTTGCAATTTATCGCTAAAAAAATCACTACTTGAAGTGAAATATAGGCGTGATGTAATATTGTTATGCCACAAACAGTAACAAGTATTTGCCGGCTCTTCAGCTCAAGTTTTTTAAAAAAAATCGTTGGGACACAATGCCGTTGTTGTCGGAATCTTACACTTGTTTAGGTATTGTACGTTCACTTTATCCAACTTGTTTTTTTATTAAAAAAAAACTCACTTTTTATTTTAAAATAAATTTAATTTTGTTATTTTGGTAAATTGTGGCCGTTCCAGGGTACTCGTTCAAACAAATTGGTGTTGCCAGATTGAACTCTTCGAGTCTATTATATCTTAAGATATTTTTTGGCATGACAAACTATTTTGCTTGGTCAGTACCACATCAAGACAAATTAAAAACAAAAATTATGAAAATTAAATCAACAACTGACGGCTACCGTCACAGCTGGTTACGAATTATTAAGTCTGGATTTGGCTTTTTTAAAAGGTCTAGATTAATTCTTATTTTTCTCCCAACGAACAATTCGGACGGAGTCTTTCCCTTTACCTTGTTTGGAGTAGAACGATAACACTGGGAAATGTATTAAGTTTTTGTTTTGCATTACCTGATCCTTCTACTTTCTTCAGTGCACGTTTCATGGTGTCCACAAATCTTTCCGCTTGCCCATTTGATTGCGGGTGGTACGGTGGTGTAAAAATGTGTTTAATTCCGTTTTCTAAGCAAAATGCAGCAAAGGTATAGCTCGAAAATTGAGTGCCAGTGTCACTTACAATTAATTCTAGATTACCAAATGCAGATGTAAATTCTTTAAGGCACTCAAGCATAATAGATGATGAAATTGATTTTATCTGGTATATTTGGGGCCACTTGGAATATGCATCCACCATTATAAATACACTGGACCTGCTAGATCGATATGGATTCTTTGCATTGGACGATCAGCCATTGGTCAGGATTGTAATGTGGTTTTAGGTAGTGTTTTTGCTGCTAATGAACAGTTCGAACACTCTTGAACATATTTTTTAATATCTTCGTCTATCTGAGGCCAATATACATAGCTGCGCGCTAGCATTTTGGTACGGTCAATGCCGCCATGACCTTTGTGAATTCTTTTAAAATTTTTTTTCTAACACATTTGGGTTTAATGATTCTGTCTCTATACATCAAACAATCACTAGCTATGCTCAAATTTTCTTTTTGAGATAAATAACATTTTATATTTGAATCCATATTTATATATAAGTGGCCTATTACCAGATTTTAAATATGTAATCAGATTTTGCAGCTCGTCATCTTTTGCAGTCGCATCTTTTATCATATTAAACGTGATAGGTAAAGCTTTGGTGGCTTCATCAATGACGAGTTTTATGGCTGTTTCTAATTTAACACAAGCTACTACAGTGTCTTCGTTTGATTTTGGAACATTGTTTATTAACCTGGATAAAATATCAGCAGCACCAAAATTATCAGTTGAAACATATTGTAGTTCAAAATCATATGACATTAGTGTTAATGCCCAACGTTGAAGGCGATTTGCTGAGTGTGCAGGAATTCCTTTTTTATTCGAAAATATGGCCAGTAAGGGCTTTTGGTCTGTTTAGAGAATAAATTTCCTACCGTAAATATACTTGTGGAACTTCACAATAGCGAATACCAATGCTAAGGCTTCCTTCTCAATTTGATAATAGTTTTTTTCCGCTGGGGTAAGCCCTCTTGAGCAATGGTATATAGCTTTCTCATTTCCATCTGAAAATACGTGACATATATATGCTCCTAATCCTTCATTTGAAGCGTCTGCTGCCACTTTAATTTGTAATCGTGGATCATAATGGGTTAATAAAACCTCCGAACTTAATAGTTCTTTAAAACGTTGAAAACTTTGTTGACATTGCTTTGACCAATTCCATTTGGCGTTTTTCTTTAAAAGATTGTCTAAAGGATCTCTGAGTTTACGCATCTCAGGAAGAAATTTGCTGTAATAATTTACTGCTCCCAAGTATGAACGCAGTTGAGCAACACTTTCTGTAGTGCGATTCACTAACTTTTAAAACTTTCAAAAGGTTCTACCATCAACAACACATTTTGATGTTTGCACTAACCACTATGTGATTCACTAACTTAGTTTAAGCCACGGTAAAGTTATGTGGCAACTTTGTCAAAATAAGAGAAAAACAAAAAGAAGAATAGAAAAAAAACAAGCCAAAAACTATTTTTGTTGTAAATTTTAAGAACAACTTGAGTAAAATATTAAAAATAATTATTATTTTAAATACATTTTTATTTATTTTGATGATATATGAATACTACTGAATGAATACATACTACTATCAAAAGAAGCCGGTCGTCTGCTGAGCAGCCAAGTCATATAGTTGAATTATATTTGTTGTTATATTCTTATATTATATTTTCTTTAATTATAATTTTCGATTTATATAAAGAAACAATTTTTTAATACACTTTTCTAAATCACTTTTTGTTTAGGACTGCCTGATTTGACAATCCAAAATTTATCTAATATGCGATTGAGACAAATTTATAGCTCAACGGTTCGAATTGAGCCTTTGTATTTTATTTTTTAAGAAACTATGTAGCACTGCACTAAAATGTCTCTTTTGATAGAATCTTTATCTGTAATTATCTCTCCGTTTAATAGATTTTATTACTTGAACAATGTCTCTTTTTAAAAATTTTGTCCCGCTCTTAGTATATTTTTTCTGTCTTAATATTTTCTATTTTTACCCGAAATTCTTCCGTAATAATTGAAAACACCAACTTATTCGTACGATTTTTAAAGAACTTCTTTTATTTTTATTTATTTCAAAAAAATGTAATTTGTCAAAATAAATATGTATGTACATACATAAGTACAAATAAATAGGTACAGAGTAAACATATAAAAAATATTGACCAGACAGAATTAGCGGTTGTCTTCCAAAAATAAAAATATAAAAGTTATAAATATATATGTACATAAATATACATGCGTATGCATGTCTGAATATCTGTCCCTTTGATCGCGATGCTGACCGTATGTACATACATATGTATGTACAATTGTGTATTGTCATACATATGTACGTAGTTTTGTGCATTTTAAAATTTTAAAGACGGTAGCAGAGGCGGTAAATGTAACAAAAAACAAGAACATTCAGGGTGTTCACAGATAACAAGTATGTGACAAATAATTACAAATAAAATGTTTTAAATTATGAAACAAATAATTAGACAACTAGGGACAAACATTTATGGTGACTTAACATGCCGGGCCCCATTAAAACCCCTGGTTTCAATCAATAGGTAGAATTGCGAGTTTAGCAACGGGACGACGGAGGGTGTTGGTAGAAGTCTTTACATCGGCAACTCGAGCGTAACCATCTGCACCTGGGACAATATTTATGACACGACCAATAACCCATTTCATCGGATGGAGATTATCTTCATGTACTACAACCATATCGTTGACTTTGAGGTTTTGTTGGGGTTTTTGCCATCGAGAACGTTGTTGTAATTGAGCCAAATATTCTTTATGCCACCTGTCCCAAAAATGAGATTTTACAGCAGTGATTCTTTGCCAATGTTGAATACTGGAGATTTCAGAATTGAAGTTAATTTTTTCAGGGATGTGTTTTAAAGGACAGCCAATCAGTAGGTGACCAGGAGTAAGTGCCTCTAAATCATTAGGATCTGACGATGTGGGTGAGATCGGACGAGAGTTCATTACTGCCTCAATCTCAACTAAAGCTGTCAACAATTCTTCAAATGTTAGCTTGGCATTTGAAAGAGTTCGGAACAAGTGACCTTTGGCGGTTTTAACGGCCGCCTCCCAAAGTCCTCCAAAGTGAGGGGCTCTAGGGGGAATAAAGCTGAATTCTATTAAGTTTGCGGCCGCATATGAAGTAATTTTTGCTTTCGTTGACTCCTTATGGAAATTATTATAGAATTCCCTTAATTTTGACTGTGAACCAACAAAATTTGTTGCGTTGTCGCAAAATATTTTTGAAGGTAGCCCCCTGCGCCCAACAAACCGTTTTAAAGCTGCTATGAAAGCATCACTGGACAGGTCTGAGACAGCCTCCAGGTGTACAGCCTTTGATGAAAAGCACACGAAAACGGCTATATACGACTTATATGGGCGCTTCCCTCGAATGCGTAAGTAAGTTGGTATTGGGCCAGCAAAATCGACTCCAACAATTTGAAATGGACGAGAGCCAGAAACACGTTCCTTAGGTAGATTTCCCATTACTTGCGTAAGGAGCTTAGGTTTATATCGGGTACAATGAATGCACTGGTGAACAATTTGTCTGGCAAGAGACCTGCAATTGATTATCCAAAACTGTTGTTGAATAAGAGATACTAATGCCCGTGGACCAGCATGAAAATTGTTGCGATGAATATGAGTAACCATTGTTTTGACAAATGGGTCAGACTTTGGTAGAAGAAGCGGAAACTTTACTTGTTCCAGAAGATTAGAATTGAGTAATCGACCACCAACTCGTATTAATGGAACTCCTGAAACCACTTCTATAAATGGAGCCAGAGATGCCAGTTGACCAGAAACAGAGCCAAATTTTTGTAATTGATGAAATTCTTCAGCGAAGTACGTTTGTTGTAGAATCCAAACAATTCTGTTGAGAGTATAGGTGTACTCATCTGGGGATATAATAGTATCTTTAGGCTTCGTTTTTGAGTGAAGACGAAGGACATATGACATCACCCTTAAGCATTTTGAATAGCTACCAAATTTGTGTATGACCTTCAGCATGTAGGGCGGCTCTTGAACGTTGGTCACAAGGGCTGATTTTCTTTTTTCCAGCAGCATTGTTTCTTCGCTTAGAGTCATGTTGTTATGAACGGGCCAATCAGAATGAGGTTTTTGTAGGAATGATGGACCATGGAGCCAATTCGAGTCACAAAGTTCAGATACAGTACAGCCTCTGGATACAAGGTCGGCAGGATTTTGATCGGTAGGAACGTAACGCCATGAGACATCAGGACTGAGATCTTGTATTTCGGCTACACGATTTCCGACAAATGTTGAAAGTGAAGACGAGTGACTACTTATCCAATGTAGGGTAATTTGTGAGTCACACCAGAAGTAAACATTTGAAATATCGCAATTAAAATGCTGTTTAAGTTGATCCCAAAATTTTGCAAGTAAGTGTGCCCCACACAGCTCCAGTCGTGGCAGTGTACTTGTTTTTAACGGTGCCACACGAGATTTTGATGCCAACAAGTTTACTGAGACATTTTCGTACGAATCTCTACAAACGAAATAGAGACAGCAACCATAAGCCTTTATGGATGCATCGCTGAAACCATGGACTTCAAGTGTTGTTGTATTTGCCATTCGAACAAAACGGCCAATTTTTAATTGGGGTAGATTATGAAAATCTTCGACGATATTATTCCACGCCGTGTCAACTTCTTGTGGAACAGATTCATCCCAGTCACATTTTATGAGCCAAAGTTTCTGTAGAAGAATTTTAGTTTTTATAGTAAGCGGGCTGATAAGACCCATAGGATCAAACAGCGTTGAAGTTAGAGACAAGATGGAACGTTTTGTATTTTTTGTGTAGGCTTTATTAGGTCGAAATTCGAAACGAAATGTGTCATCTGAAGGGTCCCAAGAGATACCCAATGTAGTTGTGACGTCATCGTCAATGCGCACCACTTTAGAGCCATTGTTGGTTAAATTAAGTTCTGGGCAATTGCTGTGCCATTTTGATAAAGACAATTTTGAATGAGTCAAAATATCTGTTACCTGACCTTTGATGAGCTGCAATGTATGTAGGTCATCTGCGCCAGTTATCATGTCGTCCACATAGAAATCGGTGGTAATGACTGCCTTGCCGACTTCATGAGGCTTGGAGTACCGCTCTGCTGCATAATGTAGGCTGCGAATAGCGAGATAGGGTGCTGATGCTGTACCGTAAGTAACGGTGTTGAGAACGTAAGTTTTTAGAGGCTTCGAGTTGTCGTCACGCCATAAGATGAGCTGCAAATTTCGGTCTTCCGGGTGTACTAAAACCTGTCTGTACATTTTAACGATGTCAGCAGTAAGACCATATTGATGATATCTAAAACGGAGCAGAGTTATCAGCAATGTATTTTGTATCGTTGGGCCTACCATCATTATGTCGTTAAGTGAAAGTTGGGATGATGATCGACATGACGCATCGAAAACGACCCGAAGTTTTGTTGAGACACTTTCCGGACGTAAGACGCAATGGTGAGGTATATAATACTGTGGTTGAGAAACGGGTGAGCTAAGTTGAGTCATGTGGCCCATCTCCTCGTACTCCTTCATAAACTGCTTATATTGTTCCTTTAATTGAGGACTTTTGTTTAATTTTCTCTCTATGGACCAAAAACGACGTTCAGCAATATCTTTCGAATCACCGAGACATGTTGGATTAGACTTTAGGGGCAGCTTCACCATTATCCGACCATCGCTTTGAACCATGACGTGCTTAAGAAAATGTTGTTCGCATTGTTGTTGCTCTGGCGAAAAGCATTGACGTTTGCCTTCGACAGTTTCTAGCTTCCATAACTTCTCGACATTTTGATTAATTTCATTTTTATCAACCTCCACAATAGAATAGGATGACCCTGTAGACGACTGAGCGGTTTTGCTGATGTACTTTCCGGAGACAATCCAACCGAAAAGTGTTTTTTGCAGCGTTGGCAAGTGTTCCTCAGGGCGAATTTGTCCCACAGAAAGAATTGAGAAAAATAGTTCTGCACCTAGGAGCAAGTCTATGCCTCGACGACGATGAAACTCGGGATCTGCTAGATCTATGTTAGAAGGCAGATTGAAATCACGAAGAGACATATTCTCATCAGGATGGTAGCCAGTAATATTACGGGAGATTAAAAATTCAAGAGAAAGTTCAAAATTGTTTAATCTAGATCTTATGGTGGTCTGAGTTGAATATGGTACCTTGAGACCACATGAGCCAATTCCCATAACAACTACTGAATTGTTCGATTTTTTCAATTTTAATGTATTAGAAAGGTACTCACTTATGAAATTGACTTGGGAGCATGAATCCAAAAGCGCTCTTGCCAAATGGTATTTTCCTTCTGAGTCACGAACTAAAACCAATGCAGTTGCCAAAATTACCTTGCTTTTCATAGGGGCAGAATTTTGTTGAAAGGTGCCATGAGCGGCTGCAGAACTTCCTGAGGGACCATCTTCATCAGGTTGCTTATGTAGAAGCGAGTGATGACGCTGTTTGCAGAAACGACACGAATAGCGAGAGGTACATTGAGAATCATTATGTCCCTTTGATAAACAGTTGAGACAAAGATTTTGTTTTTTAGCCTGGTCAATGCGTTGATCTACAGGCAAAACGATGAAACGTTGACATGTTGTAATGTAGTGACCCTGCTTTGAACAATGATTGCAAGCCGGTTGAGTCACATTTTTTGTCACGAACGAATGTTGTTTATTATGAGAATCATTATGCGAATGATTCTTTGAGCTTGAAGAAGATTGTTCTTTGGTGGCCCTTCTACACTGTGCATCTAGTTGTTGACAACGCCTGTCCAACATTGTACAGCAGTCTGTCCAAGAAGGCAATTTCGTATAATCGATGAATTCATCCCACCTTTGTTTTGTTTGGTAGTCAACCTTGGTCATTGCCAGATGGATTATGAATGCGTCACAGATCTCCTGGTATGAGCCAAGTGATTTCAACGAACTATAAAGAGCTGAAATTGTGTCCACGATATTTCTTAATTGGTTCGGAATTGGTTTGGAAGACTTCGGGATATCAAACATTGAGGTAACAGTTTCCAAAAAGATTAGAGTATTGTTGTCGTATCTTTCCTTCAGTCTATTGAGCGCCTTACCTGGAATGCCTTGATAGTTGCAAGAGCTTCTCCACTAATGCAGGATAATAAATGGTTGAACTTCTCAGAGACAAATATAGTTTGATCGTTGTGAACCAGATTGTTAAAAGTATTTATGAAATTTTTGTATTCTAAATACTTGCCATCGAATTTGGGTAACTTGAGGTTTGGTAGACGATTGGATGCGGTATGAGGCACAAAAAATGACTGTTCCTGTACACTCTGACGCCTTTCCTTACCTAACTGTGTAAGTATGAGACTTTTCACAGCAATGTATAGCTCGTCTATTTCTGTCCTACCAGATTCTTCGGGTGACAAACGTTCAATTTGATTCTGACAATATATTGCCTGCTTGTAGTATGATTCAATGATACCTAACCTGCATTCAAGTTCAGTGTGGGACAAACCTTCAGGCGCTTCGACAATCTTTTTTATTCGGGTGATACTTCCTTTAGACGATGCTCGTAAAGTTTTTAGCTCTTCTATAGTCATCCCCTTTTGTGATGAGCCACCTTCATTTATTATGCCCTTATGGGATGAGCTACCGTCATTCATCTTGAAATATTCACCTTTTCACAGAATTAGCTTTGAATAATAAATACCTGAAATGCACTTCAGATTCGTAGCCACAAAATGAGGACGTTAAATGTTGTAGTGTCCTGTCTCGGTCGCCAATGTTTAGGACTGCCTGATTTGACAATCCAAAATTTATCTAATATGCGATTGAGACAAATTTATAGCTCAACGGTTCGAATTGAGCCTTTGTATTTTATTTTTTAAGAAACTATGTAGCACTGCACTAAAATGTCTCTTTTGATAGAATCTTTATCTGTAATTATCTCTCCGTTTAATAGATTTTATTACTTGAACAATGTCTCTTTTTAAAAATTTTGTCCCGCTCTTAGTATATTTTTTCTGTCTTAATATTTTCTATTTTTACCCGAAATTCTTCCGTAATAATTGAAAACACCAACTTATTCGTACGATTTTTAAAGAACTTCTTTTATTTTTATTTATTTCAAAAAAATGTAATTTGTCAAAATAAATATGTATGTACATACATAAGTACAAATAAATAGGTACAGAGTAAACATATAAAAAATATTGACCAGACAGAATTAGCGGTTGTCTTCCAAAAATAAAAATATAAAAGTTATAAATATATATGTACATAAATATACATGCGTATGCATGTCTGAATATCTGTCCCTTTGATCGCGATGCTGACCGTATGTACATACATATGTATGTACAATTGTGTATTGTCATACATATGTACGTAGTTTTGTGCATTTTAAAATTTTAAAGACGGTAGCAGAGGCGGTAAATGTAACAAAAAACAAGAACATTCAGGGTGTTCACAGATAACAAGTATGTGACAAATAATTACAAATAAAATGTTTTAAATTATGAAACAAATAATTAGACAACTAGGGACAAACATTTATGGTGACTTAACACTTTTCTTAACCACTTTTCTTTAACATTAAACAGCATCAAAAATGTTGGCGTTAATAAACAACAATTTATTTGTTTATTAATAACAGCTGATTGAAACAGCTGACTTTAAACCTCAACAGAAATCATTAAAGTGTTAGTGAATAGCAGTGTGGTTAATTTAGTTGTTTAATAATTTTGAAGAAACAATTGTGGTTAAAAAAGCGTAGTGAATCGCACTACTGGGGGTGGTAGTTCATGAATTTGTTTAATTTTGTTTTTATCTGGAGATGTACCATTGCTATTAATGTAGTATCACAGATACGTACAAGAAGTTTTGAAAAATTTACATTTCTCAAAATTTACTGTCATGTTATACATTTTTAACCGCTCTAAAACTTGCTAAACAGCTTTTTCGTTTTGTTCAAGTGTGTTTGTTGCAATAATCACGTCATCCAAGTATGGGTAAACGCCTTCAATCCCTGAAAGTATTGTTTGCATGGCGTGCTGAAATGCGCCTGGTGCTGATTTCACTCCCTGAGCAAGACGATTAAAAGTGTAGAGACCACGGTGTGTATTTACAACCAACAGCTTCTTAGTGTCGTCATCAACTTCTAGTTGCAAATAGGCATTGTTTAAATCTATAATCAGGGCTGCCAGATTTTGGGTTTTGGCCCCGAAGTTGGGGATATTCAATCTTCGAAAAGGCGAAAAATTTGATTTGGGGCTTGGGGATTTTGTTGGGGATCCACTCAAATTTGTTGGGGATTTTTTGGGGAAATTTTAACTTGTGAATTTAAAACTTCATATTTTATTAATAAGGGAAAATATTTTTGTAATAAAGGATGATTCGTTTCTTGATATTGAAATTGCATCTGATTATGGCTCAGAATTCGAAAAAGAACTACCAAACTATAATCTGTCAAGTCAAGAAAGGTACATTTAAAAATGAATAATTTAAATATTTTCAAGCAGCAAATACTTTGACATGCTAAAATGTATAAACCCAATATCTCAACCAAAATTCAGTGAATGAGAATACTCCCAATTGATGTCTACGAAACTCAATGGAATAAAATTTCTTTTACAAATTGGAATACCATGTTTGAAAAATTGCCGTCCATCTTAATTTAATTTTGGCCAAAAGTTTATAAATTTCAAGATGTTGTGTACACATCACTATAAAGGTTCCTACAAGCAATGCCTATGTAGAACGAGTATTTTCAGTTATGAGTTTAACAAAAACAACAAAACATAATAATAACAAAATTTGTTGTTAAGAATTTCAACCGATAACTGAAATGTTAACAAATTCAATTCAAAAAGTTAGTCCTTTCCTATCACAAATCTTTTAAATATGCATCCCCGTTCACACACGAACATTTGCTTTAACAGTTTCTATTAGATTATATAGATTATATATTTTAATCCTTTAAATTAATAAAACACGCTTTGATTAATTTATATCAATATTAATTCAATTTTTATTTTATTTTAATTAGACGCGCACTCCGACCTGTCACATTCAAAGTTCAAAAAGGGAATAAAAAAATTCACATTAAAAGGGAGAGAATGTAAAAGTCAAAAACTTATATAATAACAACAACAAAGAGTATATAAATTTACTGAGAAATTCTTAGAAATGATCTTTGTATATGTTGCAATTTCTGGAAGTTATTGCATCATCTAATGAATACACAGAAAGAAATTTTCTGTAACTCCAACACACCTCCTCAACATATGCAGAGATCATTTAAGACTCATCTAAAATAAGAAATAAAAAATATTTATATGTATGACAGGTTGAGTATTCTGGGAAAAGTTAATAAACAATGTAAGGATTGGGGAAAACAAAGAAAAACCCAATCAGACCACAAAACAAAAAAAATAATTAAAATAGGAACTTCCAAAATCCATGGTTAAATACATTTAGGTACATATTGTTGAGAGAAAACATTTCACAAATTCTTCAATCCCAGTTGGTTTCTTAATTCAATAAATCGGGGTTCAGGCAAAGGCTTCGTCAAGATATCAGCCAATTGTTTATCTGTAGAAATATACTCAATTTTTATTAATTTGTTTTCTACCTGTTCTCTTGAAAAATGATATTTAATATCAATATGTTTTGATCTTTTATGTCATGAGGGATTATTAGCTATACTGATACATCCTTGATATCTTCAAACAATCTGATAGGATTATTTACAACTAATTTTAGACCTTCTAATAAAGACTTTAACCACATGGCCTCTCTAACCGCCTCAAATAGTGCCATATATTCTGCTTCAGTGGACGAATCAGCGACATAATTTTGCTTTCTTGTATTCCAGCAAACTTAGTTTGAATTAAACATTTTTAATAAATATCCAGTAGTACTTCTTCTATCGCTTTCACCTCCACCCCAGTCAGAATCTACATAACCAATCAATAAATCATTATATCTTGGATTAGCGATAAATGTCAATCTAAAACCTATAGTTCCCTTAAGGTATCGTAAAACTCTCTTTAAACATTGCCATAGTTCCTCATTACCCTTATGGCTATATCGACTAAGGATATTAACCGCGGTGCTTATGTCAGGTCGCGTACATAACATAATATACATTAAGCACCCAATCAAACTGCGACATGGCGCATCATACTTTTCATCAGAATTTAAAGCCTCGTAATCCATTTTAACTGGAAGTGGGGAAGATACTGGTTTACATTCATTCATTTTAAACCTCTTTAAAACATTTTCAATATAAGCGCTCTGACTTAGGTGAAGTTGATTATTCTCCCTATCGATCCTAATTCCAATGAAGTAACGAATTTCTAATAAATCCGTCATTCTAAATTTTGCCATTAAATAAGTTTTGAAATTGTTCATTGTTTTTATATCCTCTGTAGAAATTACCAAATCATCTACATATAGCAGTACGTATATATTTTTAGCAACGCCACCATTGTCCAGAATATAAATACAACGATCCACGGAGGAATCAGTAAAGCCAATTTTTCTCAGAGCTTGTTCAAATATCTCAAACCAACATCTAGCTGCCTGCTTGAGTCCATAAATAGCTTTATTTAATTTGCAGACCTTACCACTTTCGGTAGGTAAACCCTTAGGAATAGACATATAAATTTCTTCTTCTAAGACGCCATTTAAAAAGGCAGTTTTTACGTCCATATGATGAACTTTTAAATTATATTGATTTGAAAGAGACATCAAAATCCTAAAGCTAGAAACTCTAGCTACTGGAGCAAAAGTTTCGTCATAGTCCACCAAATACTCTTGTGTAAAACCACGAGCTACAAGCCTAGCCTTATATTTAACTGGCCTACCAAGTTCATCATGCTTAATAGTAAATACCCACTTACAGTCAACTATATTTTTATTATCAGGCTTTTGTACAAGAGACCATGTACCATTATAAAAATGCGAATCTAACTCTTCTTTTATTGCTTCTTCCCAATGTATTCTGTCATGTCTGTTTTTGATTTCTTCAAATGAGTTGGGACTATTGTTGAATAAAGTGTGTGCATTCATCACACAATTATCTATTAAGTCTTTATATGATATTTGTGGTCTATTTTTCTTTCTTTCACTTCTTCTGATTTCTATATTTGGCTTTTTAAGGTCACTACAAGTTTTATTTACATCTGACTCTATGTTATCAGTAGATACTGTGTCGGCATTCTTCTCAATAGACAAATGATCACTAGGCTGTTCCTCTGATATTATTTTATCAGATTCTTTTGTATTGTTATTAATTGACAAATCATTTTTAACTACTTCCGTACTTTCATTCGTGATTTTATATTGACCACATTTCTTACTATCATTCAGAAAATCTTCCCTACTATCATTCGGGATATACAATTGATCCGAATCATTTTTCTCCATAGCTTTAGTATTCACCATATTTGTCTCATCAACAATTACATCTCTGGCAACTTGGAATCTTTCAGATTCAATGTCCCTTATCTTAAGACCATTCGGTTCATAACCAACGAGTATATCCTTCCGTGATTTTTGATCAAACTTTCTTTTTCTAGTCTTATCATGGACGTATACCGTAGAACCGAAAACTTTTAAATATTTAAGATTTGGTTTTCTATTATGCCACATTTCATATGGCGTTTTCATATGTTCTTTCAACACAACACTGGGACTTCTATTTATTAAATATGTTGCTGTTAAAACAGCTTCACCCCAGAAAATTTTCTGGCGGACAAGTATTCCCTACCATTGCACAGTAGGAAATTACGGCCAAAACCCCCAAAAATGTTTTTAATGTTTTTTGAGAAATTTTAGTGTCAGATTAGAGCTGACATTTCAAATTATGTAATACCAAATTTTTACCATACTGCATTGCCTACTAAGGCTGTAATAATTCCTCAAAGTTTGATTATTTTTTTATATGTTCGTAATAAAATTATTTGTATATTTGAACGCATATATAAAATTAGCTTAATTTTGGAATACGTGTAAAATTTTGACCTTTTCTTTCTTGAATTAAAAAGCAGATAGCTTTTACTAATCAACAGCGCTAATTTCAATATCTTTTGACATCAATCATAAATAAGCCCTATGAATTTCATATCCATTTGCATCCCATTTCAAGAATTATAACGTTTTAAGTAACACCCCTTTTTCAGAATTCTTTGCAATTTATCGCTAAAAAAATCACTACTTGAAGTGAAATATAGGCGTGATGTAATATTGTTATGCCACTTTCTTTAGTTTCCTTTCAATTCTATGCAAAATTTATATATAAAGATAAAAACAACAAAATTTTTAATTTTAAATGACTTTTGTATAATTCATTTAAGTATATAGGTGGTGGTCACATAATTGTGGACGCAATAAATATTTTAAAATCTGCAAATTTAATATTATTCAAGAACTCGTATTTTTTTTACAAAAATATTCAATGTTTATAGTTTTTCTGTAGGTTTGTTAGAAGCATACAAAATCTGGTTTTAAGCTCATAGTATGAACCCAATATCTCTGAAAGGACATATCCGATTTTGTCAAGTCATGTATTGTAGGATAGGTATTCTTTTCATATATTATCCTATTTAAATAAATAATTTTTATAATCGCCAGCAAAGATTTTTTAGCATGGTTAGTAGTCCAGTTTTATATGACCACGGACTTTATATTTTCTTAAAAAAAACTATTTCAGTTTAACTAAAGGTATATTATTTATATACACTAAAAATTTCAAGAACAAAAGTCAATAAATTACCAAGTTATTGAGTTTTGGCCGTTTTCTCGCACTGTGCATTGTCTATATACAAATTTACAACTTTCAAATTAAAATGTGCTTCACTTTTAGCCACAAAATCTTTGAAAGATGAAAATACGTCGGACTTATTTGCAATTAAATAAGTTACACAATAGTGAGTATATTGATCAATAAAAATAACGTAATAATTTTGACCATCTATAGTAGTAGGAGTTATAGGACCACAGACATCAGAATGAATAGCATATAATGGCCTTTTTATATAGTCTTTATTCTTAAAACTTTCAAAACGAAGTCTGGCCTGTTTTCCATTTATGCACGCTTCACATAAATCATTGTTTGGCTGCACATTCTCAAGAAGCTTTGTGTCATCAAACATGTCTTTTCCTTTTATTTCTAAAAATTTCCCTTTACTAATGTGCCCTAGCCTCTCAAGCCATAAAAGATACTCATCAACCTTACTAACTTTTGAAACATAAGCCTGCTTAGAAACTGCAATAAACTCAACAACTGGAATATTATTTTCATATTACATACACCTCCTGGATGGAACTCAACTGTCATTCCAGCATCTTGTATCCTCTTCACTGAGAGTAAATTTTCCGGTACTTCTGGGCAAAACAAAACATCCTCCAAGGTGATCTGATGCATTAAGTTATTGCGAAGCTTTACTATGCCTTTTTTGTTTGCATAAATATATTCACCATATTTTGCTATTGCTATTTTAATAGGTGGCTCAGCTTTACAAAATCTGCGAAGAGAGTTTCATCATTTATGAGATGATCCGAAGAACCTGAGTCCAATAGAAAAGAAACACTATTTTTATTTTTAAAAAGTTGATCACGTTTAATCATAAATGCAAATCCTCCTTTATCTTTTTCTTGATTTTTATTGTTTAAATTTTTCTTATAAGCGAAACAATTCTTTTTAATGTGTCCAGATTTGCCGCAGTAATGACATTTGACTCTTGGTCCCAATGGCTTATTGGATTTGTATGTTTTATTTGATTTTGGTTTGTACTTATTTTTAAAATAATTAAATTTATTTTTATATTCGCTTTGATTAGTTTCATTCCTGGCATGCAAAACTTTAGAACTGGTGTCTTTACTATCACTTTTCAATTTTATCTCATGATCCAGTAATCGATTCTTAACAAACGCTAATGTTAGATTGTCTTCCGACAATGTTTCAATGGCAGTAATTACCCCATCATAAGACGATAGCAAAGACAACAACAAGTGGGACACCTTGTCCATTTCCTCGATCTTGGCTCCTGCGGCTAGTAATTCGGTTATCAAGTCATCAAAGATATTAAAATGATTTAGAAGTGGACATTCTGCCTTTAACTTTAAACTTAATAACTGTTTTCTAATCGATAACTGTGACGCCAAACTTTTTCTTTCATAAATTGCGTCTAGATTTGCGAATATTTGTTTTGCACTACTTTCACTATTTGCAAAGCCTAGGAACGAATCACTTAAGTATTCAATAATTATACTTTTTGCAATTCTGTCCATCTTTTTCCACTGGGTTCGACACCATCAACAACCACCAACACATCCATCTCATTTAAAAGAGCCCGCACACGAAACTTCCAGATTGAGTATTTTTCACCATCAAATGGTTTAATATTTCTTTTGGATTTATCCATTCTATACAGCACAATATAAAACGTAAACTGGGCCCATAACCTATTAGATTATACCCTTTATATTTTAATCCTTTAAATTAATAAAACACGCTTTGATTAATTTATATCAATATTAATTCAATTTTTATTTTATTTTAATTAGACGCGCACTCCGACCTGTCACATTCAAAGTTCAAAAAGGGAATAAAAAAATTCACATTAAAAGGGAGAGAATGTAAAAGTCAAAAACTTATATAATAACAACAACAAAGAGTATATAAATTTACTGAGAAATTCTATGGAAATGATCTTTGTATATGTTGCAATTTCTGGAAGTTATTGCATGATCTAATGAATACACAGAAAGAAATTTTCTGTAACTCCAACAGTTTCCATTTTATTTTCCTCAAATTTTATACAAGTTTTCAAAATTTTCGTAAGCTTATTATCAATTTCAATTCCATAAATTTTTTCTGATACAAATTTAAAACTTCACGAGCCAAACTTGACTGGTGTGAAAGTAGACGTATGTATAGTTTTAATCATCTAATTATCAAGAATTTAATGATTCTGAAGTTTATGAAATATTAGATTTCTAATATTTTATTATTTTAATTTGTAATAAAATCGATCTCTTCATTTAATTGAATAAAAAATGTAAGCAAATACGCTTTTTTATGAATTGGGGATTTTTGGGGCTAAAAATTTTAAAATTTGGGGATGGTGACCAAAAAGTATCTGGCAGCCCTGTCTATAATGGAAAATAATGAGCAATTATTGAAATTTACAAATATATCATCTGGCAGTGGTAACGGAAAATTGTGTGGCTTAAGCTGGTCGTTGAGTCCTGTAGAATAGTCACCACAGATTCTAAGCATACCAGATGCTTTTTTTACCACGACAATAGGAGCGGCCCAGTCTGAATAATTTATAGGGGTGATAATGCCTTCCCGCTCCAATGTATCGAGTGTTTCATCCAGAGCTTGCTTTACAGCGTATGCAACCTGTCGTTTAGGTCGAAAAATTGGAGTTGCGTTTTGTTTCAATGGCAGATGTATTTAAAAATTATTTATGTATCCAATTTTCTCCCTAAACACATCTGGAAATTGTTTACCTACAACTGCCGAGTTACAGAAATCCAAATAACAAAACAAATGTCTAATGCAAAAAATGATTAAGTCTGAATCTCAATTTATCTTAAGAAATTGTTTAAATGTAAATTTGTTTGTAAAAACAAATATTTGATAATATTTAAGTGTAAAAAAAATCAAAAAAAATATATATGTAATGTTATCTGTTGTCAGTCTTCAAAAAAAAAAACTTAGCCTTAAAATCGTTGCTAGAATATTGTTAATATAATATTTGAAATACTTAGTTGTAAGAAAAATATGATCTAAACAAATGCAGAATATAAGAATTAGTTTATATGTTTTAGTAAGAAAAATTATTTATATACAAGTAAAATACAAACTCCTCGGTTTGAGTTTGGTTTCAATAATGATTCTTTATTTTTGTTAAGACAAATATTTTAACTTAAAATCTAAAAATACAAAAATATAAAAAGCAGAGGTTGCATGAAAATTGAGTGTCACATAAACATTCCATGAATATTATCCGCACAAGCAGTTAGCAGACGCTTACGTCTGCACTAAATGCATGAGCAAGTACCCTATGGTATGTTATGTATGTTACTCCTCCCTTCTCCGGAGATTTCAATGTCCTCATTGACTTTTCTTACATTACGTATATCCTTAATTCGATTTAAGAAATTAAGTTTCTGTAATATTATTAATATTCATTATCTATTTCATACAATTTTTGATTTTTCTTAATAAAATCTTTGTTTAAACTTACTACTAATTCTTGGTTATTATTATCCTGGATTGGTATTATCTTAAATTTAGGATATGTAGTAAAATTTTTCGGAATAGTTAGTACAAAATATATCATACATTCCTTAATCCAAGTAGAAGTCTTAATAAATTCAAATTGTTCAGCAGTCAAGTGTGATATAGTTTCAATGTCAATGAGTTTAGGATTAACAATACCCAATTTGGCCAATTGTATTCCCATCTGAATATCCCGAATATGCTCTAAATAAGCTTTCACATTATCAAGAAAGGTATCTGAAATAATCTTTGTTACAAGTGCATTTTTGATGGCATTTGTTGAGTTCTTCAATTCATTCAACAATGCATTTCCAGCATTCACATGCTGAATAATGCTATTTATATTGACGTAACCATTTTCAATCCTATTGTTGATATCAATTAACGATCTCTCTATCATATCCCTATCTTCGCTATCAAGAGTGCCAAAAAGAAATTTCAAACCACTACCTACATTGAAGAGTCCTCTTTTGTGTCTTTTAACAAACAACTGTTTTTCTTTATTTTAGGCAACGCAACCTCTCCTTGATTGATTGAAATATAGCCAAAGTTATTCATAATTTTATTTACTGAAATAGTTTGAGCAAAAATTCCCGGCATAAGGTAGGACAAGACCATAATGATTGTGAACGTATAAAAGATGTTAATGAGATGTTCCAGGTTGTTCTTCCGTTCCGCTTTGGTCCCTGAAATTGTTAATATTTGTAATTCTAGCTCTCTTAAAATGACTTTTATATTTCCTAACGTTTCTATCCTTAAATCTCACCACATAGTGTTCATCATCGTCTTCCGTTCTTAGTACCTCTGCTCATTTGAAAGGATTTTCTATTTTGTTTAATCTTTTTCTTTGGTTTTCTGCATTTATATATTTCATATTGATTGGATTTTCATTTCTGTTTTTATTGGCATTGCTAATTCTTCTAGTTTTTTTTGGATTGTGGGTCTATTTTAGGTTGAAATTTATTAAAAAATATGTTGTAAGGTTTTTTTCCTGTACTGGAGTGGTTTATATTGTGATTGTATGCAAAGATAGACTGTTCAACGCTCATATAAATCAATTCTCTATCACCCGATGAATTTATAACTCGGAGTTTTTCGTTCAATGTCTTATGAAGCCTTTCGATGTCACCTATACCAGTTTTACCGGTGGTAACCTCCAAAACCACACCTAACTGCTCACACCATTGTCTAATATTTATATTATTCATGCCCTGATCCTGATCAATTTTTAAAACTTTCGGGGGACCCATAGTATTAAACACCCTCAACAATGCTCGCTTTGTCTCCAACCAGCTTAAATTAGAGACTTTTTCAGCCACTGCAAATTTTGAACAAAGGTCAATACATGTCAAGTAATTCTCCTTGTTCCATTGCCAGAAGTCTATAACAAACTTTTGTCGTGTTTCATATACTGGGGGTGTCAATTTAAATGGTAACCTATGTGATATATGATCGGACTTACATAAATTGCATAGTTCACAGGAATTTATTATTTTGGAAATTTCTTTCACATAATTTGGATAATAATACTTTTTTGAAAAGAGACTTACAATCTTTTCTATTCCTTGGTGTAAACCCTCCAAATGCATTTCCATTATAATTGTTTTAAATCTCGAGTATTCGGTGACGTTTTCTAGTTCCCTCATTGCTCTTGTTAATTCGGTGGCTCCTGACTGTATTAAATCCTTATAAACGTCCTGGAATCGGACAAAATCTTCATTATTTGGCATTAGAATTGCCGACTTTTTACCAACGATATGTTATTTTATAATATTTTTAATTCTATTATTATTTAATTCTACATAGGACAAAGTTGTAAGATTATTTGAAAATATTTTTTGTTTTTCCACACCCTCACTATTACCTCTTGTAAGTTTTATTTGATTTTTAAATGTATTTAATGACCTTTCAGAAATAGGGATATAATTCAAATTATCATCTTCACCCGAGTGAACAGTAGCCATAATAGAGTCTGTATCCTCATTCATATTACAATTGGCCATCTTTATTCTGGATAGCGCATCAGCGACATGATTTTCCTTACCGGGAATATGTTTTATATCGAAATCAAATTCATTAAGCTTGATTTTCCATCTCTGAAGTTTGGCATTGGGCTCCTTCAGATTGTGAAGCCACTGAAGGGGCTTGTGATCACTATTTACCAAAAACTTCCTACCAAAGAGGAACGGGCGAAAATATTTGGTTGCCCAAACCAAAGCCAAAAGTTCACGTTCAATAGTCGAGTAGTTAAGCTCATGTTCATTGAGTGTCCTACTTGCAAAACATATTGGCCTATCCTGCTGGCTCAAGACAGCACCCAAAGCAACGTTTGAGGTATCGGTAGTTAACGTAAAAACTCTTTCATAATCAGGATATGAAAGAATTGGTTCACTAGTTACCATAATTTTTATAGTTTCTACAGCATTTATGTAACTTCTATCATTATAATATATCTTATTTCCCTTTTTTAAACAAGAAGTCAAAGGTTTTGTTATTCGAGCAAAATCCTTTATAAAATCCTTTATAAATTTTCTATAAAACCCAGCTAACCCTAAAAACTGTCTTATTTCTTTCTCTGTTTTCGGTATTGGGTATTCCATAATAGCACTGATATTTCTAAGATTTGGTCTGACTCCTTCGGGTGTCACCAAATGACCCAGAAATTCAGCTTCCCTTTTCAAAAATTCACTCTTATCTAATTGAATCCTTATCTAATTGAATCCTTAATTGCCTCTGACAATCTTTTGAACACTCTGTCGAGTGATTCGATGTGCTCCTGTAGAGATGAACTAAACACGATAATATCGTCGAGATAGACCAAGCAGTGTTTGCCAATAAGGTCTCCTAAAACCTCGTTCATCAGCCTTTGAAATGTTGATGGAGCATTTTTGAGACCGAAGGGCATTCTCAAAATTCGAAATGGCCATTGGTCGTGGAAAATGCGGTCTTTTTTCTATCTGCAGGGTCCATCTCTATTTGATGGAAGCCGTTAGCTAGATCTATTGTTGAGAAGTATTGACATCTTCCCAATTTGTCTAAAATATCTTCCATATTGGGAATAAGGTATCTATCGGCTATCGTAATATCATTCAATTTTCGATAATCCACGACAATTCGCCACTTATCCCTCCCTGAGGCATCAGGTTTTTTAGGCACCACCCATATTGGTGATGAGTATGGAGAAGTACTGTGGCAAATAATGTTCTGTTCCAACATTTCTTTTATTTGGCGATCAACTTCCTTCCTATGGATTTCAGGGTATCTATAAGATTTGCTATATATAGGGTCCTCATGTACAGTTTTTATGCAATGTTTAGTTGCGAGAGTGGAGGTCAAATTTTCACTTTCCTTATAGAATATATTATTATATTTACGTAATAACTTAACTAAAGATTCACGCTCTTCCCGATTGAGGTGATCCATTCGAAATTTAGATTTTCCTTCATGTATTTGGATTACATGAATATTATATTTTTGTTTCGCAAGTTCATAGTCCTGCTCGCTACTTGTGTAATTTCCCATTTGGTATTGAAAGTTATCTAAAACTATCCTAGCAAACCCTCGTAATTATCTGAAAAATCATAAATATAAAGTCCTATCCACTTATTATTATATTATTATCCTAGCAAACCCTCGTAATTATCTGAAAAATCATAAATATAAAGTCCTATCCACTTATTATGTAAACAAATGTGTTGAACCGAATCTAATGTTACGAAACCTGTAGCTGTACTTAAGGTAATTGGTTTTGTTATTTCCACTACCGACGGTAAAATATTCCTTCTTATAATACTAACGGAAGATCCTGTATCAACGAGAAAATAATAGGGCTTATTATCTATATAAAGTGTTACATGGGGTAATTTTCGCGAGGTCGTAAATGAAAATTTGATTCATCCTGTTCCATTGGAACAGGTGCTCCGTATCTCCTTATTCTGGATTGATTAAAATTATTCGATCTGGATATGCTATTTACTTGTCCACTTGAGCTTGGGTGTCGTGGACAATTATCGAAATTAATAGGAATATTGTTATTAAAATGTTGTTGATTAGTATAACCTTGATTAGGATAACCTTGATAATTTTGATTTTGCTGTACGTAACTAAAAGGTTGCGGAATATTCGTGTTATATTGAGATGGGTGGGGAAACCGTTTTCTTTTAAAATTTTTAAAGCTGACTTATAATCTGAGACAGGTTGGGAATTAAGTAAGGCACATATATGATAAGGCAAATTCTTTCTTAACACTTCTAGACCAAATCTATCAACTTCTAATTTATAAATTGTTTTTCTGGTTTCTGTTTCTTCACTCAATTTAATACAATCCTTAATGTTACATATTTCGCTATTTAAAGTATCACAGAAAGTCTTAACGCTATTTTTGAATTTGATATTACCTAACTCCAAAATAAGTGTTGATATTTGCTTCCTTTTACCGAATTCGTCCAGCAGGGCACTCCGCAGTGCTTTGCAATCTGTTGGGTTCTCCCTCCTGAGTAGATCTGCTGCTGGCCCGATCAGTTTTCTCTGGATTGCAGTAAAAAAAAACTGTTTAACTTCAATCTCGAGACCGGTAATGGTAGCTGCTATAGAATCCACATATGTAACAAACATTGCAAGCGCATTCGTCTCTCCCTGAAATGGCTTGATGAAATTTAGGCTTTGAAATGCCAGTTCCTGCTTTTCCTTATTATTTGTCATATTTGTAATTGTGCACTTATTAAATAGACTGTTGATTTCTTCAATTTCAGACATCCACTTTTTATTTTAATTATTTGTTAATTATTTAGTTTATTTAATTTACTTATTTTTGTGAAACAAATTGTTGTTTTATTATTTAATTATGTTAATTTGTTGAAGTAATGTTCTTTTTTTTTGTTTTTTATCTCTAATTTTAATTTCTAAGACACTTATAAATTATTGTTTCTATTCTATTGTAGGTTTTTGAAGCCGACTGCGCCAGTAAGATACAAACTCCTCGGTTTGAGTTTGGTTTCAATAATGATTCTTTATTTTTGTTAAGACAAATATTTTAACTTAAAATCTAAAAAGCTGAGGTTGCATGAAAATTGAGTGTCACATAAACATTCCATGAATATTATCCGCACATGCAGTTAGCAGACGCTTACGTCTGCACTAAATGCATGCGCAAGTACCCTATGGTATGTTATGTATGTTACTTACATACATATATACATTAGGTTGAATGGTGACTCATAGAAGAAATTGTGGTAGTTACTTTTCAAATCATCATAATCAAATAAGTAAATTTTTCTCCTATGAATTGTGCAGCAGATTTCCTCTCATCAAAAAAAAACTTCAAACCGAACACAAGACATAACAACAAAATCTTTCTTGAATCGCCTGCATTTTCCTCTAGCCAAGTCAATAGCAGAAGCAAAAGAGCATTAGCTATATAGCCATTGGCTCATGCCTTCTGTTTATGCATGCTCTGTTAGTTTCATAATTATATTTGTAAATTATTAGTTTTTCTTACAAACCCTATGAATTTATCTTTAGAACACCCTGTGTCCTAAAGCTCTCCCTCCCATTGGAACGGGAGTTATTGAAAGTTCTCTTTCTTCGTTAAGAAGAGCAAATTTGGTATTTTTAAAGTTATCATGGAAAGAATTTTTACTTAACAAGATCAGTGCTGGATCTACCACGAAATACTCAAGGTGATTGTTACCCCCATTTAACATAAAATAAATTGAATTTTAAATTAATAAAATATATTGTGGTCTTTTAACTTTGGCATCTCCGGAAACATTTTTCATCATTTTTATCAACCCCGCCTGAACATTTTGCTGGTCCATTCGAGAACCGGATTCAACACCAGGAAAGGAATTTTCTGCTCTAATCTATTTTTGGAAAGTGATTACTTGTGTAAGCCATCCCCCCAATATACGCTTAAAAATCCACGGACTCCAGAAAAAAAGCAAGTAAAAATATTGAAGAATTAAAGTGAGTATACATAAAATTTTGTATAAGGTCTTTAAACACGTAATATACAAATTTATTATTAATCTTGTGAACTCTGTGCTTTTTACCGTGATTTTTACCGTTTTTTGAATTCGCCTTAAATTTTTTTATAAAATTAAATACCTTAAGATAAGAGTGAAAATATTTCACCATAGTGAATAAAAGTCCCCAAAAATAGAAAACTTAAACATATATTTTTATAAAAGTGAATGCCTATACATACTCTTACCAAAGTTCGTAAAGTTTTTAAAACAGAAATCTCTTGAGAATTAAAAAATTTGTATTCAAATTTGAGTAAAAACAATTTTCTGAAACTTGCCTACAAAATAATTGAATTTATTTTTACATCGGAGAATTTTCTACCAACGCATTTTTAATCGAATAGTACTATATACATTTTAATTCGAATTTGCATGTTTCTAAAAGCTAATACTATTTTTATACAGTGCGCTACAAAAATTTTAAAATAAAAATCTACGCTAATTTTAAACAATTGTCTACAATATTTTTTTTATTCTCTTTCTAAAACTCGATTTAAAATTAAATATTTCCAGTCGCTCTCAGTAGAGTGAGAGCAGTTTTTATCACAGTTTTATTTGCTCTTATCCATAAATTTCTCTCTCTCTCCCGTTCTATGTATAAATCGTTTTTATATCACTTTGTTTTTTAAAATTAAACACAAATCCCTTTAAAATTTTTAAATATTTTCGAAGTTCTTTATGAGTGTTAAACTAATTACGTTACTTTAATTTCAAAACCTCTCTTTTTTTTTTTTTTTTTTTATATATATTTGACCAACACTCAGGGGATGACCCCTACGTATGCATTGCATTGTGATGGAACTAGGAAAAAAGGTTATAGGAAGGAGGAAAGAGGGAGTAGTGTTTGTGGACATTTGATTTAAATTTTTTGATGTCATAGATGAGCGGAAAGATTTCTGAGGGAAGTTTATTCCACATACGGACAGTACGGCTAAAGAACGAGTTTTCTCTATAATGCGTTGTGCGATCCACTGGCCAATCGACAACAAATGGATGAATCCTTGAGGACATACGAGTACTGCGTGCAAAAGTTCGGGTTTCGGGAACAAGGTCCCTGATTTCATTAGAACACATACCATTGTAGTATCGATAGAACAGTGAAACACAACCCACATTGCGACGATGTTCTAGTGAGTCAATGGAGCTGGCTACCCTACTGTCACCAATAAGCACCTTCGCCCTCTCCTGTACACGGTCGAGTAACTCCAAAATAGACTTTGGAGCACCGGCCCATACATGAGAGTTGTATTCCATTTTTGGCCGGATAAAGGTGGTATAAATAGTCAGGAGATCAGATGGAGTGAAGTATGTCTTACACCGTTTTAGAAAACCTAGACACTTGAATGCTTCCTTCGACACTTGAAAAATATGTTGAGTCCAACGGACATCACACTGTATTTTCATGCCCAGAACATCAAGAGCTTCTGATTCCTCAATATTTATACCACCCATAGTAACAGATGAAGCAACATTGTCAGCCATACGTTTGTGTGTTAATGTACAGCATTGCGTCTTTCTGGCATTAAAATCAACCCTATTTATACGACCCCACTCAGAAATTGATATTAGGTCTGAATTTAAAGTATCATTCATATTCTGCCTATTTTCCTCAATGTTTGAGAGGCTTGGCCTGTAGCTGAATGAATATGAATGGCAAATGTTGCTATCATCTGCAAAAGAGTAGATAGGATTGAAAGTTTGACATAGAAGGTCATTTATAAATATAAGAAAAAGAGTAGGAGAAAGAACGGAGCCTTGCGGTACCCCTGAATTTATCTTGAACTCGTTGGATGATATCCCATCTATAACAACTCTTATAGAGCGATCTCTAAGGAAACTCGATATAAATCGAGAGAAGTTATTACCGACCCCAAAAGCAATAAGTTTTGATAGAAGTGCATCATGCCACACTCTATCGAACGCCTTGGAGATATCTAAAGCTACAACTTTACTTTCGCCAAAACGGTGAATAGAACGACACCATTTTTCCGAAGCTGGTCGAGAAGTGGTAAGAAGTTCTGAGAACGGAAAGGAGGCAGAAACGGTACAGTGATCCGAGTTACCGAGAGGCGCAAGGATATCAACTTCGTACTTGTCAGGGTGCGAAGTTAAAAACAGGTAGACAAAAAAGCGATAGCAGGTGATACCCAGGTATATGAAAGTCCTGTGGATCAGCACTTTCAGATACCTGTGTTTCACATAAGGCGAAAATATCCGGCTTATGAAGACAAACGTGAGCGTACACCGAGAAGAAATTGGTTCTAAGCCCACGTATGTTGCAAAAATCTATTCTGAAACGACCACTCATTATAAAGACAAAAAATCTAAAACAGATAGCCTAATTATTTGTACTGATAACAATGAGAAAAGTTGCTATAATGTAACTGTTTAGTGATCAGTGTTATACCTTCATCACTAAACAGTTTATATCAACTAATTCAAGGTCAGCATTACAATAATTGAAAAAAAAGAAGCAAGGGGGGATATCACAATGACAATAGGAAAAGGGACCATAAAAGCCCAGATCTGGTCATTTCGTGAGAGATTTCCCCGTAGTGCCAACACTGGTAATATTAAAAGTGTCAACACTGATCTCTCAGACAGCTGATATTTGTTATTGTTTCTGTTGTATATGTGTAGTTATTGTAAAATTGCGGTTTATTTTATTTCTTATGTTTTAGTTGGTTTTGTTGTTGGGGTTTTAGTTTTATTTTCTTTTATGATTTGTTTGTAATTTTATTTTATATTTTAAATGTAGAATTTGTGTTATTGTGAAATGTTTTTGAAATATTTTTATTATTGGTTTTATGTATGTTTTCGTTTTATGTTTTATAAAAAAAAAACACTGATTTAAAAGAAAAACAATGGACGCGGACACTATTTAAAAACATTGATTTTAAGGACAGATTAAAAACAACGCGTGTGTACAAGACAGACGACAAATCACTACTACGATTACGAAATAGCTCCGACTTGCCAACCTGGAAGGATATGGACGCTTTTTTGATAAGCCGTTTCCACACACTCGAGTCCGTTAGCGACATACGGTCTAACAATTTATCTTCAAATCTTCCTAAAAAGCCCCAGCTGCCTAAATCAGACAACTTTCGTGATTTCCGCAAGGTAAATTCATTCCAGACAAATGTGTCCTCGAACAAAACCAAATGTTCTTTGTGTCAGGATTTTCACCCCCTACGTTTGTGCTCCACCTTCCTGCGTATGTCTGTTGAGGATCGATTTGCAACTGTCAAATCCCAAAACCGTTGCACAAATTGCCTTGCTACATCTCATGAATTTAAAAAATGCAAAAGTCCCTACGTTTGCTCTGTATGTAAAATGAAACATCATTCGCTTCTACATCGGCCCTCCTCACCAACGTCGAATCAAAACACTCAAACGAACTCGACACCCCCTAATAATGCGTCAAATGTTGGATCATCTACATTGAACACTTACCCCTCACATTCAACACAATATCCTCAACCATCAACTTCATCTGAGGCCGCAAGGATGCGTCAATCCTTTTCTACTCACATAAAGTCCGCTCAATCTAGTACGATGATTCTTGGAACAGCCTTGGTCAATATAAGTGTTGAAGGTTTTAGCTACCCCGTTAGGGCGCTTATAGATCCTGCATCTGAAGCTTCATTCATATCAAGGTTTCTTCAAAGAAAGTTGTCATTGCCCTCTACAATTGCCCACACACACACATCGTTGGTCTAAGTGGATCTGTTGCTGCTACAGCAACCCGAATCAGTACTGTTCAAATAAAATCACCTTTAGAACCAACTTTTGAGACTGATGTTGACGTTTATGTTGTTGACAAACTTACTGGACAGTTACCATTTCAACCTCTCTCGACATCTAGTTGTTCTGAATTCTCAGGGTTACCAATGGCTGATAACATTCATCGGTCGTCGACTCAAATCGATCTTCTTCTGGGTTGCGATGTTTATCCTCGGATTATTCGAAACGGAGTTCGCTGGAACCGAGACAAATCTCTCGTTGCACAGTGTAGCGCTTTTGGTTCGATAATAACTGGTCACACTTCTTTTCCCTCTGCCAATTCTGCAGTAGCTTCGTTTTTTAATAAACTCGATATCGACCACTTGCTCAATCGCTTTTGGCAGATCGAAGAGGTTCCTCGACCTAAGCAGATTTCTGATGACGACAAATACTGCGAAGAGCTTTTCCAAAAAACAACATATCGCGACGGAGCAGGTCGTTTTGTGGTTTCTCTTCCATTTATACCCTCTTTTCTTAAGCAAAAATACCTAGGTCAATCTCGTAACATTGCTTTCTCTCAGTTTACTAGAAATGAAACTCGTTTGTGTAAGAATATGGAGTCAAAGTCTAAATATGATAGTGTAATATTGGAATATTTAACACTTAATCCTTTGAAAATTGTAACCCCGGATTTTTCCACAAACCCCCATTCTTATTACCTACCCCATCACACCGTATTGAAGCCTGATAGTACTACTACTAAGTTAAGAGTGGTTTTTAATGCCTCTTCTCCCACATCAAATGGCGTTAGTCTAAATGATGTTCTCTACCCCGGTTCGGTTTTACAAGCCGATTTAACCACTCTTATTTTAAGATGGCGACTTTTTAAGTACGTTTTTAATGCGGATATCGAAAAGATGTACCGCCAAATACTAGTTAACCCCGAGCATACCCCTTATCAACGGATTTTGTTCCGTGATTCACCCCATGAAGAAGTTAAGGACTTCGAGCTTAGCACTGTAACATTTGGTGTTAATTGTGCCCCTTATCTGGCAATTCGAACATTGCTAGAATTAGCTAGTCAATGCGAAAAGAATCACCCCCATGTTTCAGACATTATTCGCCAATATATGTATGTAGATGATGTGTTGTTTGGAGCCCATGATATAGATGGAGCTATCAAATCCCGAAATGACCTCATCGAGGTACTAAACTCAGCAGGTTTCCCTCTAAGAAAGTGGACTGCCAATAACACACTCATTCTGAAAGATCTACCCCGCGAGCATTTATTAAATGCAGAGTTTTTAAACCTTTCCGACTCTTGTAGATCGAAACCACTAGGTTTACGATGGAACGCTGGGCATGACATTTTCTATTTTACACCCCTAAAACATCTTTGCACAAATAACTTTACAAAACGGGCAGTTTTGTCAGAAATCGCCAAGTTATTTGACCCCGCTGGATGGCTAGCTCCGAAGTTGATTGTTGCGAAAATGCTTATGCAACAAATCTGGAAAGATGGTACGGAATGGGACGAAGTTATAAAACCCCAAACTTTGAAACAATGGACTAATTTTCTGGAAGATTATCCAAATATTGACCGTATCAAGATCCCTAGATTTCTGAATTACCACCCATCTTTTTCAATCGAAATTCACGGTTTTTGTGACGCATCGGAAAAGGCGTATGCTGCTACCCTTTACATTCGCTGTGAGACACCAGAAGGCAAAGTTTTCACACATCTGTAAGCCTCAAAAACTAAAGTTGCACCAATCAAGTATATCACATTACCCCGAAAAGAGCTTTGTGGTGCTGAACTTCTGGCTAGAATGTTCAAACACTTTAAACCCGAATTCCCTTTGACGAACTATCGCTTTTCCATGTGGTCTGACTCTACCATTGTTTTAGCCTGGTTACAGAAACCTCCTTATCATTGGACCACTTTTGTAGCCAACCGCACAGCTTCGATTTTAGAGAAAGTAGGAGCTAGTATTTGGTCACATGTTGATTCCAAGGACAATCCTGCCGATATAGCATCTCGTGGATGCAGTGCCAACGAGCTGATCGAAAACAAATTGTGGTGGCATGGTCCCTCGTGGTTAGGATTACCTCATCAAGACTGGCCTGTCAACAATAATAGCTTCGAAACTAGCAAAGAAGTTAAACCCATTCGAGCACATGTCTCTAAAGTCTCCCGTACTGATATCTTGGACCGCTTTTCAGATTTGCCCCGGGCCATGGGAGTCTTATGCTATGTTTTTCGTTTTTTTCATCGTGTTCATAGCGTACACCGTCAGAATTACCGATATGCCTCGAATATGCTACAGCAATCTGAAATTAAATTTGTAAAAGATCGACTTACAACTCTTTGCCAGCGTTTGCATTTTCCTGAATATGATTCGCTATCTCGTGGTTCTGTACTTTCTCGAAAAGATACTCTATTGCGTTTTAATCCATTTATTGACGATGTTGGCGTTTTGAGAGCAAATGGTAGATTGTCTCAGTCTCTGATTCTCAACTACGATGAGAAATTCCCTAAGATACTACTTTATTCAGGAAGATTTACCCGTTTATATCTTGAAATGATGCATAAATACTCCCTTCATGGTGGAAATTCTCTAATGACTCGTTTAATGCGGAGAGAATTCTGGGTCCCTAAGTTGAGAAATTTAGTCAAAACGATAATTCACAACTGTAAAACGTGTGTAGTGCATAAATATCAAACAGGCCGACAAATAATGGCAGCGCTTCCTGTAGAAAGATCCACTTTTTCTCGACCTTTTACATGCACTGGGGTCGATTTTGCCGGCCCCTTCGACATCAAATCCTACGCTGGTCGTGGTTTTAGGATATCTAAGGGTTATGTTCTAGTGTTTGTTTGTTTCTCCTCTAAAGCGATTCACTTAGAAGTTACTAGCGAAATCTCTACTAACGCTTTTTTAGCAGCATTTGCTCGGTTTTTCTCCCGCCGTGGCTGTCCCTCGTCTATGTACTCAGACAACGGCACGGCTTTCGTAGGAGCGGTTAACACTTTGTTACACGATCGAACTCAATTTCTAACTTCTGTACGTCATGAGTTACTCTCACAACACGTCTTCCAGAATCTTGACTGGCATTTTAATCCTCCTGGTGCCCCCACATGGGTGGCCTGTGGGAAGCAGGAGTGAAAAGTTTCAAGTTACACTTAAAGAAAATTACCAACTGCCAAACTTTTACATTTGAAGAGTTCAGCACTATGTTAGCCCGAATAGAAGCCTGTCTGAACTCTAGGCCCCTTTGTCCTATTAGTGATGACCCTGTTGAGCTCAACGCTCTAACTCCGGGTAATTTCCTAGTAGGAACCCCACTTCTATCTCCAGCAGAACCCGACGCTACTGACATAACCGCAAGTCACGCGAACAGATGGCAAAAATTAAAGATCCTTCACCATCGCTTTGCATTAATATGGAAGGATGAATATCTTAAGGAGTTACATAAGCGCAATAAATGGCAACTCCCTGAAAGAGATTTTAGAATAAACGACTTGGTTGTAATTAGGCGTGAAAATCTACCTCCTACCCAGTGGCAACTAAGTAGAATAGAAAAGGTAACACCCGGTTCTGACTCCAAAGTAAGAGTTGCACAAGTTCGTACATCACGAGGGCTAGTAGTCAGACCCATAGTCAAACTTGTTTTATTACCAACAGATGGAACAAATTAATGCTTATTTCTTTTATTTACAGTCACGATGGCAACTCCACCCCGCCGCCTTAAAATCAACCGTGAAAACTCCACGTCAACATCAGCACCAACACAGAAGCCTAAATCATCAACTCAAAACTCCCAACGTAGACATAAAGATTGTCGCTATTGCGACCAGGAGCATCCGCTGCGGAAGTGTTTTCGCTTTCGGCGACTAGCTGTACAAGAACGCTGGAGTGTGGTTCGTCGGTTTGGGTATTGTTTCAATTGCCTTGCCCACTCTCATATGGTCAAGAATTGTAAAAGTCGAGACAGACTGAGCATGTTTAGCAGCCAATTTGAGATTATTTTCAAGATATGTAATAGAGAAATCTATATACAAAAAATTAAAAGAAATATTTGCTAAAATTTAAAACTATTATATTTATATACTACTAGCTGTTTGTACCCGGCGTTGCCCGGGTTAATAGTAAAAGATTTTTACTTATTGCTATTTCTTTAAAAATTAACATTATGAAAAATTGTTTATTAATTTTTTACCTGAATCCCTTAAGGTAGAAGGCCAATGTACGCGGCAAGCGGCTGCGGGCGGCAATCAGCTGTTTTTTGATTTGTCAAATTTCAAGCGGCAATGGAAAAAAGTAGAACTTTGTTCTACTTTTCCGCGCGGCAGATTTTTTCAGTGCTGCCAGATTTAATTATATCCTACTCAAATATTTTTTTATATGAACATTTTTGTAAACAAGCGCACATTTTATGTACTGGCAATACTACGACCGCCCGCAGCCGCATGCCGCGTGTATTGGCCCTGTACCTTAATGAATATATTTGCATATGTATTTAATTGACTTTAGTGATTTGCAGTACTGCAAATTAATGTTTGCTTGCAATGGGCCCATAAATGTCAAACCACATACAACACAGACGCGAATATTTGTTTATATTTATAGATTATCAAATATCGTCAAACGGTAATCAATTAATAATTAATATCGTCAAACGGTAATCAATTAATAATTAATCAGTTAATCGTGAAACAATTATCGAACAATCATAAAAAATCATTGAATCATTCTTTATGTAGAATCCTAACTTGGACTAAAGAAAACAAAAAAAATGTCCTGATTGGTCCAGTCGTTCTAAAGTGATGCAATTTTAAAGAAAACGGGAATTTTATCCCCATTTTTCGATTCCAAGGTCCTCCTTGGTCCATTTTCAAAAAATTCAAAAAGCGAAAAACTATCCTATAGTATAAAAATATCCACATTTAAAACTTTAATTAATTTGGTTAAATCGTTTTGATCATCCATATTTGTAATTTTTATATTTGACTTATATTGGAGGGGTCACGCCCACCTTAGATTAAAAAAATACAACCTGGCCTATTTTACCCACTGGTCACACCTTAACATACTGTCAAAATTTCACGCCCACTTGAGATTTGTGAAAAAGACCTTAAATATTTTAACCACCGGTCACACCTTACCATACTGTAAAAATTTCGGAAAAATCGGTTTGCAGGGTAGTCCATATTTGTAATTTTTAATATTTGACTTGCACGGGATGGTCATGCCCACTTGAGATTTCAAAAAAAAATTTGCCTATTTTAACCACCGGTCACACTTTACCATACTGTGAAAATTTCAGAAAAATCAGGCATCACGGTCATCCATATTTGTCAATTTCAATATTTGACTTATATGGGATTGGTCACGCCCACTTGAGATGTCAAAAAATAATCTGGCCTATTTTATCCGTCACATCTTAACACACTGTAAAAATTTCGGAAAAATCGGTCTGCAGGGTCGTCCATATTTGTAATTTTTAATATTTAACTTATATGGGAGGGTCATGCCCACTTGAGATTTCAAAAAAAAACTTTGCCTATTTTAACCACCGGTCACACCTTACCATACTGTAAAAATTTCAGAAAAATCGGGCAGCTCGGTCATCCATATTTGTCATTTTCAATATTTGACTTATATGGGAGGGGTCACGCCCACTTAAGATTTCAAAAAAGAACCTTGCCTATTTTAACCACCGTTCACACCTTACCATACTGTGAAAATTTCAGAAAAATCGGGCAGCTCGGTCATCCATATTTGTCATTTTCAATATTTGACGTGACCCACTTGAGATTTAAAAAAAAAAATTTGGCCTATTTTATCCATCCGTCACACCTTAACATACTATCAAAATTTCAGAAAAATTGGGTCTCTCAGTCACCTATATTTGTAATTTTTAATTTATGAGTTATGTGGGAGGGGTCACGCCCCCTTGAGATTTCAAAAAAAACCTAGCCTATCTTAACCACCGGTCACACCATACCTCTCTTTCGAAATTTCAGGAATGTTAGTATTACTTTATCTACATTTCGAAAATCATCAAAATCAATTTACCCAGTTATAGGTATTGTATTTGTAACGGGGAAGGGGCCATCCGCTGCTCCGATCCTTTTAATTTTTTCTGAAGTACGGCCATTGGTAATGAATTTACTTTTGTTAAGTTTGAAGTTTCTAACTTTTATGGTTTATCAAATTCAATGATAAATACTAAATTTTGCACCATTTGGTCCACTTTTTACCCTATTTGGACCCTTTCTGGATCAAGTTTTGAAACAAAACATATCCTTAAACCACCTTAAGGGAATGTTCTATCTAATTTCAAAATTTCATCAAAATCGGTCAAACAGTTTAGGAGTCAACCTCTTTCAAACAAACAAATAAACCAATAAACAAATAAACAAACTAACTTACAAACACATTTATAATATATATATATAGATTACTATGTATAACTAACAATTTACTATCAACTATTTATTATATTCAAAAATATCCAAAACTAAATATTAAATTTTTAATAAAATGTTAAATTTCTAATTTATTATTTGTTATGGAAAATTAATTTGCTCTTTTTTTTTTTTTTGTTAAACACCTTCTAAAATTAATTTGGTTCCAATAAATCTATTTGATTCTTCAGTATCCATATCCTTTGTCACATGTCGTCGCAACTATGCATGACACTTGGTACTGTCTTCAGGGACATACGACATATTCCATAGAATATAGATACTAGATTCCCAATATTTATTTCTTTCATCCGGAGGCGTCGCAAACTCAGGCATGACACTAAGAGTGTCTTCCAGGACATAAATACGACTCTTTCAAATCAAAACGAAATATTGGCTGGAATTTTTTTATAATTGAAAATTAAAAAAATTTAGAAAAAAAAATTTTAAATGTTAAACTTTGGTTTGTGAAGCAAACAAGTGAATTGACTTCACCTGACTGCCCTACGTTGGGCGCCATATTTTGTGATGGACGTGTGCTTTATTTAAAGAACTGAAAATTCTTCAAGATGCCGGAATGCTTCTATGTGGATATAGGCACTTCGATATTGGGCTGTAGCTCGCCGGATTAGGGGGGAACTTTACACTTGGTTTGGCAGCACATTCACAAAAAAGTTTTCGTGCAAAGAATAAATAAGTCGATCTTTTGACTGGAAGCTAAAATACACTGAACATTTGACGAGACATTGATTAGAAGTGGATGACCAATGAGACCGGACGGACTTGAGATGATAGTAGCTGCTCATTTGATATGAGGATCCTCAGGACCTCCGTCCTGGACAGGCTGCCCACCCCATATGACTTGATGAAGTCATCCTATGACAATTCTCCTTGCCTGAAATCTGGAGAAGTGTCCCTAAATTGTAAAACTTACCGCAAATTCAGTCTAAGAGTCCCATCTCAACCATGAATTAATGGAATTACCACATAATTTCAATGTTTTTGTACATATTTTTTTTTATTAAAATAAAGTCAAAATAAAATATACCTAGTATATTGAAATATAAATGATGTTATACATCTATTGATAAAGTTTTACAATATATACTGTTTTACAACAAAAAATAGGAATTATAAAGTAAATTTATGGTTTAGTACTATTTAAGGTAGTAATAATACTTATTGGTATCAAGAAAAATAAATGATTATGATATTAAACCTCAAAAGTTATTAAATTTTTGTCATTCATTTTGTTTTATTTATTTATTTATTAAAGAATTTAGTTATTTATTTAATCATTTTATTAAGTTATTTATTTCATTATTTATTTATGTAATTATTTATTTCAATCATTATTTATATAATTATTTATTCAATTCTTTATTTAGTTATTTATTTAATTAATTATTTATTTAATTATTTTATTAAGTTATCTATTTCATTATTTATTAATGTAATTATTTATTTAAATCATAATTTATTCAATTCTTTATCTAATTATTTATTTATTTAATTATTTATGTGATTAATTGTTTAATTCATTATTTAATTATTTATTTTATCATTTATTTAAATATTTAATTAATTATATATATATATATATATATATATATATATATATATATATATATATATATATATATATATAGATATATATATATATATATATATATATATATATATATATATAAATATATATATATATAAATGTATATATATATTTAATTATTTATTTAATTGAACTTTATTTTTTTAAGCAAATTTAGACTCTAATTAAGATTTATTTTGTACTTCTATTAACTTACTTAAGAATTTTAATTGTATTTTCTATAATTTCAGCTGTTTTATTTCAAAGTTAATTTTTTTATTTAATTTATTTTATGTTCTTTTCTTGTAACGAATTTATTATAAATTTTGGATTTAGAATAAATCGTATTTAAGTTATTTATAAAAATCTCATTATTTTTATTCAATTCAAGTCAAATTTAACAACTAAAGTTATTTGACATACAATTAATTCTTCTTATTCAAGTTTCTTTAAGTAAAAATTGTAAAGAACTCTCTAAAAAAAGTCTTTATAATTTAAGTAGTTGTAAAGTACTGAATTTTATTTACAATATTTAATCTTAAGAACTAACAATAAAATCTTAAATCTATTCATTGCTTATTACTCTGTGGGGTTATTTAGAATGAACCCACAAGTAGTAACAATAAAATCTTATCACACAAGTGATAGTTTTAGTTTTTATTATATCTTTAATGACAAGTATTTCTTTAAAAATATCAATTGTTATCTCAAATAATGGTTTCTTGATTTTTAACAATGACACTTCTAAGAAAATAAAAAATATAAAATTATGTTCAATTATATTTGAACATTCTGCGGGGGGGAGAAAGTGATTAAAGCTATTTGTCTTAATTTAATCATACGTCTTATCAATAAAATAATAAGAATTATAATAATAACTATTACTAATAATAAAGATGTATGCCCAGTCACATGATGAAACGAAATGCCTCTCAGTTCGATATTATACTTTTTTAACTCATCGATATGGTCTCTTAGTTGTGAAATCACTCGACTGTGATTTATCAGAACATTTCCCAATGGTTTTATCGATTGAATTTCCTCTGTTTCGACATCTCTTGTTAGAAAGGCGTGGAATTTATTATTAACCCTTGCTTGAACGTTGTGCATGGCCTCCAACGTAATCTCTTCAATTCTCGCGGTACAGTCCTCGTCTAAACTTAGAATACCTTGGCGAGGAAGGTCCATGATTGTTTGCTGAGCGTTTTGACATTTTAGATGTGCTGATGCGTTCTTAAAAACCTTGAACAGCCAATTGCCTCTGGCGCTTAGCTCCATCCAAAAGGGAACGGCATCCACTTCGTTATATGAACAGTTGAGAACAGTGTGTGGTTTTAAAGGTGATAACTCACATTCATTAGACACGGCATCTATCCATGGAATATTTTCTTCGCATACAATTTCTTTGCTTAAAGTTCGTTTACAATGAAAGGCGTCTTTTTCGTAATTATACACAATATATGGAGCTTTAATTTTTGCCGTTAATACAATCTCATCTTTAATAAATGGAACTGGAATTATTTTGTAGATTTGTGATGATTGACGATTAAAGAGTGGTATTTTCAAATCAATAATGAGTTGGTTTCCTAAAAATGTGCCCGTTCCAGTTAAAAGATGCCACATCTCTTTCAGCTCTGTACCGCTTCGTTTTCCTGGCAACATAAACCTTTCACACTCCTCTATGATTTCCTGTAACTGTTTAGTCACCATAAAAAACCGTATGGATTCTCTATACAAAATGACGTTCTTTTACAGTATCACTTATATTTTGGATCTTTGATTTTATTTCTTCAAAGTGAGTGTTTACTTCTTCTGTTGTTCTTTTAAGTAGGTTTACCGTAGAATCAACCACCGATGTCTGCCTTTTGGATAATTCTTTTATATTCTTTTGATTTTCCAACAGTGATTTCATGTTCTCTTCAAGAGCCTGTCGGTCGTCCTCATCTATCATTGAAAATAGAATTTGATATAAAGAACCTATAAACTTAAACGGAGCCTCTCTCTTTTTTCTGGAACCTATGTTGAATAACTCGTTGGTGGTTTTTATTTTGTTGACTTTATACTCCATGTTATTTAATAAGCTCCAGCATTGTTCTTTAAAAGTGTCGATTTTGGGACATATTTCTCTAGACCACTTAAGTACGTCGGCAGCTGTTTCCAAGGTTTCAAAATACGTTTTCATGCCATAATAAATAATTATATTCCAAGAAGACGATACGACGTTTATGTGACTTATTGGATCCAAATAAATCACTGAATTTTCTTTTATTGTTTCCACTTTTGTTAACGCTTGTGTACTAATTATAAACAACAAGTTCAACAATAATATTATTGGTAAATACATTTTCTTCTTTTTTGGTTGTTTGATTGTCATATTGACTTGAGCAGTAGTTGTATCAGCATCCTTAATTTGTTGATATGCTCCATCATTTTGATATTCTAATGGGCATAACTTGTTTGTTGGCCTCTTTGTTATGCCGTTCTGCGTTTTGATAGTAGCTACTCTGACTATTTCGTCTTTTCCTGGATGAACCTCCGTTACTCTACCTAACGGCCAGCGAGCGGGATGAGACTCTTCATTTTTTATTATTACAATTTGCCCATTTTCAATGTTCGAATACGTTTTTTCCATTTTGCTCTTTGCTGCAAGGTCCCTAGTTATTTTTCCACTGCTTCTAAAAATGATTTTTCATTTTCTGCAGCAACTTCCATCTACGTTGTCGAATGTATGACCTCCGTTACACCAAATTTGTAAAATACTTCATCTCTGAGAAATCTTATGACAGACTTGGTAGTTGCCTTCGTTAAAGCTTTTAATAAAACAAACTTTGTTTTATGATCTAAAACTATAAAAATGAATGTGTTGCCTGCTTTTGTTCTGGGATATGGTCCAAGAAAATCTATGTAGATTTTCTGAAATGGTCTTTGCGTCAGGACCTCATTTCCCATAGGCGGACGTAAAATCTGTTTAGGATGCTTTCACTCCTTGCATGTTGAACACTATCTAACATGTTCTCGAATAAGTTTCACCTTTGAAGGCCAATAGAAATATTCTCGAATATTGTAAAGAGTTTTGCCTATACCTCCATGAGAAGTGTTTTCAACATGTGATTTTTCTATAATATTGTCTGTCAGTCCCTGTGGCAACCAAATTTTCCAACATTCATCTTCATCGTCTATGTCATTTCTGTTAAATTTCACTCTTTTGTACACTATTCCATCATCTACCTTCACATCGGGTAATCTCTCTCTATTTTGTTCGTAGTATCTATCAATGCTAAATAACACTGCTCTACAAAATGAAACTTTTTGTGTTGTCCGGGATCACCACTATATTTTTTTTATCTGCTATAGTCCCCTGACTATAAAAATGGTCGAAATTTAAAATTTTATGGATACGATTTTTTTTAAAAAATTTGTTTCTAAAATTTTTCATTTTTAAAAAAGGAGATCCATTGATAATACCATATCTCCAAAACGGGCTGTCCGATTTTGTTGGGGGAAACTGCATATAATAGCAAATTAAATTGCCTTTAAATTGTCTGTATACAATTCTTTTAAATGCTTATTGGTTTCAGAGTTATTTGCATCGAGATATAAAAAAATCGATTTTTTGTATTAAAAGTTTCCATTTTTTTTCTTTTTTTTAATTCGTAAAAAATCGAAAATGACAAAAACGTACGATTTTTTTTACGTGATTGCAAAACTGTGAATATTCAAAATAAGCCAAGCTTTATTTCATGAAGATCTATGCATAAACGGTAATTTTATTAATACTTAAGTGAATGAAGTGAAAATACGTAATTTTTGTACAAGTAAGCCGTATGAAGCCTATTGTTAAAAAAAGAAGTAGAGGCCACAATTTTGAAGCCAATTTCATAAAATTTGGCACAGGTTATTTTTTGCTACAAGAGCAAAGCCTGTTTTAATAGTATAAAATCGTCCATACTTGTGGGCTACCTTCCATAGAACCTTCTTCCTGGAATATAGTTTTATGTTCCTCAAATCAAAAAATTTCCTTCTATCTACATAGAAATAAACCTTATCTCACATATTAACCTGCTATCGGAAATTTTTTAAATGTAAATAGTGAAGTTTTATATTTTTGTTTATTTAGCTACGTTACCTTTATTAAAGAAATGGTGTAAAATTTAGTAGTTAAAGTATTTAAAAATAGTTTCTACATTTTGCTTGTCTACTGTATTATAACCTGTTTTTCAACTAAATCTCTTTCTTTTAGACGGGATGCAAGTAGCTCTGACTGTTGTTTTGAAAGCTCTAGGTCTCTTATAAGATCATTTAACAAGGACTGTGTAAAAGGCTTTGGGCAAAATCCATGAGATACGCTGGAGATGTTTGAAGATGAAGAAACAGGGGATGGAGGAACTTCAGTATACGTAGAATGTTGATTTTCGGGACATAGAACCTCATCTGAATCTAGCACGGGAAGTGTAAATCCACCAGCTGAAATCGTGGGATAAGACCAAAGCATATGTTTTCCAAATCCACTTTTTCTACTTAAACAAAAGTAACAGTCAGCATCATGATTAGATGTTTCTCTCCACATCATAGGTTTTTCAATTTGCATGTTTCCTCTGTGAAAAATAAAATTTTTTTTTTGAAATAATATAAGTATTACTTACTGAGGGTGGGATTCCCATTTTTTTAACATATATTCACAGCTACGACAAATTGAATTAGGCGTCCAATATTGGCTTAAATTATCTACATCTATTTTGAAATAATCTTTAAATGAATTTTGTAGTGAAATAGTGAACTTTCGCCGGCCTTTTGCTATAGTGTATACACCACATATATAACAAAATATATCCGGGTTATTTTTGCAGACAAATTTTCTACGTGTATTATTCATTTTTTAAAAATTCGCCAACCAAATAAATAGTTGGTTGTAATGACAACTTGACTTTTCGCGATCAGAAACGCTAGTTAAATAACATGAATGAACTAAATGAACTACTTTAAATATGTTGCATTTTTACCAAAAGTACCTATTTTTTAAAAGAAAATACCTAGGTGAATAAGGACCAAAGAATAATTTACCTGTCAAAAGTTGAATTTTGAAACACCGAATGCAATAGGCAAGTAAGGCTTATTGCAGTGGCGAGTAAAAATTGGTTCAATGTGAGTAAAGCTATAAAAAATTAATATAAAGTCATAAAAAACAGCAAAAAACCATTCTTGTTTTATCTACCTGCTGAACAGAAGTGTACTTCATTTATCAAAATATTTTCGCGGAACACACTCAAATTAATTCCAGGTATAACAGTTTCAATGACCGAGTGATAAAATTAAATTTTTTAATTTTTATGATTTAAAAAGACAAAGTTGCGCAAAATGTCATACCTTAATGAATTTAGTCAAAAACAATAATAGGCTTAATATGCCAAATTTTTGCTAAATTGGGTATTTTCACTTTATTGTCAATAAAACCAACATTTATTGATGTATTTTCACGAAACAAGGCTTCACTTATTTATAAGATTCACAGCTTTAACACCGTGAAATGAAACTTTCGATTTTTTTTATGAATTTTTGAAAAATAAAGATTTTTCGATTTTGCAAAAAAAAAAACTTTTTTTTATATTTTTATGTCAATAACTCCACAACCGTTGATGATATGAAAAAATTGTCTTAACAAGACTTAAAGAAAATTTTGTGGTGACTCCGCTCGTGTTCGTCTCAACGAATTTGAATAAGCCGTTTCCAAGTTACGATAAAATAAATGGAACGACCTCTGTGAAAATCCGTAATTTTAGAAAAAAAATTTAAAAAAAAATCGTATCCATAAAATTTTAAATTTTGGGTGTTTTTGTACTTAGGGGGCCATAATACATCGAAATTAAATAGTTAGACTTCAAACCAATTTTTGCTGTTGACCAGTGTAATCTTTGCTTTTAAAAAATTCCGAATTAAAATCGATAAGGCTTTTAGTACCCTTCCTGTGCTCTATGTTAAACTTGAAGCCATGTAGTTTTAAACTCCACCTAGCCAATCTGCCGTTAAGGTCCTGATGTCTCATGAGCCACTTCAAACTGGAATGGTCTGTTATAACAGTAAAATCCATCAGTTCGATGTATTGGCGGAATTTTTCAATTGCCAATACAACAGCCAGACATTCCTTCTCGGTGGTTGAGTAATTTCTCTGAGCTGTGTTCAGCTTTTTCGAGAACTACTCGATGGGGTGCTCGTTTTCTTCTTCATCTTTTTGAAACAGAACTGCCCCTACACCTACATTTGAAGCGTCACACTGGACAAAAAATGGCTTTTCGAAATCAGGACTAGAAAGGATTGGGCTAGTTACTAAACGCTGTTTGAGTTCCTCATAAGATGTCAAAGCTTCGGGAGTCAAAATGAACTTAGAGGAGTAAGAGGTGCTGTTAGTATTGAAAAATCGTTTATAAACCGACGATACCATCCTACTGTGACCAGAAATCTTCTAACTTCTTTTTGATTCTGTGGTGGTTTGATATCTAATATTGCCCCTACCTTGCCTTCGTCCGGCTTCAGCTTTCCTCCTCCCACAATGTAGCCTAAGTATTTTAGCTCTTTATAGCAGCATTTAGACTTAGCCATGTTGATTGTGAGGCCTGCTTGGGTTAACTTTTGCCCTACGGTTCTTAACATGTCGATGTGATCGGGGAAGTTGGAAGATACTACTAATAAGTCATATAAGTAAACGAGCACCCTATCTTTCAGCTCAGACGGCACCGCTTTATCCATCAATCGACAAAGCCGCTGGGCAACGTTGCACAGTCCGAAAGGCATCATTTTAAATTGATATTGTGGCCTACCCGGGACTGTGAACGCTGTCTTCGGTCTACTCTCTTCGGCTAAAGGGATCTGCCAAAAGGCATCCTTTAAGTCGATTGCTGAGATAAAATGAGAGTCGCCTAGCCTAGCTAATAAGCCGTCGATGTTAGGAAGAGGATAAGAGTCCTTTTTGGTGACTTCATTCAACTCCCTAGCATCGAGACATAGCCTGTTCTTACCGGGCTTCATCACCAGAGTTGTCCTATTATTCCATTCTGACCCTGTTGTCACCTCGATCACATCTAGCTCTAGCATTCTGCCAAGTTCCTCATAAAAAATCTTCTGCACTGCGGAACTCACTGGGAAATGACGCATTTTCTTAGCGGGTGCGTTTCCAGTGTCTATGGAGTGCTTTTCTAAGGTTGTTTTGTCTAATCCATACTGTGTATAACACAAGAATGAAATTTTAGTCTTTTCTAAAAGTTTATTTTGGTTTGGTGTCAAATCATGTAATTTTACATCTTCTCCTACTGAAATTTCATTTATGCTATCTTCATCTAAACAAAGTTTTATGCCAATTTTTCTCCAAAAATCATACCCTAGTATTAATTCCTGGCTCAAGTTAGGCACTAGGTAGAGAATTGTCTCTACTGATCTATTTCCATACTTAACAACTGTCTTTATCTTACCAACTATTAAATGTTTTTTCCGCCTTACGGATGGTTTGTAGTCAAGTATGTTAGCATCTAGTTTTCTGACATTTTCGAGACAATTTCTATCTAGACAACTAACTAAGGCTCCGCTATCTAAGAGTAGTCACCTAATATGTCAACCGCCATGTAAGGCCTTATGTCATCTTCGAAGCCTAATGTGGTTGAAGCGATGACTTTTCTCTCTTTTTTTCGCTTTTGGTATCTGTTTCTAGTCTTTAAAATTTTTGAACTTATTGCTGACATATCGGCAAAAATCTCAGCTCTTTTTTCGTCATAAATTTATAATCGTTCTTCATAGGAAAGATTAGGATTTACCGAAGTTCGAACAAGACTCTTAGGATTCGTACTAGAAGATTGGTCAGATGAAATTGGATAAGCTTGTGCTGATAAAATAGATTCCACTTTGGTGGCATTTGAACTTTCGTTTGGAGATTGTGTTAAATTAATAAGATCAAGTTTTCCTTTTACTACTAAATCATTCTGAAGTTTAGTTAGTGATTTCTTGTCGTCAAATTGCTTATTATCGCTATCCCTTGATAAAATAAAATCTAAAAATTTGTCGTTTACTGGGTCTCTTTTGAACTTTAACATGTCGTCCCAGACTTCCGCATGTTCTTGTGTTGGTTTCCCAAACATCTTGGACAAGTCGGGCTGGTAACATCCTCGAACCCACATTTGTAACAAAAAAGCTTCCTTTGTGCAACAGGGCATTCGACAAACGAATGTCCAGGGGCCTTACAGTTCCAACAAGTAATTTGTTTTGCTCTAACATTGTCCCTCTGTAGCGCTTCTATTTGTTGAGCTTGTTCTTCGTCTATATCTGATTCATATATGTCCACTTCATATACCCTACGGCTGTTTCCGAGAGGCATGCGGTTAGAGGATCTTTTGGCAATGTTCCTCTCTGGTCTAAATTGTTCCTCTCTGGTCTAAATTGTCTATTCTAATCGGATAAATAAGTTGAGCTAATCCGTCTTTTAAGTTGTCTTTCACCATTTTTACCAATTCGCTTTCCGCGACATGGACCCTCATTTGGTTCTTCAACTTAACTATCTCCGAAATGAAATTATCTGCCGATTCTCCTGAAGCTTGCCTACGTTCCATAATCTTTCTTTGGATCTCAAAATCGCTGTCAAAGTTTCTGAACTTTTTGATCATAAAGTATTTGAAAGTATGCCAGTTACATATCGGGTATTTCATCCTAAAAGACCAGAATCAATTGCTGGCAGCACCCGTCACCAAATGATGAAAGCCTTTCATCACAATCTCCCATGAGCAGTTATAATCCTGCTTGAACACAAAGTCTTCCACAGTCAGTGATTTATTCGTCCCGTCATATTTGATACCCCATTTTTCTTACTGGTTTATCGCCTAACCGTTCTACTACCTGAGCTTTGATCTGAATTGTCTAACCCTGGGTACTGTTGAGTATTATTGTTTGAATCACTGAAAACTGGCTGGGGCACATAAGGTGGTCTATGTTGGGGATTGTTTGGTGGAAAATAAGGTTGTTGAGGTGGCCTACTAAAATTATTAAATGGTGTTTAATAGTTGTAGCTTGGACCGAAACCTCGATTGTCCGAAGCATTAGAGTTTTCAAATGGGTTTACTCTTTCTGAGCGCAAAGACTCTCTAATAAGTTGTGGCCACATAAGTTGCATGTTTTGTACCTCTCTCATTATAGAGTCTTGAGCAGCTTGCACAGAGGCTCTAACATAGTCCCTAATCGCTTGGTCGTCTTCGTTTTGAACCGGATTTCGTTCGTTATTATCGGATTGTAAGTTTATATTTGGCTGAGACATGTTTATGTTTCTTCTTACTGTGTCACTTTCTTGTCCGCTAATTACTCTAGCTGTTAGGCTACTGTAAGTTGGTGTAGTTATACTGGGATCAGTATCTGGGGAAGAATGTGTCTGAGGTCCGTGTCCTAGTGGAAACCTTATCGACATTAACGGAGTTATAGCACTAGTAGAAGTAATGGGTACTGTATTTTGGGACGTTGTTGTAGTTGTACCAATTGGGTTTTCAGCTAAATTGTCACTACTTACTGGATTACGACTGGATGACCTAAGATTCCTGGTGCTCATCCTGATTCAACAATTAAAAAAAAACAAACCTACAACTGCCGAGTTACAGAAATCCAAATAACAAAACAAATGTCTAATGCAAAAATGATTAAGTCTGAATCTCAATTTGTTGAACTGGGAGTTTTCCTATCTTGGTAAAGGTTCCATGAATGGAAGAAAAACACCAGCTCAAATGAATTTAAAAAAAAAGAGTTCAGCTTCTTGCTGTTTTATTGGCAGAATATAATTCAATACTTAAAACTAAAACCAAGAAGGTTGCTACCTGAACATAAGTTCAGTTATAAAAAACTACAAAACAAATGTAGTTGAACAAAATACAAATTCATTGGAATTTTAAGAGAAAGAAAATAAAATTAAAGAGATCAAGATACAAAAGCAAATTGTAATTATATTACACTAAAAAAAAAAATAAATAAAGAGTTGAACTCGCTTCAACATACTCCCGGGGCAAAGTAGCTTTAGTCTGAATCTTCTTCCTCACTGGGGGGCTGAGTCCATTTGGTTGACACATCCAGGATGGACCGGAAATTTTTTAATTCCTCTGGGAAATACCGGTACCATCCCAAAATGCCTAGAACTTCACCTGGGTGCCTTTCGTCATTCTTACTACCTGCAGCTTCACCTTCTTTATTTTTATCATTCTTGTTGCTATCCAGTTCAGGTATGTTGAGGTCTTCAAAGCTGGAGGACAGGGGGTCCCGTTCTTCTCGATGGAGAATGGAATGGTGTCTTGCATTACAATATTTATTTGGGCCATATGCAAATCCGCATCGATTACGTGATGGGCACCAATGTCGGACATGGTCAAATGCCAAACAATTGAGGCAATACCCCTTATTAACTATGGTTAACCGTTAACTGCTGGGCTCCATTCCTTGAACTTCTGGCAATATTTTAGTGGGTGATTGCGACCGCAAATGTGACATTTTGGTTTTCCGGTTGTCTAGATTTTAGAGAAAAAAGAAACAAAAGAAATACATACAGTATAAGAAAAACATGTAGTGCAATTGAATTATTTTAGATTTTTAAGGTTTGTGGAAATTTGGTTGGCCTTGAATTTAAGAGGATTTAACTGCATTCTGGGTTGGAGAATGGTTATGTGTTGGTAATAAACATAATTTTACGATTGGACGTAAAATTGTGCAATTCTTAGTTAGTATTTCTGCAACTCGTATTTTATTATCACGTCCGTACGAGACTTTGGTAATACGGCCTAAAAGCCACTCAGTAGGTGGTAAAAAGTCTTCTTTGACTATAACGATGTCATCTGGTTTCAAATTATCTCGTTCTTTTTGCCATTTGAAGCGACGTTGAAGTTCAGTGATGTATTCACTTTTCCATCTTCGTGCAAAGATATGTTGGAGAGCCTTTAATCTTTCCCATCGTTTCATGTATGATATATCTTTGATTAGTGGTTCAGCTGGTGCTTCAGGGAGAGCAACTATTGGGGCTCCACGTAGTAGATGTCCGGGTGTCAACGGTAAGACTTCATTAGGGCTTTCTGTTATCGGAGACAGGGGTCTTGAGTTCAAAACTGCTTCAATCCGCACGAGAAGAGTGGAAAATTCTTCATAAGTGAATGAGAAATTTGCAGCTACTTTTTTCAAATGCGACTTCATACTTTTCACTGCCGCCTCCCAGAGGCCACCCATGTGGGGTGCATATGGTGGTATAAATGACCAGGTAAATCCATGAGTAGAATATTTCTCTATTAAGGCTTTTTCTGCAGACTTGAGAAATTCATTATGACTTTTGAGAAGTGCATATCTCGCACCTCTTCTTCCCTTAAATCGATCAAAGCATGCCAGGAATGCATCAGTGGAGAGATCTGAGCAACTTTCTAAGTGTACTGCACGGGTGCAAAAACAAACGAATACAGCTACATATCCTTTGAGAATTTTGGCGTTTCTGAGGTGAGAGGCTTTAATGCTGAAGGGACCAGCGAAGTCGACTCCAGTATATGTAAATGGCAGGGAAAAATTCACTCGTTCTGGGGGAAGTGCAGCCATTATTTGATTCTGGAACTTGTGTTTATAAATTCTGCAAGTCTTACACTCTCTTATGCATTTTCGGATGAGGTTTTTTAATCTTGGAATATAAAATCCTTGTCTAATTGCTCGCAACATGATGTGATGCTCAGAGTGAAGCAGGATACGATGCGTGAAGTTTGTAAAAAGTTTGGCAAACAGGGATTTTTCGGGGAGAATAATAGGATGACGCTCTTCATAGTTTAAAGCTGAGTTGCTGAGCCTACCGCCAACTCGCAAAATATCATTCCTATCAACAAAGGGGTTTAGACTTATCAGTCTACTCTTTTTACTTAACGGTTTTCTATTTATCAAACAGTTATATTCTTGACCAAAGTAGATCTTTTGCGCAATCGAAATAAGCCTTAGCTTCATATGATCAATTTCCTGCGAGGTAATAAATTTTTCAGAGGAAAATGGTTTCTTCAGAATTCGATTTATAAAGCGAAGTCGATAGCAGAGGACTCGTAACGCTCGTTCAAAAGATGAGAATTCTTCAAGTAAATCCGAATCTATAAGTTGCAGGTGAAAGTTTGTGATCTTTTTGGTTTCTAAGTCGCTTGGGTCAAATGAACTTGGTATTGGCCAAAGTGAATGTGGGAGTTTTAACCAGGTAGGCCCATGCCACCATAATAGATTTTCCGCAAACTCCTGGGGGGATCAGCCGCGTGTACCTAAGTCTGCCGGATTATCTTCAGTTTTTATGTGCTTCCAGTGTTGGGTACTAGCAATATCAATAATTTGTGCAACTCTGTTTGCGACAAAAGTTTTTAATGTGTTTGGTGGTTTCTGTAGCCATCCCAAAATTATAGATGAATCTGTCCACAAGAATAATTCATAGGAGAATTGACAGTTTCTATTAGTTTTGCAAGTAATAAAGCTCCGCACAACTCCAGCTTTGGGATTGTAGTCCTCTTAATAGGCGCTACCTTCGTTTTTGCAACTAGCAGATGACAACTTATCTCACCGTCTGGACTTTCTGCTCTAATGTAGATGCAACCACAATAAGCCTTCTCAGAAGCATCACTAAAGCCATGGATCTGGATGCGGAAATGTGGTGAGAAACCTACCCATCTCGGTATCTTTATACTTGAAATAAATGGCAAGTTCTTCAAAAATGAATTCCATTTTAAAAGTATTTGAGGACTTACTCCCTCGTCCCAATCTGACTTTTGTTCCCACAACTCTTGCATCTATATTTGTCATTTCTAATATATGGGTTATATGGGAGGGGTCACGCCCACTTGAGATTTGAGAAAAAGACCTTGTCCATTTTATCCACTGGTCACACCATACCATATTGTCTGAATTTTAGCTCGGTCATCCATATTTGTCATTTTCAATATTTGACTTATATGGGAGGGGTCACGCCCACTTAAGATTTCAAAAAAGAACCTTACCTATTTTAACCACCGTTCACACCTTACCATACTGTGAAAATTTCAGAAAAATCGGGCAGCTCGGTCATCCATATTTGTCATTTTCAATATTTGACGTGACCCACTTGAGATTTAAAAAAATTTGGCCTATTTTATCCATCCGTCACACCTTAACATACTATCAAAATTTCAGAAAAATTGGGTCTCTCAGTCACCTATATTTGTAATTTTTAATTTATGAGTTATGTGGGAGGGGTCACGCCCCCTTGAGATTTCAAAAAAAACCTAGCCTATCTTAACCACCGGTCACACCATACCTCTCTGTCGAAATTTCAGGAATGTTAGTATTACTTTATCTACATTTCGAAAATCATCAAAATCAATTTACCCAGTTATAGGTATTGTATTTGTAACGGGGAAGGGGCCATCCGCTGCTCCGATCCTTTTAATTTTTTTCTGAAGTACGGCCATTGGTAATGAATTTACTTTTGTTAAGTTTGAAGTTTCTAACTTTTATGGTTTATCAAATTCAATGATAAATACTAAATTTTGCACCATTTGGTCCACTTTTTACCCTATTTGGACCCTTTCTGGATCAAGTTTTGAAACAAAACATATCCTTAAACCACCTTAAGGGAATGTTCTATCTAATTTCAAAATTTCATCAAAATCGGTCAAACAGTTTAGGAGTCAACCTCTTTCAAACAAACAAATAAACCAATAAACAAATAAACAAACTAACTTACAAACACATTTATAATATATATATATATAGATTACTATGTATAACTAACAATTTACTATCAACTATTTATTATATTCAAAAATATCCAAAACTAAATATTAAATTTTTAATAAAATGTTAAATTTCTAATTTATTATTTGTTATGGAAAATTAATTTGCTCTTTTTTTTTTTTTTTTTGTTAAACACCTTCTAAAATTAATTTGGTTCCAATAAATCTATTTGATTCTTCAGTATCCATATCCTTTGTCACATGTCGTCGCAACTATGCATGACACTTGGTACTGTCTTCAGGGACATACGACATATTCCATAGAATATAGATACTAGATTCCCAATATTTATTTCTTTCATCCGGAGGCGTCGCAAACTCAGGCATGACACTAAGAGTGTCTTCCAGGACATAAATACGACTCTTTCAAATCAAAACGAAATATTGGCTGGAATTTTTTTATAATTGAAAATTAAAAAAATTTAGAAAAAAAAATTTTAAATGTTAAACTTTGGTTTGTGAAGCAAACAAGTGAATTGACTTCACCTGACTGCCCTACGTTGGGCGCCATATTTTGTGATGGACGTGTGCTTTATTTAAAGAACTGAAAATTCTTCAAGATGCCGGAATGCTTCTATGTGGATATAGGCACTTCGATATTGGGCTGTAGCTCGCCGGATTAGGGGGGAACTTTACACTTGGTTTGGCAGCACATTCACAAAAAAGTTTTCGTGCAAAGAATAAATAAGTCGATCTTTTGACTGGAAGCTAAAATACACTGAACATTTGACGAGACATTGATTAGAAGTGGATGACCAATGAGACCGGACGGACTTGAGATGATAGTAGCTGCTCATTTGATATGAGGATCCTCAGGACCTCCGTCCTGGACAGGCTGCCCACCCCATATGACTTGATGAAGTCATCCTATGACAATTCTCCTTGCCTGAAATCTGGAGAAGTGTCCCTAAATTGTAAAACTTACCGCAAATTCAGTCTAAGAGTCCCATCTCAACCATGAATTAATGGAATTACCACATAATTTCAATGTTTTTGTACATATTTTTTTTTATTAAAATAAAGTCAAAATAAAATATACCTAGTATATTGAAATATAAATGATGTTCTACATCTATTGATAAAGTTTTACAATATATACTGTTTTACAACAAAAAATAGGAATTATAAAGTAAATTTATGGTTTAGTACTATTTAAGGTAGTAATAATACTTATTGGTATCAAGAAAAATAAATGATTATGATATTAAACCTCAAAAGTTATTAAATTTTTGTCATTCATTTTGTTTTATTTATTTATTTATTAAAGAATTTAGTTATTTATTTAATCATTTTATTAAGTTATTTATTTCATTATTTATTTATGTAATTATTTATTTCAATCATTATTTATATAATTATTTATTCAATTCTTTATTTAGTTATTTATTTAATTAATTATTTATTTAATTATTTTATTAAGTTATCTATTTCATTATTTATTAATGTAATTATTTATTTAAATCATAATTTATTCAATTCTTTATCTAATTATTTATTTATTTAATTATTTATGTGATTAATTGTTTAATTCATTATTTAATTATTTATTTTATCATTTATTTAAATACTTAATTAATTATATATATATATATATATATATATATATATATATATATATATATATATATATATATATATATATATATATATATATATATATATATATATAAATATATATATATATAAATGTATATATATATATTTAATTATTTATTTAATTGAACTTTATTTTTTTAAGCAAATTTAGACTCTAATTAAGATTTATTTTGTACTTCTATTAACTTACTTAAGAATTTTAATTGTATTTTCTATAATTTCAGCTGTTTTATTTCAAAGTTAATTTTTTTATTTAATTTATTTTATGTTCTTTTCTTGTAACGAATTTATTATAAATTTTGGATTTAGAATAAATCGTATTTAAGTTATTTATAAAAATCTCATTATTTTTATTCAATTCAAGTCAAATTTAACAACTAAAGTTATTTGACATACAATTAATTCTTCTTATTCAAGTTTCTTTAAGTAAAAATTGTAAAGAACTCTCTAAAAAAAGTCTTTATAATTTAAGTAGTTGTAAAGTACTGAATTTTATTTACAATATTTAATCTTAAGAACTAACAATAAAATCTTAAATCTAAAGATAACACATGCGTGCCTAATGCTACGCATGTATTCATTGCTTATTACTCTGTGGGGTTATTTAGAGATGAACCCACAAGTAGTAACAATAAAATCTTATCACACAAGTGATAGTTTTAGTTTTTATTATATCTTTAATGACAAGTATTTCTTTAAAAATATCAATTGTTATCTCAAATAATGGTTTCTTGATTTTTAACAATGACACTTCTAAGAAAATAAAAAATATAAAATTATGTTCAATTATATTTGAACATTCTGCGGGGGGAGAAAGTGATTAAAGCTATTTGTCTTAATTTAATCATACGTCTTATCAATAAAATAATAAGAATTATAATAATAACTATTACTAATAATAAAGATGTATGCCCAGTCACATGATGAAACGAAATGCCTCTCAGTTTGATATTATACTTTTTTAACTCATCGATATGGTCTCTTAGTTGTGAAGTCACTCGACTGTGATTTATCAGAACATTTCCCAATGGTTTTATCGATTGAATTTCCTCTGTTTCGACATCTCTTGTTAGAAAGGCGTGGAATTTATTATTAACCCTTGCTTGAACGTTGTACATGGCCTCCAACGTAATCTCTTCAATTCTCGCGGTACAGTCCTCGTCTAAACTTAGAATACCTTGGCGAGGAAGGTCCATGATTGTTTGCTGAGCGTTTTGACATTTTAGATGTGCTGATGCGTTCTTAAAAACCTTGAACAACCAATTGCCTCTGGCGCTTAGCTCCATCCAAAAGGGAACGGCATCCACTTCGTTATATGAACAGTTGAGAACAGTGTGTGGTTTTAAAGGTGATAACTCACATTCATTAGACACGGCATCTATCCATGGAATATTTTCTTCGCATACAATTTCTTTGCTTAAAGTTCGTTTACAATGAAAGGCGTCCTTTTCGTAATTATACACAATGTATGGAGCTTTAATTTTTGCCGTTAATACAATCTCATCTTTAATAAATGGAACTGGAATTATTTTGTAGATTTGTGATGATTGACGATTAAAGAGTGGTATTTTCAAATCAATAATGAGTTGGTTTCCTAAAAATGTGCCCGTTCCAGTTAAAAGATGCCACATCTCTTTCAGCTCTGTACCGCTTCGTTTTCCTGGCAACATAAACCTTTCACACTCCTCTATGATTTCCTGTAACTGTTTAGTCACCATAAAAAACCGTATGGATTCTCTATACAAAATGACGTTCTTTTACAGTATCACTTATATTTTGGATCTTTGATTTTATTTCTTCAAAGTGAGTGTTTACTTCTTCTGTTGTTCTTTTAAGTAGGTTTACCGTAGAATCAACCACCGATGTCTGCCTTTTGGATAATTCTTTTATATTCTTTTGATTTTCCAACAGTGATTTCATGTTCTCTTCAAGAGCCTGTCGGTCGTCCTCATCTATCATTGAAAATAGAATTTGCTATAAAGAACCTATAAACTTAAACGGAGCCGCTCTCTTTTTTCTGGAACCTATGTTGAATAACTCGTTGGTGGTTTTTATTTTGTTGACTTTATACTCCATGTTATTTAATAAGCTCCAGCATTGTTCTTTAAAAGTGTCGATTTTGGGACATATTTCTCTAGACCTCTTAAGTACGTCGGCTGCTGTTTCCAAGGTTTCAAAATACGTTTTCATGCCATAATAAATAATTATATTCCAAGAAGACGATACGACGTTTATGTGACTTATTGGATCCAAATAAATCACTGAATTTTCTTTTATTGTTTCCACTTTTGTTAACGCTTGTGTACTAATTATAAACAACAAGTTCAACAATAATATTATTGGTAAATACATTTTCTTCTTTTTTGGTTGTTTGATTGTCATATTGACTTGAGCAGTAGTTGTATCAGCATCCTTAATTTGTTGATATGCTCCATCATTTTGATATTCTAATGGGCATAACTTGTTTGTTGGCCTCTTTGTTATGCCGTTCTGCGTTTTGATAGTAGCTACTCTGACTATTTCGTCTTTTCCTGGATGAACCTCCGTTACTCTACCTAACGGCCAGCGAGCGGGATGAGACTCTTCATTTTTTATTATTACAATTTGCCCATTTTCAATGTTCGAATACGTTTTTTTCCATTTTGCTCTTTGCTGCAAGGTCCCTAGTTATTTTTCCACTGCTTCTAAAAATGATTTTTCATTTTCTGCAGCAACTTCCATCTACGTTGTCGAATGTTACACCAAATTTGTAAAATACTTCATCTCTGAGAAATCTTATGACAGACTTGGTAGTTGCCTTCGTTAAAGCTTTTAATAAAACAAACTTTGTTTTATGATCTAAAACTATAAAAATGAATGTGTTGCCTGCTTTTGTTCTGGGATATGGTCCAAGAAAATCTATGTAGATTTTCTGAAATGATCTTTGCGTCAGGACCTCATTTCCCATAGGCGGACGTAAAATCTGTTTAGGATGCTTTCACTCCTTGCATGTTGAACACTATCTAACATGTTCTCGAATAAGTTTCACCTTTGAAGGCCAATAGAAATATTCTCGAATATTGTAAAGAGTTTTGCCTATACCTCCATGAGAAGTGTTTTCAACATGTGATTTTTCTATAATATTGTCTGTCAGTCCCTGTGGCAACCAAATTTTCCAACATTCATCTTCATCGTCTATGTCATTTCTGTTAAATTTCACTCTTTTGTACACTATTCCATCATCTACCTTCACATCGGGTAATCTCTCTCTATTTTGTTCGTAGTATCTATCAATGCTAAATAACACTGCTCTACAAAATGAAACTTTTTGTGTTGTCCGGGATCACCACTATATTTTTTTTATCTGCTATAGTCCCCTGACTATAAAAATGGTCGAAATTTAAAATTTTATGGATACGATTTTTTTTAAAAATTTTTTTTCTAAAATTTTTCATTTTTAAAAAAGGAGATCCATTGATATTACCATATCTCCAAAACGGGCTGTCCGATTTTGTTGGGGGAAACTGCATATAATAGCAAATTAAATTGCCTTTAAATTGTCTGTATACAATTCTTTTAAATGCTTATTGGTTTCAGAGTTATTTGCATCGAGATATAAAAAAATCGATTTTTTGTATTAAAAGTTTCCATTTTTTTTCTTTTTTTTAATTCGTAAAAAATCGAAAATGACAAAAACGTACTGGTGCTCATCCTGATTCAACAATTTAAAAAAAACAAACCTACAACTGCCGAGTTACAGAAATCCAAATAACAAAACAAATGTCTAATGCAAAAATGATTAAGTCTGAATCTCAATTTGTTGAACTGGGAGTTTTCCTATCTTGGTAAAGGTTCCATGAATGGAAGAAAAACACCAGCTCAAATGAATTTAAAAAAAAAGAGTTCAGCTTCTTGCTGTTTTATTGGCAGAATATAATTCAATACTTAAAACTAAAACCAAGAAGGTTGCTACCTGAACATAAGTTCAGTTATAAAAACTACAAAACAAATGTAGTTGAACAAAATACAAATTCATTGGAATTTTAAGAGAAAGAAAATAAAATTAAAGAGATCAAGATACAAAAGCAAATTGTAATTATATTACACTAAAAAAAAAAATAAATAAAGAGTTGAACTCGCTTCAACATACTCCCGGGGCAAAGTAGCTTTAGTCTGAATTTTCTTCCTCACTGGGGGGCTGAGTCCATTTGGTTGACACATCCAGGATGGACCGGAAATTTTTTAATTCCTCTGGGAAATACCGGTACCATCCCAAAATGCCTAGAACTTCACCTGGGTGCCTTTCGTCATTCTTACTACCTGCAGCTTCACCTTCTTTATTTTTATCATTCTTGTTGCTATTCAGTTCAGGTATGTTGAGGTCTTCAAAGCTGGAGGACGGGGGGTCCCGTTCTTCTCGATGGAGAATGGAATGGTGTCTTGCATTACAATATTTATTTGGGCCATATGCAAATCCGCATCGATTACGTGATGGGCACCAATGTCGGACATGGTCAAATGCCAAACAATTGAGGCAATACCCCTTATTAACTATGGTTAACCGTTAACTGCTGGGCTCCATTCCTTGAACTTCTGGCAATATTTTAGTGGGTGATTGCGACCGCAAATGTGACATTTTGGTTTTCCGGTTGTCTAGATTTTAGAGAAAAAAGAAACAAAAGAAATACATACAGTATAAGAAAAACATGTAGTGCAATTGAATTATTTTAGATTTTTAAGGTTTGTGGAAATTTGGTTGGCCTTGAATTTAAGAGGATTTAACTGCATTCTGGGTTGGAGAATGGTTATGTGTTGGTAATAAACATAATTTTACGATTGGACGTAAAATTGTGCCATTCTTAGTTAGTATTTCTGCAACTCGTATTTTATTATCACGTCCGTACGAGACTTTGGTAATACGGCCTAAAAGCCACTCAGTAGGTGGTAAAAAGTCTTCTTTGACTATAACGATGTCATCTGGTTTCAAATTATCTCGTTCTTTTTGCCATTTGAAGCGACGTTGAAGTTCAGTGATGTATTCACTTTTCCATCTTCGTGCAAAGATATGTTGGAGAGCCTTTAATCTTTCCCATCGTTTCATGTATGATATATCTTTGATTAGTGGTTCAGCTGGTGCTTCAGGGAGAGCAACTATTGGGGCTCCACGTAGTAGATGTCCGGGTGTCAACGGTAAGACTTCATTAGGGCTTTCTGTTATCGGAGACAGGGGTCTTGAGTTCAAAACTGCTTCAATCCGCACGAGAAGAGTGGAAAATTCTTCATAAGTGAATGAGAAATTTGCAGCTACTTTTTTCAAATGCGACTTCATACTTTTCACTGCCGCCTCCCAGAGGCCACCCATGTGGGGTGCATATGGTGGTATAAATGACCAGGTAAATCCATGAGTAGAATATTTCTCTATTAAGGCTTTTTCTGCAGACTTGAGAAATTCATTATGACTTTTGAGAAGTGCATAGCTCGCACCTCTTCTTCCCGTAAATCGATCAAAGCATGCCAGGAATGCATCAGTGGAGAGATCTGAGCAACTTTCTAAGTGTACTGCACGGGTGCAAAAACAAACGAATACAGCTACATATCCTTTGAGAATTTTGGCGTTTCTGAGGTGAGAGGCTTTAATGCTGAAGGGACCAGCGAAGTCGACTCCAGTATATGTAAATGGCAGGGAAAAATTCACTCGTTCTGGGGGAAGTGCAGCCATTATTTGATTCTGGAACTTGTGTTTATAAATTCTGCAAGTCTTACACTCTCTTATGCATTTTCGGATGAGGTTTTTTAATCTTGGAATATAAAATCCTTGTCTAATTGCTCGCAACATGATGTGATGCTCAGAGTGAAGCAGGATACGATGCGTGAAGTTTGTAAAAAGTTTGGCAAACAGGGATTTTTCGGGGAGAATAATAGGATGACGCTCTTCATAGTTTAAAGCTGAGTTGCTGAGCCTACCGCCAACTCGCAAAATATCATTCCTATCAACAAAGGGGTTTAGACTTATCAGTCTACTCTTTTTACTTAACGGTTTTCTATTTATCAAACAGTTATATTCTTGACCAAAGTAGATCTTTTGCGCAATCGAAATAAGCCTTAGCTTCATATGATCAATTTCCTGCGAGGTAATAAATTTTTCAGAGGAAAATGGTTTCTTCAGAATTCGATTTATAAAGCGAAGTCGATAGCAGAGGACTCGTAACGCTCGTTCAAAAGATGAGAATTCTTCAAGTAAATCCGAATCTATAAGTTGCAGGTGAAAGTTTGTGATCTTTTTGGTTTCTAAGTCGCTTGGGTCAAATGAACTTGGTATTGGCCAAAGTGAATGTGGGAGTTTTAACCAGGTAGGCCCATGCCACCATAATAGATTTTCCGCAAACTCCTGGGGGGATCAGCCGCGTGTACCTAAGTCTGCCGGATTATCTTCAGTTTTTATGTGCTTCCAGTGTTGGGTACTAGCAATATCAATAATTTGTGCAACTCTGTTTGCGACAAAAGTTTTTAATGTGTTTGGTGGTTTCTGTAGCCATCCCAAAACTATAGATGAATCTGTCCACAAGAATAATTCATAGGAGAATTGACAGTTCACGACCAGGTTTCTAATTAGTTTTGCAAGTAATAAAGCTCCGCACAACTCCAGCTTTGGGATTGTAGTCCTCTTAATTGGCGCTACCTTCGTTTTTGCAACTAGCAGATGACAACTTATCTCACCGTCTGGACTTTCTGCTCTAATGTAGATGCAACCACAATAAGCCTTCTCAGAAGCATCACTAAAGCCATGGATCTGGATGCGGAAATGTGGTGAGAAACCTACCCATCTCGGTATCTTTATACTTGAAATAAATGGCAAGTTCTTCAAAAATGAATTCCATTTTAAAAGTATTTGAGGACTTACTCCCTCGTCCCAATCTGACTTTTGTTCCCACAACTCTTGCATCTATATTTGTCATTTCTAATATATGGGTTATATGGGAGGGGTCACGCCCACTTGAGATTTGAGAAAAAGACCTTGTCCATTTTATCCACTGGTCACACCATACCATATTGTCTGAATTTTAGCTCGGTCATCCATATTTGTCATTTTCAATATTTGACTTATATGGGAGGGGTCACGCCCACTTAAGATTTCAAAAAAGAACCTTGCCTATTTTAACCACCGTTCACACCTTACCATACTGTGAAAATTTCAGAAAAATCGGGCAGCTCGGTCATCCATATTTGTCATTTTCAATATTTGACGTGACCCACTTGAGATTTAAAAAAAAAAATTTGGCCTATTTTATCCATCCGTCACACCTTAACATACTATCAAAATTTCAGAAAAATTGGGTCTCTCAGTCACCTATATTTGTAATTTTTAATTTATGAGTTATGTGGGAGGGGTCACGCCCCCTTGAGATTTCAAAAAAAACCTAGCCTATCTTAACCACCGGTCACACCATACCTCTCTGTCGAAATTTCAGGAATGTTAGTATTACTTTATCTACATTTCGAAAATCATCAAAATCAATTTACCCAGTTATAGGTATTGTATTTGTAACGGGGAAGGGGCCATCCGCTGCTCCGATCCTTTTAATTTTTTTCTGAAGTACGGCCATTGGTAATGAATTTACTTTTGTTAAGTTTGAAGTTTCTAACTTTTATGGTTTATCAAATTCAATGATAAATACTAAATTTTGCACCATTTGGTCCACTTTTTACCCTATTTGGACCCTTTCTGGATCAAGTTTTGAAACAAAACATATCCTTAAACCACCTTAAGGGAATGTTCTATCTAATTTCAAAATTTCATCAAAATCGGTCAAACAGTTTAGGAGTCAACCTCTTTCAAACAAACAAATAAACCAATAAACAAATAAACAAACTAACTTACAAACACATTTATAATATATATATATAGATTACTATGTATAACTAACAATTTACTATCAACTATTTATTATATTCAAAAATATCCAAAACTAAATATTAAATTTTTAATAAAATGTTAAATTTCTAATTTATTATTTGTTATGGAAAATTAATTTGCTCTTTTTTTTTTTTTTTTGTTAAACACCTTCTAAAATTAATTTGGTTCCAATAAATCTATTTGATTCTTCAGTATCCATATCCTTTGTCACATGTCGTCGCAACTATGCATGACACTTGGTACTGTCTTCAGGGACATACGACATATTCCATAGAATATAGATACTAGATTCCCAATATTTATTTCTTTCATCCGGAGGCGTCGCAAACTCAGGCATGACACTAAGAGTGTCTTCCAGGACATAAATACGACTCTTTCAAATCAAAACGAAATATTGGCTGGAATTTTTTTATAATTGAAAATTAAAAAAATTTAGAAAAAAAAATTTTAAATGTTAAACTTTGGTTTGTGAAGCAAACAAGTGAATTGACTTCACCTGACTGCCCTACGTTGGGCGCCATATTTTGTGATGGACGTGTGCTTTATTTAAAGAACTGAAAATTCTTCAAGATGCCGGAATGCTTCTATGTGGATATAGGCACTTCGATATTGGGCTGTAGCTCGCCGGATTAGGGGGGAACTTTACACTTGGTTTGGCAGCACATTCACAAAAAAGTTTTCGTGCAAAGAATAAATAAGTCGATCTTTTGACTGGAAGCTAAAATACACTGAACATTTGACGAGACATTGATTAGAAGTGGATGACCAATGAGACCGGACGGACTTGAGATGATAGTAGCTGCTCATTTGATATGAGGATCCTCAGGACCTCCGTCCTGGACAGGCTGCCCACCCCATATGACTTCATGAAGTCATCCTATGACAATTCTCCTTGCCTGAAATCTGGAGAAGTGTCCCTAAATTGTAAAACTTACCGCAAATTCAGTGTAAGAGTCCCATCTCAACCATGAATTAATGGAATTACCACATAATTTCAATGTTTTTGTACATATTTTTTTTTTATTAAAATAAAGTCAAAATAAAATATACCTAGTATATTGAAATATAAATGATGTTCTACATCTATTGATAAAGTTTTACAATATATACTGTTTTACAACAAAAAATAGGAATTATAAAGTAAATTTATGGTTTAGTACTATTTAAGGTAGTAATAATACTTATTGGTATCAAGAAAAATAAATGATTATGATATTAAACCTCAAAAGTTATTAAATTTTTGTCATTCATTTTGTTTTATTTATTTATTTATTAAAGAATTTAGTTATTTATTTAATCATTTTATTAAGTTATTTATTTCATTATTTATTTATGTAATTATTTATTTCAATCATTATTTATATAATTATTTATTCAATTCTTTATTTAGTTATTTATTTAATTAATTATTTATTTAATTATTTTATTAAGTTATCTATTTCATTATTTATTAATGTAATTATTTATTTAAATCATAATTTATTCAATTCTTTATCTAATTATTTATTTATTTATTTAATTATTTATGTGATTAATTGTTTAATTCATTATTTAATTATTTATTTTATCATTTATTTAAATACTTAATTAATTATATATATATATATATATATATATATATATATATATATATATATATATATATATATATATATATATATATATATATATATATATATATATATATAAATATATATATATATAAATGTATATATATATATTTAATTATTTATTTAATTGAACTTTATTTTTTTAAGCAAATTTAGACTCTAATTAAGATTTATTTTGTACTTCTATTAACTTACTTAAGAATTTTAATTGTATTTTCTATAATTTCAGCTGTTTTATTTCAAAGTTAATTTTTTTATTTAATTTATTATTTTATCTTGTAACGAATTTATTATAAATTTTGGATTTAGAATAAATCGTATTTAAGTTATTTATAAAAATCTCATTATTTTTATTCAATTCAAGTCAAATTTAACAACTAAAGTTATTTGACATACAATTAATTCTTCTTATTCAAGTTTCTTTAAGTAAAAATTGTAAAGAACTCTCTAAAAAAAGTCTTTATAATTTAAGTAGTTGTAAAGTACTGAATTTTATTTACAATATTTAATCTTAAGAACTAACAATAAAATCTTAAATCTAAAGAGAACACATGCGTGCATAATGCTACGCATGTATTCATTGCTTATTACTCTGTGGGGTTATTTAGAGATGAACCCACAAGTAGTAACAATAAAATCTTATCACACAAGTGATAGTTTTAGTTTTTATTATATCTTTAATGACAAGTATTTCTTTAAAAATATCAATTGTTATCTCAAATAATGGTTTCTTGATTTTTAACAATGACACTTCTAAGAAAATAAAAAATATAAAATTATGTTCAATTATATTTGAACATTCTGCGGGGGGGAGAAAGTGATTAAAGCTATTTGTCTTAATTTAATCATACGTCTTATCAATAAAATAATAAGAATTATAATAATAACTATTACTAATAATAAAGATGTATGCCCAGTCACATGATGAAACGAAATGCCTCTCAGTTTGATATTATACTTTTTTAACTCATCGATATGGTCTCTTAGTTGTGAAATCACTCGACTGTGATTTATCAGAACATTTCCCAATGGTTTTATCGATTGAATTTCCTCTGTTTCGACATCTCTTGTTAGAAAGGCGTGGAATTTATTATTAACCCTTGCTTGAACGTTGTGCATGGCCTCCAACGTAATCTCTTCAATTCTCGCGGTACAGTCCTCGTCTAAACTTAGAATACCTTGGCGAGGAAGGTCCATGATTGTTTGCTGAGCGTTTTGACATTTTAGATGTGCTGATGCGTTCTTAAAAACCTTGAACAACCAATTGCCTCTGGCGCTTAGCTCCATCCAAAAGGGAACGGCATCCACTTCGTTACATGAACAGTTGAGAACAGTGTGTGGTTTTAAAGGTGATAACTCACATTCATTAGACACGGCATCTATCCATGGAATATTTTCTTCGCATACAATTTCTTTGCTTAAAGTTCGTTTACAATGAAAGGCGTCCTTTTCGTAATTATACACAATATATGGAGCTTTAATTTTTGCCGTTAATACAATCTCATCTTTAATAAATGGAACTGGAATTATTTTGTAGATTTGTGATGATTGACGATTAAAGAGTGGTATTTTCAAATCAATAATGAGTTGGTTTCCTAAAAATGTGCCCGTTCCAGTTAAAAGATGCCACATCTCTTTCAGCTCTGTACCGCCTCGTTTTCCTGGCAACATAAACCTTTCACACTCCTCTATGATTTCCTGTAACTGTTTAGTCACCATAAAAAACCGTATGGATTCTCTATACAAAATGACGTTCTTTTACAGTATCACTTATATTTTGGATCTTTGATTTTATTTCTTCAAAGTGAGTGTTTACTTCTTCTGTTGTTCTTTTAAGTAGGTTTACCGTAGAATCAACCACCGATGTCTGCCTTTTGGATAATTCTTTTATATTCTTTTGATTTTCCAACAGTGATTTCATGTTCTCTTCAAGAGCCTGTCGGTCGTCCTCATCTATCATTGAAAATAGAATTTGATATAAAGAACCTATAAACTTAAACGGAGCCGCTCTCTTTTTTCTGGAACCTATGTTGAATAACTCGTTGGTGGTTTTTATTTTGTTGACTTTATACTCCATGTTATTTAATAAGCTCCAGCATTGTTCTTTAAAAGTGTCGATTTTGGGACATATTTCTCTAGACCTCTTAAGTACGTCGGCTGCTGTTTCCAAGGTTTCAAAATACGTTTTCATGCCATAATAAATAATTATATTCCAAGAAGACGATACGACGTTTATGTGACTTATTGGATCCAAATAAATCACTGAATTTTCTTTTATTGTTTCCACTTTTGTTAACGCTTGTGTACTAATTATAAACAACAAGTTCAACAATAATATTATTGGTAAATACATTTTCTTCTTTTTTGGTTGTTTGATTGTCATATTGACTTGAGCAGTAGTTGTATCAGCATCCTTAATTTGTTGATATGCTCCATCATTTTGATATTCTAATGGGCATAACTTGTTTGTTGGCCTCTTTGTTATGCCGTTCTGCGTTTTGATAGTAGCTACTCTGACTATTTCGTCTTTTCCTGGATGAACCTCCGTTACTCTACCTAACGGCCAGCGAGCGGGATGAGACTCTTCATTTTTTATTATTACAATTTGCCCATTTTCAATGTTCGAATACGTTTTTTTCCATTTTGCTCTTTGCTGCAAGGTCCCTAGTTATTTTTCCACTGCTTCTAAAAATGATTTTTCATTTTCTGCAGCAACTTCCATCTACGTTGTCGAATGTTACACCAAATTTGTAAAATACTTCATCTCTGAGAAATCTTATGACAGACTTGGTAGTTGCCTTCGTTAAAGCTTTTAATAAAACAAACTTTGTTTTATGATCTAAAACTATAAAAATGAATGTGTTGCCTGCTTTTGTTCTGGGATATGGTCCAAGAAAATCTATGTAGATTTTCTGAAATGGTCTTTGCGTCAGGACCTCATTTCCCATAGGCGGACGTAAAATCTGTTTAGGATGCTTTCACTCCTTGCATGTTGAACACTATCTAACATGTTCTCGAATAAGTTTCACCTTTGAAGGCCAATAGAAATATTCTCGAATATTGTAAAGAGTTTTGCCTATACCTCCATGAGAAGTGTTTTCAACATGTGATTTTTCTATAATATTGTCTGTCAGTCCCTGTGGCAACCAAATTTTCCAACATTCATCTTCATCGTCTATGTCATTTCTGTTAAATTTCACTCTTTTGTACACTATTCCATCATCTACCTTCACATCGGGTAATCTCTCTCTATTTTGTTCGTAGTATCTATCAATGCTAAATAACACTGCTCTACAAAATGAAACTTTTTGTGTTGTCCGGGATCACCACTATATTTTTTTTATCTGCTATAGTCCCCTGACTATAAAAATGGTCGAAATTTAAAATTTTATGGATACGATTTTTTTTTAAAAATTTTTTTCTAAAATTTTTCATTTTTAAAAAAGGAGATCCATTGATATTACCATATCTCCAAAACGGGCTGTCCGATTTTGTTGGGGGAAACTGCATATAATAGCAAATTAAATTGCCTTTAAATTGTCTGTATACAATTCTTTTAAATGCTTATTGGTTTCAGAGTTATTTGCATCGAGATATAAAAAAATCGATTTTTTGTATTAAAAGTTTCCATTTTTTTTCTTTTTTTAATTCGTAAAAAATCGAAAATGACAAAAACGTACGATTTTTTTTACGTGATTGCAAAACTGTGAATATTCAAAATAAGCCAAGCTTTATTTCATGAAGATCTATGCATAAACGGTAATTTTATTAATACTTAAGTGAATGAAGTGAAAATACGTAATTTTTGTACAAGTAAGCCGTATGAAGCCTATTGTTAAAAAAAGAAGTAGAGGCCACAATTTTGAAGCCAATTTCATAAAATTTGGCACAGGTTATTTTTTGCTACAAGAGCAAAGCCTGTTTTAATAGTATAAAATCGTCCATACTTGTGGGCTACCTTCCATAGAACCTTCTTCCCGGAATATAGTTTTATGTTCCTCAAATCAAAAAATTTCCTTCTATCTACATAGATAGAACCTTATCTCACATATTAACCTGCTATCGGAAATTTTTTAAATGTAAATAGTGAAGTTTTATATTTTTGTTTATTTAGCTACGTTACCTTTATTAAAGAAATGGTGTAAAATTTAGTAGTTAAAGTATTTAAAAATAGTTTCTACGTTTTGCTTGTCTACTGTATTATAACCTGTTTTTCAACTAAATCTCTTACTTTTAGACGGGATGCAAGTAGCTCTGACTGTTGTTTTGAAAGCTCTAGGTCTCTTATAAGATCATTTAACAAGGACTGTGTAAAAGGCTTTGGGCAAAATCCATGAGATACGCTGGAGTTGTTTGAAGATGAAGAAACAGGGGATGGAGGAACTTCAGTATACGTAGAATGTTGATTTTCGGGACATAGAACTTCATCTGAATCTAGCACGGGAAGTGTAAATCCACCAGCTGAAATCGTGGGATAAGACCAAAGCATATGTTTTCCAAATCCACTTTTTCTACTTAAACAAAAGTAACAGTCAGCATCATGATTAGATGTTTCTCTCCACATCATAGGTTTTTCAATTTGCATGTTTCCTCTGTGAAAAATAAAAATTTTCCAATGAGTATCAAAAATATTTTGAAATAATATAAGTATTACTTACTGAGGGTGGGATTCCCATTTTTTTAACATATATTCACAGCTACGACAAATTGAATTAGGCGTCCAATATTGGCTTAAATTATCTACATCTATTTTGAAATAATCTTTAAATGAATTTTGTAGTGAAATAGTGAACTTTCGCCGGCCTTTTGCTATAGTGTATACACCACATATATAACAAAATATATCCGGGTTATTTTTGCAGACAAATTTTCTACGTGTATTATTCATTTTTTAAAAATTCGCCAACCAAATAAATAGTTGGTTGTAATGACAACTTGACTTTTCGCGATCAGAAACGCTAGTTAAATAACATGAATGAACTAAATGAACTACTTTAAATATGTTGCATTTTTACCAAAAGTACCTATTTTTTAAAAGAAAATACCTAGGTGAATAAGGACCAAAGAATAATTTACCTGTCAAAAGTTGAATTTTGAAACACCGAATGCAAAAGGCAAGTAAGGCTTATTGCAGTGACGAGTAAAAATTGGTGCAATGTGAGTAAAGCTATAAAAAATTAATATAAAGTCATAAAAAACAGCAAAAAACCATTCTTGTTTTATCTACCTGCTGAACAGAAGTGTACTTCATTTATCAAAATATTTTCGCGGAACACACTCAAATTAATTCCAGGTATAACAGTTTCAATGACCGAGTGATAAAATTAAATTTTTTAATTTTTATGATTTAAAAAGACAAAGTTGCGCAAAATGTCATACCTTAATGAATTTAGTCAAAAACAATAATAGGCTTAATATGCCAAATTTTTGCTAAATTATAAAGTAAATTTATGGTTTAGTACTATTTAAGGTAGTAATAATACTTATTGGTATCAAGAAAAATAAATGATTATGATATTAAACCTCAAAAGTTATTAAATTTTTGTCATTCATTTTGTTTTATTTATTTATTTATTTATTAAAGAATTTAGTTATTTATTTAATCATTTTATTAAGTTATTTATTTCATTATTTATTTATGTAATTATTTATTTCAATCATTATTTATATAATTATTTATTCAATTCTTTATTTAGTTATTTATTTAATTAATTATTTATTTAATTATTTTATTAAGTTATCTATTTCATTATTTATTAATGTAATTATTTATTTAAATCATAATTTATTCAATTCTTTATCTAATTATTTATTTATTTAATTATTTATGTGATTAACTGTTTAATTCATTATTTAATTATTTATTTTATCATTTATTTAAATATTTAATTAATTATATATATATATATATATATATATATATATATATATATATATATATATATATATATATATAAATATATATATATATATATAAATGTATATATATATTTAATTATTTATTTAATTGAACTTTATTTTTTTAAGCAAATTTAGACTCTAATTAAGATTTATTTTGTACTTCTATTAACTTACTTAAGAATTTTAATTGTATTTTCTATAATTTCAGCTGTTTTATTTCAAAGTTAATTTTTTTATTTAATTTATTTTATGTTCTTTTCTTGTAACGAATTTATTATAAATTTTGGATTTAGAATAAATCGTATTTAAGTTATTTATAAAAATCTCATTATTTTTATTCAATTCAAGTCAAATTTAACAACTAAAGTTGTTTGACATACAATTAATTCTTCTTATTCAAGTTTCTTTAAGTAAAAATTGTAAAGAACTCTCTAAAAAAAGTCTTTATAATTTAAGTAGTTGTAAAGTACTGAATTTTATTTACAATATTTAATCTTAAGAACTAACAATAAAATCTTAAATCTAAAGAGAACATTTGCGTGCCTAATGCTACGCATGTATTCATTGCTTATTACTCTGTGGGGTTATTTAGAGATGAACCCACAAGTAGTAACAATAAAATCTTATCACACAAGTGATAGTTTTAGTTTTTATTATATCTTTAATGACAAGTATTTCTTTAAAAATATCAATTGTTATCTCAAATAATGGTTTCTTGATTTTTAACAATGACACTTCTAAGAAAATAAAAAATATAAAATTATGTTCAATTATATTTGAACATTCTGCGGGGGGGAGAAAGTGATTAAAGCTATTTGTCTTAATTTAATCATACGTCTTATCAATAAAATAATAAGAATTATAATAATAACTATTACTAATAATAAAGATGTATGCCCAGTCACATGATGAAACGAAATGCCTCTCAGTTCGATATTATACTTTTTTAACTCATCGATATGGTCTCTTAGTTGTGAAATCACTCGACTGTGATTTATCAGAACATTTCCCAATGGTTTTATCGATTGAATTTCCTCTGTTTCGACATCTCTTGTTAGAAAGGCGTGGAATTTATTATTAACCCTTGCTTGAACGTTGTGCATGGCCTCCAACGTAATCTCTTCAATTCTCGCGGTACAGTCCTCGTCTAAACTTAGAATACCTTGGCGAGGAAGGTCCATGATTGTTTGCTGAGCGTTTTGACATTTTAGATGTGCTGATGCGTTCTTAAAAACCTTGAACAACCAATTGCCTCTGGCGCTTAGCTCCATCCAAAAGGGAACGGCATCCACTTCGTTATATGAACAGTTGAGAACAGTGTGTGGTTTTAAAGGTGATAACTCACATTCATTAGACACGGCATCTATCCATGGAATATTTTCTTCGCATACAATTTCTTTGCTTAAAGTTCGTTTACAATGAAAGGCGTCCTTTTCGTAATTATACACAATATATGGAGCTTTAATTTTTGCCGTTAATACAATCTCATCTTTAATAAATGGAACTGGAATTATTTTGTAGATTTGTGATGATTGACGATTAAAGAGTGGTATTTTCAAATCAATAATGAGTTGGTTTCCTAAAAATGTGCCCGTTCCAGTTAAAAGATGCCACATCTCTTTCAGCTCTGTACCGCCTCGTTTTCCTGGCAACATAAACCTTTCACACTCCTCTATGATTTCCTGTAACTGTTTAGTCACCATAAAAAACCGTATGGATTCTCTATACAAAATGACGTTCTTTTACAGTATCACTTATATTTTGGATCTTTGATTTTATTTCTTCAAAGTGAGTGTTTACTTCTTCTGTTGTTCTTTTAAGTAGGTTTACCGTAGAATCAACCACCGATGTCTGCCTTTTGGATAATTCTTTTATATTCTTTTGATTTTCCAACAGTGATTTCATGTTCTCTTCAAGAGCCTGTCGGTCGTCCTCATCTATCATTGAAAATAGAATTTGATATAAAGAACCTATAAACTTAAACGGAGCCGCTCTCTTTTTTCTGGAACCTATGTTGAATAACTCGTTGGTGGTTTTTATTTTGTTGACTTTATACTCCATGTTATTTAATAAGCTCCAGCATTGTTCTTTAAAAGTGTCGATTTTGGGACATATTTCTCTAGACCTCTTAAGTACGTCGGCTGCTGTTTCCAAGGTTTCAAAATACGTTTTCATGCCATAATAAATAATTATATTCCAAGAAGACGATACGACGTTTATGTGACTTATTGGATCCAAATAAATCACTGAATTTTCTTTTATTGTTTCCACTTTTGTTAACGCTTGTGTACTAATTATAAACAACAAGTTCAACAATAATATTATTGGTAAATACATTTTCTTCTTTTTTGGTTGTTTGATTGTCATATTGACTTGAGCAGTAGTTGTATCAGCATCCTTAATTTGTTGATATGCTCCATCATTTTGATATTCTAATGGGCATAACTTGTTTGTTGGCCTCTTTGTTATGCCGTTCTGCGTTTTGATAGTAGCTACTCTGACTATTTCGTCTTTTCCTGGATGAACCTCCGTTACTCTACCTAACGGCCAGCGAGCGGGATGAGACTCTTCATTTTTTATTATTACAATTTGCCCATTTTCAATGTTCGAATACGTTTTTTTCCATTTTGCTCTTTGCTGCAAGGTCCCTAGTTATTTTTCCACTGCTTCTAAAAATGATTTTTCATTTTCTGCAGCAACTTCCATCTACGTTGTCGAATGTTACACCAAATTTGTAAAATACTTCATCTCTGAGAAATCTTATGACAGACTTGGTAGTTGCCTTCGTTAAAGCTTTTAATAAAACAAACTTTGTTTTATGATCTAAAACTATAAAAATGAATGTGTTGCCTGCTTTTGTTCTGGGATATGGTCCAAGAAAATCTATGTAGATTTTCTGAAATGGTCTTTGCGTCAGGACCTCATTTCCCATAGGCGGACGTAAAATCTGTTTAGGATGCTTTCACTCCTTGCATGTTGAACACTATCTAACATGTTCTCGAATAAGTTTCACCTTTGAAGGCCAATAGAAATATTCTCGAATATTGTAAAGAGTTTTGCCTATACCTCCATGAGAAGTGTTTTCAACATGTGATTTTTCTATAATATTGTCTGTCAGTCCCTGTGGCAACCAAATTTTCCAACATTCATCTTCATCGTCTATGTCATTTCTGTTAAATTTCACTCTTTTGTACACTATTCCATCATCTACCTTCACATCGGGTAATCTCTCTCTATTTTGTTCGTAGTATCTATCAATGCTAAATAACACTGCTCTACAAAATGAAACTTTTTGTGTTGTCCGGGATCACCACTATATTTTTTTTATCTGCTATAGTCCCCTGACTATAAAAATGGTCGAAATTTAAAATTTTATGGATACGATTTTTTTTAAAAAATTTTTTTCTAAAATTTTTCATTTTTAAAAAAGGAGATCCATTGATATTACCATATCTCCAAAACGGGCTGTCCGATTTTGTTGGGGGAAACTGCATATAATAGCAAATTAAATTGCCTTTAAATTGTCTGTATACAATTCTTTTAAATGCTTATTGGTTTCAGAGTTATTTGCATCGAGATATAAAAAAATCGATTTTTTGTATTAAAAGTTTCCATTTTTTTTCTTTTTTTAATTCGTAAAAAATCGAAAATGACAAAAACGTACGATTTTTTTTACGTGATTGCAAAACTGTGAATATTCAAAATAAGCCAAGCTTTATTTCATGAAGATCTATGCATAAACGGTAATTTTATTAATACTTAAGTGAATGAAGTGAAAATACGTAATTTTTGTACAAGTAAGCCGTATGAAGCCTATTGTTAAAAAAAGAAGTAGAGGCCACAATTTTGAAGCCAATTTCATAAAATTTGGCACAGGTTATTTTTTGCTACAAGAGCAAAGCCTGTTTTAATAGTATAAAATCGTCCATACTTGTGGGCTACCTTCCATAGAACCTTCTTCCCGGAATATAGTTTTATGTTCCTCAAATCAAAAAATTTCCTTCTATCTACATAGATAGAACCTTATCTCACATATTAACCTGCTATCGGAAATTTTTTAAATGTAAATAGTGAAGTTTTATATTTTTGTTTATTTAGCTACGTTACCTTTATTAAAGAAATGGTGTAAAATTTAGTAGTTAAAGTATTTAAAAATAGTTTCTACGTTTTGCTTGTCTACTGTATTATAACCTGTTTTTCAACTAAATCTCTTTCTTTTAGACGGGATGCAAGTAGCTCTGACTGTTGTTTTGAAAGCTCTAGGTCTCTTATAAGATCATTTAACAAGGACTGTGTAAAAGGCTTTGGGCAAAATCCATGAGATACGCTGGAGTTGTTTGAAGATGAAGAAACAGGGGATGGAGGAACTTCAGTATACGTAGAATGTTGATTTTCGGGACATAGAACTTCATCTGAATCTAGCACGGGAAGTGTAAATCCACCAGCTGAAATCGTGGGATAAGACCAAAGCATATGTTTTCCAAATCCACTTTTTCTACTTAAACAAAAGTAACAGTCAGCATCATGATTAGATGTTTCTCTCCACATCATAGGTTTTTCAATTTGCATGTTTCCTCTGTGAAAAATAAAAATTTTCCAATGAGTATCAAAAATATTTTGAAATAATATAAGTATTACTTACTGAGGGTGGGATTCCCATTTTTTTAACATATATTCACAGCTACGACAAATTGAATTAGGCGTCCAATATTGGCTTAAATTATCTACATCTATTTTGAAATAATCTTTAAATGAATTTTGTAGTGAAATAGTGAACTTTCGCCGGCCTTTTGCTATAGTGTATACACCACATATATAACAAAATATATCCGGGTTATTTTTGCAGACAAATTTTCTACGTGTATTATTCATTTTTTAAAAATTCGCCAACCAAATAAATAGTTGGTTGTAATGACAACTTGACTTTTCGCGATCAGAAACGCTAGTTAAATAACATGAATGAACTAAATGAACTACTTTAAATATGTTGCATTTTTACCAAAAGTACCTATTTTTTAAAAGAAAATACCTAGGTGAATAAGGACCAAAGAATAATTTACCTGTCAAAAGTTGAATTTTGAAACACCGAATGCAAAAGGCAAGTAAGGCTTATTGCAGTGACGAGTAAAAATTGGTGCAATGTGAGTAAAGGTATAAAAAAATTAATATAAAGTCATAAAAAACAGCAAAAAACCATTCTTGTTTTATCTACCTGCTGAACAGAAGTGTACTTCATTTATCAAAATATTTTCGCGGAACACACTCAAATTAATTCCAGGTATAACAGTTCCAATGACCGAGTGATAAAATTAAATTTTTTAATTTTTATGATTTAAAAAGACAAAGTTGCGCAAAATGTCATACCTTAATGAATTTAGTCAAAAACAATAATAGGCTTAATATGCCAAATTTTTGCTAAATTATAAAGTAAATTTATGGTTTAGTACTATTTAAGGTAGTAATAATACTTATTGGTATCAAGAAAAATAAATGATTATGATATTAAACCTCAAAAGTTATTAAATTTTTGTCATTCATTTTGTTTTATTTATTTATTTATTAAAGAATTTAGTTATTTATTTAATCATTTTATTAAGTTATTTATTTCATTATTTATTTATGTAATTATTTATTTCAATCATTATTTATATAATTATTTATTCAATTCTTTATTTAGTTATTTATTTAATTAATTATTTATTTAATTATTTTATTAAGTTATCTATTTCATTATTTATTAATGTAATTATTTATTTAAATCATAATTTATTCAATTCTTTATCTAATTATTTATTTATTTAATTATTTATGTGATTAACTGTTTAATTCATTATTTAATTATTTATTTTATCATTTATTTAAATATTTAATTAATTATATATATATATATATATATATATATATATATATATATATATATATAAATATATATATATATAAATGTATATATATATTTAATTATTTATTTAATTGAACTTTATTTTTTTAAGCAAATTTAGACTCTAATTAAGATTTATTTTGTACTTCTATTAACTTACTTAAGAATTTTAATTGTATTTTCTATAATTTCAGCTGTTTTATTTCAAAGTTAATTTTTTTATTTAATTTATTTTATGTTCTTTTCTTGTAACGAATTTATTATAAATTTTGGATTTAGAATAAATCGTATTTAAGTTATTTATAAAAATCTCATTATTTTTATTCAATTCAAGTCAAATTTAACAACTAAAGTTATTTGACATACAATTAATTCTTCTTATTCAAGTTTCTTTAAGTAAAAATTGTAAAGAACTCTCTAAAAAAAGTCTTTATAATTTAAGTAGTTGTAAAGTACTGAATTTTATTTACAATATTTAATCTTAAGAACTAACAATAAAATCTTAAATCTAAAGAGAACACATGCGTGCCTAATGCTACGCATGTATTCATTGCTTATTACTCTGTGGGGTTATTTAGAGATGAACCCACAAGTAGTAACAATAAAATCTTATCACACAAGTGATAGTTTTAGTTTTTATTATATCTTTAATGACAAGTATTTCTTTAAAAATATCAATTGTTATCTCAAATAATGGTTTCTTGATTTTTAACAATGACACTTCTAAGAAAATAAAAAATATAAAATTATGTTCAATTATATTTGAACATTCTGCGGGGGGGAGAAAGTGATTAAAGCTATTTGTCTTAATTTAATCATACGTCTTATCAATAAAATAATAAGAATTATAATAATAACTATTACTAATAATAAAGATGTATGCCCAGTCACATGATGAAACGAAATGCCTCTCAGTTCGATATTATACTTTTTTAACTCATCGATATGGTCTCTTAGTTGTGAAATCACTCGACTGTGATTTATCAGAACATTTCCCAATGGTTTTATCGATTGAATTTCCTCTGTTTCGACATCTCTTGTTAGAAAGGCGTGGAATTTATTATTAACCCTTGCTTGAACGTTGTGCATGGCCTCCAACGTAATCTCTTCAATTCTCGCGGTACAGTCCTCGTCTAAACTTAGAATACCTTGGCGAGGAAGGTCCATGATTGTTTGCTGAGCGTTTTGACATTTTAGATGTGCTGATGCGTTCTTAAAAACCTTGAACAGCCAATTGCCTCTGGCGCTTAGCTCCATCCAAAAGGGAACGGCATCCACTTCGTTATATGAACAGTTGAGAACAGTGTGTGGTTTTAAAGGTGATAACTCACATTCATTAGACACGGCATCTATCCATGGAATATTTTCTTCGCATACAATTTCTTTGCTTAAAGTTCGTTTACAATGAAAGGCGTCCTTTTCGTAATTATACACAATATATGGAGCTTTAATTTTTGCCGTTAATACAATCTCATCTTTAATAAATGGAACTGGAATTATTTTGTAGATTTGTGATGATTGACGATTAAAGAGTGGTATTTTCAAATCAATAATGAGTTGGTTTCCTAAAAATGTGCCCGTTACAGTTAAAAGATGCCACATCTCTTTCAGCTCTGTACCGCTTCGTTTTCCTGGCAACATAAACCTTTCACACTCCTCTATGATTTCCTGTAACTGTTTAGTCACCATAAAAAACCGTATGGATTCTCTATACAAAATGACGTTCTTTTACAGTATCACTTATATTTTGGATCTTTGATTTTATTTCTTCAAAGTGAGTGTTTACTTCTTCTGTTGTTCTTTTAAGTAGGTTTACCGTAGAATCAACCACCGATGTCTGCCTTTTGGATAATTCTTTTATATTCTTTTGATTTTCCAACAGTGATTTCATGTTCTCTTCAAGAGCCTGTCGGTCGTCCTCATCTATCATTGAAAATAGAATTTGATATAAAGAACCTATAAACTTAAACGGAGCCTCTCTCTTTTTTCTGGAACCTATGTTGAATAACTCGTTGGTGGTTTTTATTTTGTTGACTTTATACTCCATGTTATTTAATAAGCTCCAGCATTGTTCTTTAAAAGTGTCGATTTTGGGACATATTTCTCTAGACCTCTTAAGTACGTCGGCTGCTGTTTCCAAGGTTTCAAAATACGTTTTCATGCCATAATAAATAATTATATTCCAAGAAGACGATACGACGTTTATGTGACTTATTGGATCCAAATAAATCACTGAATTTTCTTTTATTGTTTCCACTTTTGTTAACGCTTGTGTACTAATTATAAACAACAAGTTCAACAATAATATTATTGGTAAATACATTTTCTTCTTTTTTGGTTGTTTGATTGTCATATTGACTTGAGCAGTAGTTGTATCAGCATCCTTAATTTGTTGATATGCTCCATCATTTTGATATTCTAATGGGCATAACTTGTTTGTTGGCCTCTTTGTTATGCCGTTCTGCGTTTTGATAGTAGCTACTCCGACTATTTCGTCTTTTCCTGGATGAATCTCCGTTACTCTACCTAACGGCCAGCGAGCGGGATGAGACTCTTCATTTTTTATTATTACAATTTGCCCATTTTCAATGTTCGAATACGTTTTTTTCCATTTTGCTCTTTGCTGCAAGGTCCCTAGTTATTTTTCCACTGCTTCTAAAAATGATTTTTCATTTTCTGCAGCAACTTCCATCTACGTTGTCGAATGTATGACCTCCGTTACACCAAATTTGTAAAATACTTCATCTCTGAGAAATCTTATGACAGACTTGGTAGTTGCCTTCGTTAAAGCTTTTAATAAAACAAACTTTGTTTTATGATCTAAAACTATAAAAATGAATGTGTTGCCTGCTTTTGTTCTGGGATATGGTCCAAGAAAATCTATGTAGATTTTCTGAAATGGTCTTTGCGTCAGGACCTCATTTCCCATAGGCGGACGTAAAATCTGTTTAGGATGCTTTCACTCCTTGCATGTTGAACACTATCTAACATGTTCTCGAATAAGTTTCACCTTTGAAGGCCAATAGAAATATTCTCGAATATTGTAAAGAGTTTTGCCTATACCTCCATGAGAAGTGTTTTCAACATGTGATTTTTCTATAATATTGTCTGTCAGTCCCTGTGGCAACCAAATTTTCCAACATTCATCTTCATCGTCTTTGTTATTTCTGTTAAATTTCACTCTTTTGTACACTATTCCATCATCTACCTTCACATCGGGTAATCTCTCTCTATTTTGTTCGTAGTATCTATCAATGCTAAATAACACTGCTCTACAAAATGAAACTTTTTGTGTTGTCCGGGATCACCACTATATTTTTTTTATCTGCTATAGTCCCCTGACTATAAAAATGGTCGAAATTTAAAATTTTATGGATACGATTTTTTTTAAAAAATTTTTTTCTAAAATTTTTCATTTTTAAAAAAGGAGATCCATTGATATTACCATATCTCCAAAACGGGCTGTCCGATTTTGTTGGGGGAAACTGCATATAATAGCAAATTAAATTGCCTTTAAATTGTCTGTATACAATTCTTTTAAATGCTTATTGGTTTCAGAGTTATTTGCATCGAGATATAAAAAAATCGATTTTTTGTATTAAAAGTTTCCATTTTTTTTCTTTTTTTTAATTCGTAAAAAATCGAAAATGACAAAAACGTACGATTTTTTTTACGTGATTGCAAAACTGTGAATATTCAAAATAAGCCAAGCTTTATTTCATGAAGATCTATGCATAAACGGTAATTTTATTAATACTTAAGTGAATGAAGTGAAAATACGTAATTTTTGTACAAGTAAGCCGTATGAAGCCTATTGTTAAAAAAAGAAGTAGAGGCCACAATTTTGAAGCCAATTTCATAAAATTTGGCACAGGTTATTTTTTGCTACAAGAGCAAAGCCTGTTTTAATAGTATAAAATCGTCCATACTTGTGGGCTACCTTCCATAGAACCTTCTTCCCGGAATATAGTTTTATGTTCCTCAAATCAAAAAATTTCCTTCTATCTACATAGATAGAACCTTATCTCACATATTAACCTGCTATCGGAAATTTTTTAAATGTAAATAGTGAAGTTTTATATTTTTGTTTATTTAGCTACGTTACCTTTATTAAAGAAATGGTGTAAAATTTAGTAGTTAAAGTATTTAAAAATAGTTTCTACGTTTTGCTTGTCTACTGTATTATAACCTGTTTTTCAACTAAATCTCTTTCTTTTAGACGGGATGCAAGTAGCTCTGACTGTTGTTTTGAAAGCTCTAGGTCTCTTATAAGATCATTTAACAAGGACTGTGTAAAAGGCTTTGGGCAAAATCCATGAGATACGCTGGAGATGTTTGAAGATGAAGAAACAGGGGATGGAGGAACTTCAGTATACGTAGAATGTTGATTTTCGGGACATAGAACTTCATCTGAATCTAGCACGGGAAGTGTAAATCCACCAGCTGAAATCGTGGGATAAGACCAAAGCATATGTTTTCCAAATCCACTTTTTCTACTTAACAGTCAGCATCATGATTAGGTTTTTCAATTTGCATGTTTCATCTGTGAAAAATAAAAATTTTCCAATGAGTATCAAAAATATTTTGAAATAATATAAGTATTACTTACTGAGGGTGGGATTCCCATTTTTTTAACATATATTCACAGCTACGACAAATTGAATTAGGCGTCCAATATTGGCTTAAATTATCTACATCTATTTTGAAATAATCTTTAAATGAATTTTGTAGTGAAATAGTGAACTTTCGCCGGCCTTTTGCTATAGTGTATACACCACATATATAACAAAATATATCCGGGTTATTTTTGCAGACAAATTTTCTACGTGTATTATTCATTTTTTAAAAATTCGCCAACCAAATAAATAGTTGATTGTAATGACAACTTGACTTTTCGCGATCAGAAACGCTAGTTAAATAACATGAATGAACTAAATGAACTACTTTAAATATGTTGCATTTTTACCAAAAGTACCTATTTTTTAAAAGAAAATACCTAGGTGAATAAGGACCAAAGAATAATTTACCTGTCAAAAGTTGAATTTTGAAACACCGAATGCAAAAGGCAAGTAAGGCTTATTGCAGTGACGAGTAAAAATTGGTGCAATGTGAGTAAAGCTATAAAAAATTAATATAAAGTCATAAAAAACAGCAAAAAACCATTCTTGTTTTATCTACTTGCTGAACAGAAGTGTACTTCATTTATCAAAATATTTTCGCGGAACACACTCAAATTAATTCCAGGTATAACAGTTCCAATGACCGAGTGATAAAATTAAATTTTTTAATTTTTATGATTTAAAAAGACAAAGTTGCGCAAAATGTCATACCTTAATGAATTTAGTCAAAAACAATAATAGGCTTAATATGCCAAATTTTTGCTAAATTATAAAGTAAATTTATGGTTTAGTACTATTTAAGGTAGTAATAATACTTATTGGTATCAAGAAAAATAAATGATTATGATATTAAACCTCAAAAGTTATTAAATTTTTGTCATTCATTTTGTTTTATTTATTTATTTATTAAAGAATTTAGTTATTTATTTAATCATTTTATTAAGTTATTTATTTCATTATTTATTTATGTAATTATTTATTTCAATCATTATTTATATAATTATTTATTCAATTCTTTATTTAGTTATTTATTTAATTAATTATTTATTTAATTATTTTATTAAGTTATCTATTTCATTATTTATTAATGTAATTATTTATTTAAATCATAATTTATTCAATTCTTTATCTAATTATTTATTTATTTAATTATTTATGTGATTAACTGTTTAATTCATTATTTAATTATTTATTTTATCATTTATTTAAATATTTAATTAATTATATATATATATATATATATATATATATATATATATATATATATATATATATAAATATATATATATATAAATGTATATATATATTTAATTATTTATTTAATTGAACTTTATTTTTTTAAGCAAATTTAGACTCTAATTAAGATTTATTTTGTACTTCTATTAACTTACTTAAGAATTTTAATTGTATTTTCTATAATTTCAGCTGTTTTATTTCAAAGTTAATTTTTTTATTTAATTTATTTTATGTTCTTTTCTTGTAACGAATTTATTATAAATTTTGGATTTAGAATAAATCGTATTTAAGTTATTTATAAAAATCTCATTATTTTTATTCAATTCAAGTCAAATTTAACAACTAAAGTTATTTGACATACAATTAATTCTTCTTATTCAAGTTTCTTTAAGTAAAAATTGTAAAGAACTCTCTAAAAAAAGTCTTTATAATTTAAGTAGTTGTAAAGTACTGAATTTTATTTACAATATTTAATCTTAAGAACTAACAATAAAATCTTAAATCTAAAGAGAACACATGCGTGCCTAATGCTACGCATGTATTCATTGCTTATTACTCTGTGGGGTTATTTAGAGATGAACCCACAAGTAGTAACAATAAAATCTTATCACACAAGTGATAGTTTTAGTTTTTATTATATCTTTAATGACAAGTATTTCTTTAAAAATATCAATTGTTATCTCAAATAATGGTTTCTTGATTTTTAACAATGACACTTCTAAGAAAATAAAAAATATAAAATTATGTTCAATTATATTTGAACATTCTGCGGGGGGGAGAAAGTGATTAAAGCTATTTGTCTTAATTTAATCATACGTCTTATCAATAAAATAATAAGAATTATAATAATAACTATTACTAATAATAAAGATGTATGCCCAGTCACATGATGAAACGAAATGCCTCTCAGTTCGATATTATACTTTTTTAACTCATCGATATGGTCTCTTAGTTGTGAAATCACTCGACTGTGATTTATCAGAACATTTCCCAATGGTTTTATCGATTGAATTTCCTCTGTTTCGACATCTCTTGTTAGAAAGGCGTGGAATTTATTATTAACCCTTGCTTGAACGTTGTGCATGGCCTCCAACGTAATCTCTTCAATTCTCGCGGTACAGTCCTCGTCTAAACTTAGAATACCTTGGCGAGGAAGGTCCATGATTGTTTGCTGAGCGTTTTGACATTTTAGATGTGCTGATGCGTTCTTAAAAACCTTGAACAGCCAATTGCCTCTGGCGCTTAGCTCCATCCAAAAGGGAACGGCATCCACTTCGTTATATGAACAGTTGAGAACAGTGTGTGGTTTTAAAGGTGATAACTCACATTCATTAGACACGAATTACATTTCTCACCGGGAAGTGTAATAAAAAAAACAACTTTATTACTTAAGTGTTGAATGTCAATTAATTAATTGTTTATTGATTTTTCTTATTTATAGTTTTACAATTTAAAAAGTGCTTATACTAATTCCCAGAATAATTCTAGGAAGTTTAAAAATACAAGAAATGACCAATTAAATAAAAAGTTAAATATTAATTCTTGGAACAACTTTAGGAAATAAAATGAAAATAAAATTGAATAATTTGCATAATTACAATATGTAGAGTAAAATAATAAAAATTTAATAGCTTGCAAAATTACAATATGTAGAGTAAAATAATAAAATTTAATAGTTTGCAAAATGTAGGTAATAAGTTAATAATAAATAAATGGGTCAATGTTGGGTTGTTGCTCTTGGTGGTTTAGTTGGTGGTATGGGTGTTTCCATAACTCCTCCCCCCTTAGAATAAAGTGAAGGCCACAAGGAAAGCGTAGGGGCTGAAACGTTGGAAGTAAAATTCGGTATAAACTGGATTTTAGTCTTCTTCTTTGCGATGAAAATGAGGGCTGCAGAGAATATTATGCTCAAAAAACAGGTTATTAAGATTATAATGTTGCTTTTTCTTGATGTCATCTTATGATTTTCTATTTGAACGGTTTTTAGTTTGGTAAGGCTTAACTTGTCAGTTATGGTTTTTGCGCTAACTTCAGAATAGGTTAAAATTGGTGGAAAAATTTCGTCTTTGTAGGATATGGGACTGTCCTTATAAATTTTGCCATTTATATTGATTGAGCAATTTTTATAGTACAATAGAGTTGTGCCTTTAATGTTATAGGTTTTGTTGTTGCAAGCGGATGTTACATTTTCATTAGTGTTGATGAAGAGAATATAGTTTGGTTCAGGTTGGGTAATTAATTTTATATTTCCAACGTCTTCTAGATCGCACAGTGCCTTTTTGTTGTTTATAACCTGTGCTATGCAAGTGGAATTAGTTGTGTATTCAGTGTATGGGGAATTATTACAATAATATGAATTCTCGATTTTTGGGCAAGGTTTGTTAAAAAATTGGATGTGGTTTTTATTGTACGCTATGTACGGTTTTATTTTTATTGTTTTTGTTTTGTTCAAAGGGAGTGGAATTATATGAAAAAGTTCATAATTTTCTTCTGATACAACTGGTAATTGTACATTAAATATAATCTTTGAATTATTGTAGTATGCTTGGAGTCCAAGCAGTTCATATATTTGTTCTTTGGAATTAGTTTTTATTAACTGATTTTCCATATAATCGTATATTTGATTTAATTCTGCAGTGCTTAATATGAATTTGGAAATTATATTTAATTTTGCTAGAACAATTGATTCAGCAATACTTTCTAGGTGACTGTTTAAAAGGTCTATATTATAATTAATTTGGCTTATGTATTGGAGTTCAAAAAGAATGTCATCTTCTTTCAAAATACTGTTTGTGAGCTTGTTGATGTAGTTTTCTATTTTGTCCTGTTCTTTATTTATGTGTTCAGTGACGTTTTTTAGTCTTTCCTGCATTTTTGTGTTAATTTGGTCTTGATTTGTCAGTATAGTTTCAATGTGTGCTGTACTATTTTTTAAGTTTTGTATTTGGTTATTTATAAAAAGTGCGTCATTTGTATCCATGTTGCCTGTTATGAATTTTATTGCTGTCCCTAATCCGTTAACGAGTCCACGTTTATATCTATTAAAGGGCATAAGTGTGTATAGTTTGTTTTCCAGTTCTTTAAGTTTCAGCCTGGTAACTTTTGTGAAGCTTGTAGTTTTGTGGGTACTTTCGAAGGCTGAGATAGTGTCTTGTATTTTATTAACAGTCTTTGCATATTCATCAAGGTTGACGATGTGTATGAGATTATTGTGGTTAGTGATTATTCTTGCAGGTCCTAATCGAAATCTAACTACTGTTTGTTGTTCTTCTATTTTTTGTATGTCTACGGTTTGAGAAAGTACCAACGGTATCCTGTGGGTAGGAAAAAAAATTTTTTAGTTAGATATTTTGGGCTTTTTACGTAACCTTTTTATTTTTGATTTGTGAAACTTTTTGTCATTGCTCGTGATAATTGTTACTCTATTGTTTTGTTTTACTTTGTGTTTTGTGAATCTAGGAGTCATTTTATTGCGTTTTGCTTCTTTTCGATAAATAGTTTGGTTTTCTAGATTTTCGGGCTCAGAGCGAGTTTCATTTAGTTTGTCTACCCTAATGTTAGTGGCATTTTCAAGTTTTTCTTTGATTTGTGGGTATAAAATATTTTGGAATTCGTTAAGTTTTGTTATGTATTCGTGTTCGTTGTTGAACGTAATCGTATTATTAAATTTAAAGGTTCTACCGAAAAATATTTCAAATGGGGTTAGTTTTGTGGCAGAGTGTATTGAATTGTTGTAAGTTATAAGTGTTTCTGTGAGTATATCGTCATGATCTTCACTAAGGTGATTTTCTTTCCTAGTACTTGATACAATTCTGTATATTTCTGTTAGGGTAGAATGTAATCTTTCTACGGGGGCGTTGCTTGTGCTCTGTTGAAATGAAGTAATGTGCAAATTAATTTGAAATTGTTTACAAAACTCTTTAAAAATATTGGCTGTAAATTCTGAGCCTTGGTCAGCAACTATTTTCTTTGGAATACCGTAAAGATTAACAAAGTGTTTTAAAGATTTTAGTATACATACAGAATTTCTTGATGGAAGTGTGTACGCTGCTGCGAATTTCGAAAATTTGTCAATTATAGTAAGGATCTGTTTGTGGTTTATACTGTATATGTCTATATGTAGAATGTCTAGGGGTTTTAAAGGAGTTTCTGGTTTTCTAAATATTGGTTTTGAAGGATTCCTGTCATATTTAAGGGTTTGACACTTATCACAGTTGTTTATTATTTGTGTTATTTTGTTTTTCATAAAAGGAAAATAGAATTCTCTTTTGAGATGAAGAAGTGTTTCGCTAATTCCGCGGTGATTATTGTTGTTATGATAGTTTTTAATAAGTTCTTCTTGTTTGTCACTGTCTGTTATGTCTTCTAATAGTTCTGTACATCGTATTATACGGAATAATTTGTTATTTGAGAAAAATTTTGAATAAACGGATTGAATAATGCGAAAAGTATTGTCATCAGTAAATATAGCTGACAATTTGTTTGGGTTAAGAAATTTTTTGAATATGTCTATTATTATTTCTTCTGTATATAAATTTCTTCTAAATATTCGACGTTGTTTGTTTTTAAATGGCATAATAACTGACATTTCCGGAGTTTCTAATGTTTTCTTAAATATGAGCTGTAGGTTAAAGTCATTTAGGGGTTTTTCTGAGATATATATACCGTCGTCTAGATTTTCATTTGTTGAATGTACAGTAGTACCAGCGGTACCCAGATTTGAAGCAGCATCATTTACGTTTACGTCTAACAAATTAGGTGTGTCTATTTTTATTCGACTTAATGCATCAGCATTTGTGTTTAATTTTCCTTTCTTGTACACTATCTCATAATCAAATTCTTCTAGTTTTAGACGCCATCTGACTAGTTTTGAGTTGGGCTCTTTTAAACTCATTATCCATGTGAGCGGCCTATGGTCAGTTACAATAAAGAACTTGCGCCCAAATAGGTAAGGACGAAAGTATTTTGTTGCCCACACGATTGCCAAAAGTTCTTTTTCTATTGTGGAGTAATTGCATTCAGAGTCCGATAAAGTGCGACTAGCATAACATATAGGTTTGTCGCTTCCTATAGGACCTTGCGATAATATAGCTCCTAATGCAAAGTTGCTTGCGTCTGTGGTTAGTACAAAAGGCTTTGAAAAATCGGGGTATTGTAAAATAGGATCATTTGCTAGGATTGATTTACAAGTTTCGAAAGCGTTCATATATTTATCGTTAAAGTCTATGTTTTTTCCTTTCTTGAGACATTCTGTAAGAGGTTTGGTCAATTTAGAGAAATCTTTAATGAACTTTCGATAATATCCAACAAGGCCAATGAAGCTTTTTATTTGCTTCTGCGTTCGAGGTAATGGAAAATTTTTTATAACAGCAATCTTTTCAGGGTTGGGTTTTATTCCATCCGTAGATATAATATGTCCAAGGAATTTCGTCTCTTTTTGCAAAAATTCTGATTTATCTGTTTGGATTTTAAGATTAGATAATCGAAGTTTATCGAAAACTAACTGAAGGTTTTGTATATGTTCTTGTAAGGATGTGGAGTATATAATGATATCGTCTAAATATACTAAGCATATTTTACCTATGAGATCACCTAAAACATTATCCATGACCCTCTGAAAGGTCGATGGTGCGTTCTTAAGTCCAAAAGGCATTCTAACATACTCATAATGTCCGTTTTCTACTGTAAATGCTGTTTTGGGGATGTCTTTAGCACACATCTCAATTTGGTGAAAGCCACTTGCCAAATCGAGTGTTGTGAAATACATGCATTTTCCTAATTTATCTAGGATTTCATTTATATTGGGAAGAGGATACCTATCGGATATGGTTTTTTCGTTAAGTTTCCTGTAGTCTATTACCATTCGCCATTTTTGCGTTCCACTGGCATCCAATTTTTTTGGTACAATCCATACAGGAGAACTCCATGGAGAATAACTTGGACGTATTATCCCTTGATCTAACATGTCCGCTATTTGTCTTTTTACTTCAGTTTTATGTATTTGGGGGTACCTATATGATTTTGTATGTATAGGGATGTCATCCGTCGTTATTATTTTATGTTTAATTTGATTGCTAAAAGTCAATTTTGTATTTTCTCTAAAAAATATATCTTTATAATTACGACAGAGTTTTAACAGGTGTAGTTTTTCTTCCTTGTTTAAATGTTCTGTTCTGAGTGCTAAAGAGTCAAGTTGGGAATTTCCTGTTTTAATTGTCTCAAAGTTAAAGGCTTCTACGAATTTATTACAATTATACTTAAAGGCTTTTAGTGGTTGTTCTATATATAATACTTGTTGTTCGTCCGAGATGTTAATGATTTCAAGGAGACTATGCCAGTCTTTTGCTTGGTATATACCTTCTTGTATATAAAGTGAGTCAGTAATAAATGTTTTGCCTATGTAGATGTCTCCATTTTTAACATCTACTGGAATTTTCTTTATGACTTTGCATTTCTCAGGTATAATATGTTTTCCAGAGGAAAAATTAGGTTTAAATTGTAAAGGAATTGTGGCATTTTTTGTTACAATTGTGTTATGTGCCAAATTTATATTTGCTTCAAGCTGTGATAGTATATCAAGACCAATCAGTCCATCAAAGTAATTATGAAAATTGAATAAAAGAAACTTTAATTCGCCTGGTTGATTAAACTCAACAAAGGTTTGGAGTGTAACTTCTTTGTTCAATTCATATTTGTTAAGGATAGTTGTTATTATAATTGGTTTACATGTTTTCTGGTCTGAAGGATTTATAAACTTAGGGTTTATGAATGATGATGATGCCCCGGTGTCAATAAGAAATTTAAGTGGTCTTCCGAATGGAGAAGAAATATTAATATAGCCTAACTCAGTTCCATGTTTATTGATGTCTAAGTATCCTGTCTGTTGTTCGAGGCAGATTCTAAAAAATTTCTGTTATCTTCATTGTATAAATTGTTTTCTTGGGTATCTAGGTATTGATATAAATTTTGTTGGTAACCTACGGTTGGTGGTAATGAATTTAAGCAGTTATTGTTTTGGAAGTTGAAAAGCTCTCCTCTTTTATACTGATTTCCAGGAGCCAAAGTTCGCATAGTTTGATCGGTTCTAAATGATCTTTGAGTCGTTGTTGGTGCTTGAGTTTTTATATAACCAGAACTAACGTCCATTGGCTCCGGTTTACTGTATCCTTTGAACGTATTACCTCTAAATGGGTTCTGATTATAGTTTGGTTGGGTGTTGGGGTTTATTCTACGTTGAGGTTGGGTATTATAATTTGATTGTTGAGGACGTGTATATTGGTTGTTAACCTGGTTTTGTTGGGAAAAAGGAGTAAATCTATTATTATACCTATTTCCATAGAACGAATTATTTGGTCTTGGTTGCCACTTATTTTGGATGGCGATGGGATCAGATTTCATATAAAAAATATTTTGTTCTTTAATACATAAAGAAAATGCTTCTGCTAGTGAATATGGTTTTGATGCTCTTATAGTTGAGCCTAGTGGTTCTCGTAAACCAATCAAAAAGCTGTTTAGACACATTTCGGAATAAAGATCTTTTTTTGATTTTACTACTCTATCGTCTCTTTCGTGTATTTGGATGTTATTAAATAGCGATGCCTGAATTTCTATAATTTCGCTATAAAATTTTTCTACATTATTTGATTTTTGTCGAATATTATGTAGATCTCTAATGAGGGAAGTCTCAGTCCGTTTGTCCGAGTAGTGTAGAATAAGATTTTGTTTTATGTCATCCCAGTTTAGGGGTGTTCCGTACATATTTAAAACCTCATTAGCTTGGCCAATGATTTTATTACGGATAGCTCGCAATAATATTTGACCCTGTGGTGTTGCATCATACGATCTTATGTGAAGTAAAATTTCTTCCACGTTATTAATAAACTCATTTAAGAGTCGTGGATTGCCTTCGTATGTTGGCAGATCCTTAATGGCATCTGGGATGCGAAGAGATTCAAAAAATGTTTTGGGTGGAGAATGATTGACATTACTTCCCGAGGGGTTTGCTTGTTCGTAACTAGTATTCATATTGTAGGTTTCTGAATTAAAAGGTATATTCTCAGGAATTGAACTCACGCTTCTACTTTTAAATAGTCTTCCTATCGTACTAGGATATGGTCTGAAAAGGTTTTTGGATATTTTCCGTTTATTCATTTACAAGCACTACAGTCCCTATATATTTTTATTTTTTTTAAATTAATTTAAAACTTTGTTTATTTGTATACACCTTTTTATATATAATTCTTTTCACTTTTTTATAAATATAAACTTTATAAGTTTTATTGTGATATGCCCTCACAATAAAAACATAGAATTTTGTTTCTTTATACTGTAAATGTGATTCAGGCGTATAATGCTTTTGCATACATATTTTCTTTTTTAACCAATTCTGTGGAAATTTACTGTTTTTATATATATAAATGGAAGGTGGTAACGTTATATGGTCTTCTCTTACTGTATACATTTATTTATATTTGTATATATATTCTATATTTTAAAAAAAAATTCCACTTTTCCCTGTTATAGTTTTATTATTATTGTTTTTTTTTTTTTTTGTTTTATATGCTCTTCTAATTTGGAGGGTCCAGCTTTTTGGGCTATGGAATCGCAAATTTGAGTTTTTGTTATACTGGAGGGTCCTTCGATAGGATTCGCAGTTTTTTATTTCGTAAAGGCTATTCAAGCCTGTTTATTATCACTTTTTTTTTTTTTTTTTTTTTTATTGACCACTAATCACAATTTTTTACTCACCCAATCAAGATTACTGTAATCATCTTTCCAATTTTTCCAGATTATTTCCTCCGATATTCCCTCGAAGTAGTCTAAGTTATTGTGATATTCCCTCACACAACTTGACTTGCTGGCTATAAAGGAAAGGATTCCCTCACACAACTTGACTTGCTGGTTATAAAGGAAAGGATTTCGTCTTCGATATTCCCTCGAAGTTAGTCTCCTTATACACCTTGATTTTACTGTTTGTAGATGAAAGGTTCTCGCAGTTTTAAAGCGTCAATACGCACCGATTAGGATAAGTGTTTTTACTTTTAATCGTAAACTGCGGCTGCCGACTGCGCCAATTACATTTCTCACCGGGAAGTGTAATAAAAAAAACAACTTTATTACTTAAGTGTTGAATGTCAATTAATTAATTGTTTATTGATTTTTCTTATTTATAGTTTTACAATTTAAAAAGTGCTTATACTAATTCCCAGAATAATTCTAGGAAGTTTAAAAATACAAGAAATGACCAATTAAATAAAAAGTTAAATATTAATTCTTGGAACAACTTTAGGAAATAAAATGAAAATAAAATTGAATAATTTGCATAATTACAATATGTAGAGTAAAATAATAAAAATTTAATAGCTTGCAAAATTACAATATGTAGAGTAAAATAATAAAATTTAATAGTTTGCAAAATGTAGGTAATAAGTTAATAATAAATAAATGGGTCAATGTTGGGTTGTTGCTCTTGGTGGTTTAGTTGGTGGTATGGGTGTTTCCATAACTCACGGCATCTATCCATGGAATATTTTCTTCGCATACAATTTCTTTGCTTAAAGTTCGTTTACAATGAAAGGCGTCCTTTTCGTAATTATACACAATATATGGAGCTTTAATTTTTGCCGTTAATACAATCTCATCTTTAATAAATGGAACTGGAATTATTTTGTAGATTTGTGATGATTGACGATTAAAGAGTGGTATTTTCAAATCAATAATGAGTTGGTTTCCTAAAAATGTGCCCGTTCCAGTTAAAAGATGCCACATCTCTTTCAGCTCTGTACCGCTTCGTTTTCCTGGCAACATAAACCTTTCACACTCCTCTATGATTTCCTGTAACTGTTTAGTCACCATAAAAAACCGTATGGATTCTCTATACAAAATGACGTTCTTTTACAGTATCACTTATATTTTGGATCTTTGATTTTATTTCTTCAAAGTGAGTGTTTACTTCTTCTGTTGTTCTTTTAAGTAGGTTTACCGTAGAATCAACCACCGATGTCTGCCTTTTGGATAATTCTTTTATATTCTTTTGATTTTCCAACAGTGATTTCATGTTCTCTTCAAGAGCCTGTCGGTCGTCCTCATCTATCATTGAAAATAGAATTTGATATAAAGAACCTATAAACTTAAACGGAGCCTCTCTCTTTTTTCTGGAACCTATGTTGAATAACTCGTTGGTGGTTTTTATTTTGTTGACTTTATACTCCATGTTATTTAATAAGCTCCAGCATTGTTCTTTAAAAGTGTCGATTTTGGGACATATTTCTCTAGACCTCTTAAGTACGTCGGCTGCTGTTTCCAAGGTTTCAAAATACGTTTTCATGCCATAATAAATAATTATATTCCAAGAAGACGATACGACGTTTATGTGACTTATTGGATCCAAATAAATCACTGAATTTTCTTTTATTGTTTCCACTTTTGTTAACGCTTGTGTACTAATTATAAACAACAAGTTCAACAATAATATTATTGGTAAATACATTTTCTTCTTTTTTGGTTGTTTGATTGTCATATTGACTTGAGCAGTAGTTGTATCAGCATCCTTAATTTGTTGATATGCTCCATCATTTTGATATTCTAATGGGCATAACTTGTTTGTTGGCCTCTTTGTTATGCCGTTCTGCGTTTTGATAGTAGCTACTCCGACTATTTCGTCTTTTCCTGGATGAACCTCCGTTACTCTACCTAACGGCCAGCGAGCGGGATGAGACTCTTCATTTTTTATTATTACAATTTGCCCATTTTCAATGTTCGAATACGTTTTTTTCCATTTTGCTCTTTGCTGCAAGGTCCCTAGTTATTTTTCCACTGCTTCTAAAAATGATTTTTCATTTTCTGCAGCAACTTCCATCTACGTTGTCGAATGTATGACCTCCGTTACACCAAATTTGTAAAATACTTCATCTCTGAGAAATCTTATGACAGACTTGGTAGTTGCCTTCGTTAAAGCTTTTAATAAAACAAACTTTGTTTTATGATCTAAAACTATAAAAATGAATGTGTTGCCTGCTTTTGTTCTGGGATATGGTCCAAGAAAATCTATGTAGATTTTCTGAAATGGTCTTTGCGTCAGGACCTCATTTCCCATAGGCGGACGTAAAATCTGTTTAGGATGCTTTCACTCCTTGCATGTTGAACACTATCTAACATGTTCTCGAATAAGTTTCACCTTTGAAGGCCAATAGAAATATTCTCGAATATTGTAAAGAGTTTTGCCTATACCTCCATGAGAAGTGTTTTCAACATGTGATTTTTCTATAATATTGTCTGTCAGTCCCTGTGGCAACCAAATTTTCCAACATTCATCTTCATCGTCTATGTCATTTCTGTTAAATTTCACTCTTTTGTACACTATTCCATCATCTACCTTCACATCGGGTAATCTCTCTCTATTTTGTTCGTAGTATCTATCAATGCTAAATAACACTGCTCTACAAAATGAAACTTTTTGTGTTGTCCGGGATCACCACTATATTTTTTTTATCTGCTATAGTCCCCTGACTATAAAAATGGTCGAAATTTAAAATTTTATGGATACGATTTTTTTTTAAAATTTTTTTTCTAAAATTTTTCATTTTTAAAAAAGGAGATCCATTGATATTACCATATCTCCAAAACGGGCTGTCCGATTTTGTTGGGGGAAACTGCATATAATAGCAAATTAAATTGCCTTTAAATTGTCTGTATACAATTCTTTTAAATGCTTATTGGTTTCAGAGTTATTTGCATCGAGATATAAAAAAATCGATTTTTTGTATTAAAAGTTTCCATTTTTTTTCTTTTTTTTAATTCGTAAAAAATCGAAAATGACAAAAACGTACGATTTTTTTTACGTGATTGCAAAACTGTGAATATTCAAAATAAGCCAAGCTTTATTTCATGAAGATCTATGCATAAACGGTAATTTTATTAATACTTAAGTGAATGAAGTGAAAATACGTAATTTTTGTACAAGTAAGCCGTATGAAGCCTATTGTTAAAAAAAGAAGTAGAGGCCACAATTTTGAAGCCAATTTCATAAAATTTGGCACAGGTTATTTTTTGCTACAAGAGCAAAGCCTGTTTTAATAGTATAAAATCGTCCATACTTGTGGGCTACCTTCCATAGAACCTTCTTCCCGGAATATAGTTTTATGTTCCTCAAATCAAAAAATTTCCTTCTATCTACATAGAAATAAACCTTATCTCACATATTAACCTGCTATCGGAAATTTTTTAAATGTAAATAGTGAAGTTTTATATTTTTGTTTATTTAGCTACGTTACCTTTATTAAAGAAATGGTGTAAATTTTAGTAGTTAAAGTATTTAAAAATAGTTTCTACGTTTTGCTTGTCTACTGTATTATAACCTGTTTTTCAACTAAATCTCTTTCTTTTAGACGGGATGCAAGTAGCTCTGACTGTTGTTTTGAAAGCTCTAGGTCTCTTATAAGATCATTTAACAAGGACTGTGTAAATGGCTTTGGGCAAAATCCATGAGATACGCTGGAGATGTTTGAAGATGAAGAAACAGGGGATGGAGGAACTTCAGTATACGTAGAATGTTGATTTTCGGGACATAGAACTTCATCTGAATCTAGCACGGGAAGTGTAAATCCACCAGCTGAAATCGTGGGATAAGACCAAAGCATATGTTTTCCAAATCCACTTTTTCTACTTAAACAAAAGTAACAGTCAGCATCATGATTAGATGTTTCTCTCCACATCATAGGTTTTTCAATTTGCATGTTTCCTCTGTGAAAAATAAAAATTTTCCAATGAGTATCAAAAATATTTTGAAATAATATAAGTATTACTTACTGAGGGTGGGATTCCCATTTTTTTTAACATATATTCACAGCTACGACAAATTGAATTAGGCGTCCAATATTGGCTTAAATTATCTACATCTATTTTGAAATAATCTTTAAATGAATTTTGTAGTGAAATAGTGAACTTTCGCCGGCCTTTTGCTATAGTGTATACACCACATATATAACAAAATATATCCGGGTTATTTTTGCAGACAAATTTTCTACGTGTATTATTCATTTTTTAAAAATTCGCCAACCAAATAAATAGTTGGTTGTAATGACAACTTGACTTTTCGCGATCAGAAACGCTAGTTAAATAACATGAATGAACTAAATGAACTACTTTAAATATGTTGCATTTTTACCAAAAGTACCTATTTTTTAAAAGAAAATACCTAGGTGAATAAGGACCAAAGAATAATTTACCTGTCAAAAGTTGAATTTTGAAACACCGAATGCAAAAGGCAAGTAAGGCTTATTGCAGTGACGAGTAAAAATTGGTGCAATGTGAGTAAAGCTATAAAAAATTAATATAAAGTCATAAAAAACAGCAAAAAACCATTCTTGTTTTATCTACCTGCTGAACAGAAGTGTACTTCATTTATCAAAATATTTTCGCGGAACACACTCAAATTAATTCCAGGTATAACAGTTTCAATGACCGAGTGATAAAATTAAATTTTTTAATTTTTATGATTTAAAAAGACAAAGTTGCGCAAAATGTCATACCTTAATGAATTTAGTCAAAAACAATAATAGGCTTAATATGCCAAATTTTTGCTAAATTTGGTATTTTCACTTTATTGTCAATAAAACCAACATTTATTGATGTATTTTCACGAAACAAGGCTTCACTTATTTATAAGATTCACAGCTTTAACACCGTGAAATGAAACTTTCGATTTTTTTTATGAATTTTTGAAAAATAAAGATTTTTCGATTTTGCAAAAAAAAAACTTTTTTTTATATTTTTATGTCAATAACTCCACAACCGTTGATGATATGAACAATTTGTCTTAACAAGACTTAAAGAAAATTTTGTGGTGAATCCGCTCGTGTTCCTCTCAACGAATTTGGATAAGCCGTTTCCAAGTTACGATAAAATAAATGGAACGACCTCTGTGAAAATCCGTAATTTTAGAAAAAAAAATTTAAAAAAAATCGTATCCATAAAATTTTAAATTTTGGGTGTTTTTGTACTTAGGGGGCCATAATACATCGAAATTAAATAGTTAGACTTCAAACCAATTTTTGCTGTTGACCAGTGTAATCTTTGCTTTTAAAAAATTCCGAATTAAAATCGATAAGGCTTTTAGTACCCTTCCTGTGCTCTATGTTAAACTTGAAGCCATGTAGTTTTAAACTCCACCTAGCCAATCTGCCGTTAAGGTCCTGATGTCTCATGAGCCACTTCAAACTGGAATGGTCTGTTATAACAGTAAAATCCATCAGTTCGATGTATTGGCGGAATTTTTCAATTGCCAATACAACAGCCAGACATTCCTTCTCGGTGGTTGAGTAATTTCTCTGAGCTGTGTTCAGCTTTTTAGAGAACTACTCGATGGGGTGCTCGTTTTCTTCTTCATCTTTTTGAAACAGAACTGCCCCTACACCTACATTTGAAGCGTCACACTGGACAAAAAATGGCTTTTCGAAATCAGGACTAGAAAGGATTGGGCTAGTTACTAAACGCTGTTTGAGTTCCTCATAAGATGTCAAAGCTTCGGGAGTCAAAATGAACTTAGAGGATTTCTTTAGAGTGTCAGTAAGAGGTGCTGTTAGTATTGAAAAATCGTTTATAAACCGACGATACCATCCTACTGTGACCAGAAATCTTCTAACTTCTTTTTGATTCTGTGGTGGTTTGATATCTAATATTGCCCCTACCTTGCCTTCGTCCGGCTTCAGCTTTCCTCCTCCCACAATGTAGCCTAAGTATTTTAGCTCTTTATAGCAGCATTTAGATTTAGCCATGTTGATTGTGAGGCCTGCTTGGGTTAACTTTTGCCCTACGGTTCTTAACATGTCGATGTGATCGGGGAAGTTGGAAGATACTACTAATAAGTCATATAAGTAAACGAGCACCCTATCTTTCAGCTCAGACGGCACCGCTTTATCCATCAATCGACAAAGCCGCTGGGCAACGTTGCACAGTCCGAAAGGCATCACTTTAAATTGATATTGTGGCCTACCCGGGACTGTGAACGCTGTCTTCGGTCTACTCTCTTCGGCTAAAGGGATCTGCCAAAAGGCATCCTTTAAGTCGATTGCTGAGATAAAATGAGAGTCGCCTAGCCTAGCTAATAAGCCGTCGATGTTAGGAAGAGGATAAGAGTCCTTTTTGGTGACTTCATTCAACTCCCTAGCATCGAGACATAGCCTGTTCTTACCGGGCTTCATCACCAGAGTTGTCCTATTATTCCATTCTGACCCTGTTGTCACCTCGATCACATCTAGCTCTAGCATTCTGCCAAGTTCCTCATAAAAAATCTTCTGCACTGCGGAACTCACTGGGAAATGACGCATTTTCTTAGCGGGTGCGTTTCCAGTGTCTATGGAGTGCTTTTCTAAGGTTGTTTTGTCTAATCCATACTGTGTATAACACAAGAATGAAATCTTAGTCTTTTCTAAAAGTTTATTTTGGTTTGGTGTCAAATCATGTAATTTTACATCTTCTCCTACTGAAATTTCATTTATGCTATCTTCATCTAAACAAAGTTTTATGCCAATTTTTCTCCAAAAATCATACCCTAGTATTAATCCTGGCTCAAGTTAGGCACTAGGTAGAGAATTGTCTCTACTGATCTATTTCCATACTTAACAACTGTCTTTATCTTACCAACTATTAAATGTTTTTTCCGCCTTACGGATGGTTTGTAGTCAAGTATGTTAGCATCTAGTTTTCTGACATTTTCGAGACAATTTCTATCTAGACAACTAACTAAGGCTCCGCTATCTAAGAGTAGTCACCTAATATGTCAACCGCCATGTAAGGCCTTATGTCATCTTCGAAGCCTAATGTGGTTGAAGCGATGACTTTTCTCTCTTTTTTTCGCTTTTGGTATCTGTTTCTAGTCTTTAAAATTTTTGAACTTATTGCTGACATATCGGCAAAAATCTCAGCTCTTTTTTCGTCATAAATTTCTAATCGTTCTTCATAGGAAAGATTAGGATTTACCGAAGTTCGAACAAGACTCTTAGGATTCGTACTAGAAGATTGGTCAGATGAAATTGGATAAGCTTGTGCTGATAAAATAGATTCCACTTTGGTGGCATTTGAACTTTCGTTTGGAGATTGTGTTAAATTAATAAGATCAAGTTTTCCTTTTACTACTAAATCATTCTGAAGTTTAGTTAGTGATTTCTTGTCGTCAAATTGCTTATTATCGCTATCCCTTGATAAAATAAAATCTAAAAATTTGTCGTTTACTGGGTCTCTTTTGAACTTTAACATGTCGTCCCAGACTTCCGCATGTTCTTGTGTTGGTTTCCCAAACATCTTGGACAAGTCGGGCTGGTAACATCCTCGAACCCACATTTGTAACAAAAAAGCTTCCTTTGTGCAACAGGGCATTCGACAAACGAATGTCCAGGGGCCTTACAGTTCCAACAAGTAATTTGTTTTGCTCTAACATTGTCCCTCTGTAGCGCTTCTATTTGTTGAGCTTGTTCTTCGTCTATATCTGATTCATATATGTCCACTTCATATACCCTACGGCTGTTTCCGAGAGGCATGCGGTTAGAGGATCTTTTGGCAATGTTCCTCTCTGGTCTAAATTGTCTATTCTAATCGGATAAATAAGTTGAGCTAATCCGTCTTTTAAGTTGTCTTTCACCATTTTTACCAATTCGCTTTCCGCGACATGGACCCTCATTTGGTTCTTCAACTTAACTATCTCCGAAATGAAATTATCTGCCGATTCTCCTGAAGCTTGCCTACGTTCCATAATCTTTCTTTGGATCTCAAAATCGCTGTCAAAGTTTCTGAACTTTTTGATCATAAAGTATTTGAAAGTATGCCAGTTACATATCGGGTATTTCATCCTAAAAGACCAGAATCAATTGCTGGCAGCACCCGTCACCAAATGATGAAAGCCTTTCATCACAATCTCCCATGAGCAGTTATAATCCTGCTTGAACACAAAGTCTTCCACAGTCAGTGATTTATTCGTCCCGTCATATTTGATACCCCATTTTTCTTACTGGTTTATCGCCTAACCGTTCTACTACCTGAGCTTTGATCTGAATTGTCTAACCCTGGGTACTGTTGAGTATTATTGTTTGAATCACTGAAAACTGGCTGGGGCACATAAGGTGGTCTATGTTGGGGATTGTTTGGTGGAAAATAAGGTTGTTGAGGTGGCCTACTAAAATTATTAAATGGTGTTTAATAGTTGTAGCTTGGACCGAAACCTCGATTGTCCGAAGCATTAGAGTTTTCAAATGGGTTTACTCTTTCTGAGCGCAAAGACTCTCTAATAAGTTGTGGCCACATAAGTTGCATGTTTTGTACCTCTCTCATTATAGAGTCTTGAGCAGCTTGCACAGAGGCTCTAACATAGTCCCTAATCGCTTGGTCGTCTTCGTTTTGAACCGGATTTCGTTCGTTATTATCGGATTGTAAGTTTATATTTGGCTGAGACATGTTTATGTTTGTTCTTACTGTGTCACTTTCTTGTCCGCTAATTACCCTAGCTGTTAGGCTACTGTAAGTTGGTGTAGTTATACTGGGATCAGTATCTGGGGAAGAATGTGTCTGAGGTCCGTGTCCTAGTGGAAACCTTATCGACATTAACGGAGTTATAGCACTAGTAGAAGTAATGGGTACTGTATTTTGGGACGTTGTTGTAGTTGTACCAATTGGGTTTTCAGCTAAATTGTCACTACTTACTGGATTACGACTGGATGACCTAAGATTCCTGGTGCTCATCCTGATTCAACAATTTAAAAAAAAACAAACCTACAACTGCCGAGTTACAGAAATCCAAATAACAAAACAAATGTCTAATGCAAAAATGATTAAGTCTGAATCTCAATTTGTTGAACTGGGAGTTTTCCTATCTTGGTAAAGGTTCCATGAATGGAAGAAAAACACCAGCTCAAATGAATTTAAAAAAAAGAGTTCAGCTTCTTGCTGTTTTATTGGCAGAATATAATTCAATACTTAAAACTAAAACCAAGAAGGTTGCTACCTGAACATAAGTTCAGTTATAAAAAACTACAAAACAAATGTAGTTGAACAAAATACAAATTCATTGGAATTTTAAGAGAAAGAAAATAAAATTAAAGAGATCAAGATACAAAAGCAAATTGTAATTATATTACACTAAAAAAAAAAATAAATAAAGAGTTGAACTCGCTTCAACATACTCCCGGGGCAAAGTAGCTTTAGTCTGAATCTTCTTCCTCACTGGGGGGCTGAGTCCATTTGGTTGACACATCCAGGATGGACCGGAAATTTTTTAATTCCTCTGGGAAATACCGGTACCATCCCAAAATGCCTAGAACTTCACCTGGGTGCCTTTCGTCATTCTTACTACCTGCAGCTTCACCTTCTTTATTTTTATCATTCTTGTTGCTATCCAGTTCAGGTATGTTGAGGTCTTCAAAGCTGGAGGACAGGGGGTCCCGTTCTTCTCGATGGAGAATGGAATGGTGTCTTGCATTACAATATTTATTTGGGCCATATGCAAATCCGCATCGATTACGTGATGGGCACCAATGTCGGACATGGTCAAATGCCAAACAATTGAGGCAATACCCCTTATTAACTATGGTTAACCGTCTAACTGCTGGGCTCCATTCCTTGAACTTCTGGCAATATTTTAGTGGGTGATTGCGACCGCAAATGTGACATTTTGGTTTTCCGGTTGTCTAGATTTTAGAGAAAAAAGAAACAAAAGAAATACATACAGTATAAGAAAAACATGTAGTGCAATTGAATTATTTTAGATTTTTAAGGTTTGTGGAAATTTGGTTGGCCTTGAATTTAAGAGGATTTAACTGCATTCTGGGTTGGAGAATGGTTATGTGTTGGTAATAAACATAATTTTACGATTGGACGTAAAATTGTGCCATTCTTAGTTAGTATTTCTGCAACTCGTATTTTATTATCACGTCCGTACGAGACTTTGGTAATACGGCCTAAAAGCCACTCAGTAGGTGGTAAAAAGTCTTCTTTGACTATAACGATGTCATCTGGTTTCAAATTATCTCGTTCTTTTTGCCATTTGAAGCGACGTTGAAGTTCAGTGATGTATTCACTTTTCCATCTTCGTGCAAAGATATGTTGGAGAGCCTTTAATCTTTCCCATCGTTTCATGTATGATATATCTTTGATTAGTGGTTCAGCTGGTGCTTCAGGGAGAGCAACTATTGGGGCTCCACGTAGTAGATGTCCGGGTGTCAACGGTAAGACTTCATTAGGGCTTTCTGATATCGGAGACAGGGGTCTTGAGTTCAAAACTGCTTCAATCCGCACGAGAAGAGTGGAAAATTCTTCATAAGTGAATGAGAAATTTGCAGCTACTTTTTTCAAATGCGACTTCATACTTTTCACTGCCGCCTCCCAGAGGCCACCCATGTGGGGTGCATATGGTGGTATAAATGACCAGGTAAATCCATGAGTAGAATATTTCTCTATTAAGGCTTTTTCTGCAGACTTGAGAAATTCATTATGACTTTTGAGAAGTGCATAGCTCGCACCGAGAAAGTTACGGCCGTTATCGGAAAATAATGTCTTAGGAAGACCTCTTCTTCCCGTAAATCGATCAAAGCATGCCAGGAATGCATCAGTGGAGAGATCTGAGCAACTTTCTAAGTGTACTGCACGGGTGCAAAAACAAACGAATACAGCTACATATCCTTTGAGAATTTTGGCGTTTCTGAGGTGAGAGGCTTTAATGCTGAAGGGACCAGCGAAGTCGACTCCAGTATATGTAAATGGCAGGGAAAAATTCACTCGTTCTGGGGGAAGTGCAGCCATTATTTGATTCTGGAACCTGTGTTTATAAATTCTGCAAGTCTTACACTCTCTTATGCATTTTCGGATGAGGTTTTTTAATCTTGGAATATAAAATCCTTGTCTAATTGCTCGCAACATGATGTGATGCTCAGAGTGAAGCAGGATACGATGCGTGAAGTTTGTAAAAAGTTTGGCAAACAGGGATTTTTCGGGGAGAATAATAGGATGACGCTCTTCATAGTTTAAAGCTGAGTTGCTGAGCCTACCGCCAACTCGCAAAATATCATTCCTATCAACAAAGGGGTTTAGACTTATCAGTCTACTCTTTTTACTTAACGGTTTTCTATTTATCAAACAGTTATATTCTTGACCAAAGTAGATCTTTTGCGCAATCGAAATAAGCCTTAGCTTCATATGATCAATTTCCTGCGAGGTAATAAATTTTTCAGAGGAAAATGGTTTCTTCAGAATTCGATTTATAAAGCGAAGTCGATAGCAGAGGACTCGTAACGCTCGTTCAAAAGATGAGAATTCTTCAAGTAAATCCGAATCTATAAGTTGCAGGTGAAAGTTTGTGATCTTTTTGGTTTCTAAGTCGCTTGGGTCAAATGAACTTGGTATTGGCCAAAGTGAATGTGGGAGTTTTAACCAGGTAGGCCCATGCCACCATAATAGATTTTCCGCAAACTCCTGGGGGGATCAGCCGCGTGTACCTAAGTCTGCCGGATTATCTTCAGTTTTTATGTGCTTCCAGTGTTGGGTACTAGCAATATCAATAATTTGTGCAACTCTGTTTGCGACAAAAGTTTTTAATGTGTTTGGTGGTTTCTGTAGCCATCCCAAAACTATAGATGAATCTGTCCACAAGAATAATTCATAGGAGAATTGACAGTTCACGACCAGGTTTCTAATTAGTTTTGCAAGTAATAAAGCTCCGCACAACTCCAGCTTTGGGATTGTAGTCCTCTTAATAGGCGCTACCTTCGTTTTTGCAACTAGCAGATGACAACTTATCTCACCGTCTGGACTTTCTGCTCTAATGTAGATGCAACCACAATAAGCCTTCTCAGAAGCATCACTAAAGCCATGGATCTGGATGCGGAAATGTGGTGAGAAACCTACCCATCTCGGTATCTTTATACTTGAAATAAATGGCAAGTTCTTCAAAAATGAATTCCATTTTAAAAGTATTTGAGGACTTACTCCCTCGTCCCAATCTGACTTTTGTTCCCACAACTCTTGCATGAGAACTTTAGCAATAATGACTACTGGACCGAGCCAGCCTAGAGGGTCAAACAATCTTGCTATTACTGACAAAATTTGTCTTTTGGTGGTGGAGGGTGGAATATCAATTGGTTCAACAGCATAGTAAAATGAATCCAGTAGCGCGTTCCAGCGTATGCCTAAAGTTTTTATAGTACTGGAATCGTCAAACTTCAAAAAATCTTCGTCCAGAAGATCCTCCCGGGGCAAATTCTCAAGTAGAGATTGATCATTTGCGGTCATTTTCTTTAAAGGGAATCCTGCAGATTTAAGGACCCTTATAAGTTCATCTTGTTTGAGCTTCACTTCCTCAAGACTATGTCCACCGGACAGGATATCATCCACATACACTTCATTTTTCAAAATAGAGGAAGCCAGGGGATATAAGGTTCTACAATCTTCGCTTAACTCAAGGAGAGTCCTGATTGCTAAAAATGGCGCGCAATTCACACCGAATGTCACTGTTTTCAATTGAAAGGAGTTCACATACCCGTCTGCTTTGTCACGATACAAAATTCTTTGATATGGACGATCATCTTCGTGGATTAAAATCTGGCGGTACATTTTTTGGACATCCCCAGTGAATACATACTTATAATATCGCCAACGTAATACTGTCTGCATCAAATCTGTTTGTAAAGTTGGGCCTTGGTGTAAGACATCATTCAGGGAGAAACCGCTACCCGTCTTCTTTGACGCGTTGAAGACCACTCGCACCTTCGTCGTCTTACTTTCAGGCTTTACAACAGCATGATGTGGTAGAAAAAATGATGAATGTTTTTCGCTTTTGGGCTCATAATGTACAACGGGCTCCATGTGATCCAAGTCTATGTATTCTTGGAGAACGTTCATGTACTGAGCTTTCAGATCAGGGGACTTTTCCAAAGTTTTTTCCATTCTATGGTATTGAGCAAGAGCCATGTTCCTGGATGGACCCAAGAATATTTCATGAGGAAAGTTGTCTTTAAAGGGAAGCCGAACTACATATCGGCCATCAGCTTGACGAATTGTGGTTCGTTGAAAAAAGTCTTCACAATAAATGTCGGCTTCGGACTCAGTCACACATTTTTCTGCCTCTTCCAGCTCCCAGAATTTCCTTAATTGTTCGTGAAGAAGCACATTCTCTGTAGGAGATACAGTTGTATGGAACAATGATATTTCATTCATTGGCTCTGGTCCTGACAAATACCAGCCAAAATGAGACTTTCTGGCTTCTAAACAGTTTCCGATGTTGGATTTCACCCCATCTAAGTTTACAAACGGTAAATAATCACTACCAATAACCATATCTATGGCTGCCGGTTTAAAAAAATAGGGATCAGCTAGACTCAGAGTTTTAAGTTCTTCTAAATTGTGAAATCGAATTGGCCTAGAGGGCAAGAAATGCGACAATTTTGGGACCACAATAGCTTTTATTTTTATTACGAAATCAGATTTTCGAGATTTAACAACCACTACACATCTACCTTGCCTTCGTCCGGCTTCAGCTTTCCTCCTCCCACAATGTAGCCTAAGTATTTTAGCTCTTTATAGCAGCATTTAGATTTAGCCATGTTGATTGTGAGGCCTGCTGGGGTTAACTTTTGCCCTACGGTTCTTAACATGTCGATGTGATCGGGGAAGTTGGAAGATACTACTAATAAGTCATATAAGTAAACGAGCACCCTATCTTTCAGCTCAGACGGCACCGCTTTATCCATCAATCGACAAAGCCGCTGGGCAACGTTGCACAGTCCGAAAGGCATCACTTTAAATTGATATTGTGGCCTACCCGGGACTGTGAACGCTGTCTTCGGTCTACTCTCTTCGGCTAAAGGGATCTGCCAAAAGGCATCCTTTAAGTCGATTGCTGAGATAAAATGAGAGTCGCCTAGCCTAGCTAATAAGCCGTCGATGTTAGGAAGAGGATAAGAGTCCTTTTTGGTGACTTCATTCAACTCCCTAGCATCGAGACATAGCCTGTTCTTACCGGGCTTCATCACCAGAGTTGTCCTATTATTCCATTCTGACCCTGTTGTCACCTCGATCACATCTAGCTCTAGCATTCTGCCAAGTTCCTCATAAAAAATCTTCTGCACTGCGGAACTCACTGGGAAATGACGCATTTTCTTAGCGGGTGCGTTTCCAGTGTCTATGGAGTGCTTTTCTAAGGTTGTTTTGTCTAATCCATACTGTGTATAACACAAGAATGAAATCTTAGTCTTTTCTAAAAGTTTATTTTGGTTTGGTGTCAAATCATGTAATTTTACATCTTCTCCTACTGAAATTTCATTTATGCTATCTTCATCTAAACAAAGTTTTATGCCAATTTTTCTCCAAAAATCATACCCTAGTATTAATCCTGGCTCAAGTTAGGCACTAGGTAGAGAATTGTCTCTACTGATCTATTTCCATACTTAACAACTGTCTTTATCTTACCAACTATTAAATGTTTTTTCCGCCTTACGGATGGTTTGTAGTCAAGTATGTTAGCATCTAGTTTTCTGACATTTTCGAGACAATTTCTATCTAGACAACTAACTAAGGCTCCGCTATCTAAGAGTAGTCACCTAATATGTCAACCGCCATGTAAGGCCTTATGTCATCTTCGAAGCCTAATGTGGTTGAAGCGATGACTTTTCTCTCTTTTTTTCGCTTTTGGTATCTGTTTCTAGTCTTTAAAATTTTTGAACTTATTGCTGACATATCGGCAAAAATCTCAGCTCTTTTTTCGTCATAAATTTCTAATCGTTCTTCATAGGAAAGATTAGGATTTACCGAAGTTCGAACAAGACTCTTAGGATTCGTACTAGAAGATTGGTCAGATGAAATTGGATAAGCTTGTGCTGATAAAATAGATTCCACTTTGGTGGCATTTGAACTTTCGTTTGGAGATTGTGTTAAATTAATAAGATCAAGTTTTCCTTTTACTACTAAATCATTCTGAAGTTTAGTTAGTGATTTCTTGTCGTCAAATTGCTTATTATCGCTATCCCTTGATAAAATAAAATCTAAAAATTTGTCGTTTACTGGGTCTCTTTTGAACTTTAACATGTCGTCCCAGACTTCCGCATGTTCTTGTGTTGGTTTCCCAAACATCTTGGACAAGTCGGGCTGGTAACATCCTCGAACCCACATTTGTAACAAAAAAGCTTCCTTTGTGCAACAGGGCATTCGACAAACGAATGTCCAGGGGCCTTACAGTTCCAACAAGTAATTTGTTTTGCTCTAACATTGTCCCTCTGTAGCGCTTCTATTTGTTGAGCTTGTTCTTCGTCTATATCTGATTCATATATGTCCACTTCATATACCCTACGGCTGTTTCCGAGAGGCATGCGGTTAGAGGATCTTTTGGCAATGTTCCTCTCTGGTCTAAATTGTTCCTCTCTGGTCTAAATTGTCTATTCTAATCGGATAAATAAGTTGAGCTAATCCGTCTTTTAAGTTGTCTTTCACCATTTTTACCAATTCGCTTTCCGCGACATGGACCCTCATTTGGTTCTTCAACTTAACTATCTCCGAAATGAAATTATCTGCCGATTCTCCTGAAGCTTGCCTACGTTCCATAATCTTTCTTTGGATCTCAAAATCGCTGTCAAAGTTTCTGAACTTTTTGATCATAAAGTATTTGAAAGTATGCCAGTTACATATCGGGTATTTCATCCTAAAAGACCAGAATCAATTGCTGGCAGCACCCGTCACCAAATGATGAAAGCCTTTCATCACAATCTCCCATGAGCAGTTATAATCCTGCTTGAACACAAAGTCTTCCACAGTCAGTGATTTATTCGTCCCGTCATATTTGATACCCCATTTTTCTTACTGGTTTATCGCCTAACCGTTCTACTACCTGAGCTTTGATCTGAATTGTCTAACCCTGGGTACTGTTGAGTATTATTGTTTGAATCACTGAAAACTGGCTGGGGCACATAAGGTGGTCTATGTTGGGGATTGTTTGGTGGAAAATAAGGTTGTTGAGGTGGCCTACTAAAATTATTAAATGGTGTTTAATAGTTGTAGCTTGGACCGAAACCTCGATTGTCCGAAGCATTAGAGTTTTCAAATGGGTTTACTCTTTCTGAGCGCAAAGACTCTCTAATAAGTTGTGGCCACATAAGTTGCATGTTTTGTACCTCTCTCATTATAGAGTCTTGAGCAGCTTGCACAGAGGCTCTAACATAGTCCCTAATCGCTTGGTCGTCTTCGTTTTGAACCGGATTTCGTTCGTTATTATCGGATTGTAAGTTTATATTTGGCTGAGACATGTTTATGTTTGTTCTTACTGTGTCACTTTCTTGTCCGCTAATTACCCTAGCTGTTAGGCTACTGTAAGTTGGTGTAGTTATACTGGGATCAGTATCTGGGGAAGAATGTGTCTGAGGTCCGTGTCCTAGTGGAAACCTTATCGACATTAACGGAGTTATAGCACTAGTAGAAGTAATGGGTACTGTATTTTGGGACGTTGTTGTAGTTGTACCAATTGGGTTTTCAGCTAAATTGTCACTACTTACTGGATTACGACTGGATGACCTAAGATTCCTGGTGCTCATCCTGATTCAACAATTTAAAAAAAAACAAACCTACAACTGCCGAGTTACAGAAATCCAAATAACAAAACAAATGTCTAATGCAAAAATGATTAAGTCTGAATCTCAATTTGTTGAACTGGGAGTTTTCCTATCTTGGTAAAGGTTCCATGAATGGAAGAAAAACACCAGCTCAAATGAATTTAAAAAAAAGAGTTCAGCTTCTTGCTGTTTTATTGGCAGAATATAATTCAATACTTAAAACTAAAACCAAGAAGGTTGCTACCTGAACATAAGTTCAGTTATAAAAAACTACAAAACAAATGTAGTTGAACAAAATACAAATTCATTGGAATTTTAAGAGAAAGAAAATAAAATTAAAGAGATCAAGATACAAAAGCAAATTGTAATTATATTACACTAAAAAAAAAAATAAATAAAGAGTTGAACTCGCTTCAACATACTCCCGGGGCAAAGTAGCTTTAGTCTGAATCTTCTTCCTCACTGGGGGGCTGAGTCCATTTGGTTGACACATCCAGGATGGACCGGAAATTTTTTAATTCCTCTGGGAAATACCGGTACCATCCCAAAATGCCTAGAACTTCACCTGGGTGCCTTTCGTCATTCTTACTACCTGCAGCTTCACCTTCTTTATGGAGCTGGAGGACAGGGGGTCCCGTTCTTCTCGATGGAGAATGGAATGGTGTCTTGCATTACAATATTTATTTGGGCCATATGCAAATCCGCATCGATTACGTGATGGGCACCAATGTCGGACATGGTCAAATGCCAAACAATTGAGGCAATACCCCTTATTAACTATGGTTAACCGTCTAACTGCTGGGCTCCATTCCTTGAACTTCTGGCAATATTTTAGTGGGTGATTGCGACCGCAAATGTGACATTTTGGTTTTCCGGTTGTCTAGATTTTAGAGAAAAAAGAAACAAAAGAAATACATACAGTATAAGAAAAACATGTAGTGCAATTGAATTATTTTAGATTTTTAAGGTTTGTGGAAATTTGGTTGGCCTTGAATTTAAGAGGATTTAACTGCATTCTGGGTTGGAGAATGGTTATGTGTTGGTAATAAACATAATTTTACGATTGGACGTAAAATTGTGCCATTCTTAGTTAGTATTTCTGCAACTCGTATTTTATTATCACGTCCGTACGAGACTTTGGTAATACGGCCTAAAAGCCACTCAGTAGGTGGTAAAAAGTCTTCTTTGACTATAACGATGTCATCTGGTTTCAAATTATCTCGTTCTTTTTGCCATTTGAAGCGACGTTGAAGTTCAGTGATGTATTCACTTTTCCATCTTCGTGCAAAGATATGTTGGAGAGCCTTTAATCTTTCCCATCGTTTCATGTATGATATATCTTTGATTAGTGGTTCAGCTGGTGCTTCAGGGAGAGCAACTATTGGGGCTCCACGTAGTAGATGTCCGGGTGTCAACGGTAAGACTTCATTAGGGCTTTCTGATATCGGAGACAGGGGTCTTGAGTTCAAAACTGCTTCAATCCGCACGAGAAGAGTGGAAAATTCTTCATAAGTGAATGAGAAATTTGCAGCTACTTTTTTCAAATGCGACTTCATACTTTTCACTGCCGCCTCCCAGAGGCCACCCATGTGGGGTGCATATGGTGGTATAAATGACCAGGTAAATCCATGAGTAGAATATTTCTCTATTAAGGCTTTTTCTGCAGACTTGAGAAATTCATTATGACTTTTGAGAAGTGCATAGCTCGCACCGAGAAAGTTACGGCCGTTATCGGAAAATAATGTCTTAGGAAGACCTCTTCTTCCCGTAAATCGATCAAAGCATGCCAGGAATGCATCAGTGGAGAGATCTGAGCAACTTTCTAAGTGTACTGCACGGGTGCAAAAACAAACGAATACAGCTACATATCCTTTGAGAATTTTGGCGTTTCTGAGGTGAGAGGCTTTAATGCTGAAGGGACCAGCGAAGTCGACTCCAGTATATGTAAATGGCAGGGAAAAATTCACTCGTTCTGGGGGAAGTGCAGCCATTATTTGATTCTGGAACTTGTGTTTATAAATTCTGCAAGTCTTACACTCTCTTATGCATTTTCGGATGAGGTTTTTTAATCTTGGAATATAAAATCCTTGTCTAATTGCTCGCAACATGATGTGATGCTCAGAGTGAAGCAGGATACGATGCGTGAAGTTTGTAAAAAGTTTGGCAAACAGGGATTTTTCGGGGAGAATAATAGGATGACGCTCTTCATAGTTTAAAGCTGAGTTGCTGAGCCTACCGCCAACTCGCAAAATATCATTCCTATCAACAAAGGGGTTTAGACTTATCAGTCTACTCTTTTTACTTAACGGTTTTCTATTTATCAAACAGTTATATTCTTGACCAAAGTAGATCTTTTGCGCAATCGAAATAAGCCTTAGCTTCATATGATCAATTTCCTGCGAGGTAATAAATTTTTCAGAGGAAAATGGTTTCTTCAGAATTCGATTTATAAAGCGAAGTCGATAGCAGAGGACTCGTAACGCTCGTTCAAAAGATGAGAATTCTTCAAGTAAATCCGAATCTATAAGTTGCAGGTGAAAGTTTGTGATCTTTTTGGTTTCTAAGTCGCTTGGGTCAAATGAACTTGGTATTGGCCAAAGTGAATGTGGGAGTTTTAACCAGGTAGGCCCATGCCACCATAATAGATTTTCCGCAAACTCCTGGGGGGATCAGCCGCGTGTACCTAAGTCTGCCGGATTATCTTCAGTTTTTATGTGCTTCCAGTGTTGGGTACTAGCAATATCAATAATTTGTGCAACTCTGTTTGCGACAAAAGTTTTTAATGTGTTTGGTGGTTTCTGTAGCCATCCCAAAACTATAGATGAATCTGTCCACAAGAATAATTCATAGGAGAATTGACAGTTCACGACCAGGTTTCTAATTAGTTTTGCAAGTAATAAAGCTCCGCACAACTCCAGCTTTGGGATTGTAGTCCTCTTAATAGGCGCTACCTTCGTTTTTGCAACTAGCAGATGACAACTTATCTCACCGTCTGGACTTTCTGCTCTAATGTAGATGCAACCACAATAAGCCTTCTCAGAAGCATCACTAAAGCCATGGATCTGGATGCGGAAATGTGGTGAGAAACCTACCCATCTCGGTATCTTTATACTTGAAATAAATGGCAAGTTCTTCAAAAATGAATTCCATTTTAAAAGTATTTGAGGACTTACTCCCTCGTCCCAATCTGACTTTTGTTCCCACAACTCTTGCATGAGAACTTTAGCAATAATGACTACTGGACCGAGCCAGCCTAGAGGGTCAAACAATCTTGCTATTACTGACAAAATTTGTCTTTTGGTGGTGGAGGGTGGAATATCAATTGGTTCAACAGCATAGTAAAATGAATCCAGTAGCGCGTTCCAGCGTATGCCTAAAGTTTTTATAGTACTGGAATCGTCAAACTTCAAAAAATCTTCGTCCAGAAGATCCTCCCGGGGCAAATTCTCAAGTAGAGATTGATCATTTGCGGTCATTTTCTTTAAAGGGAATCCTGCAGATTTAAGGACCCTTATAAGTTCATCTTGTTTGAGCTTCACTTCCTCAAGACTATGTCCACCGGACAGGATATCATCCACATACACTTCATTTTTCAAAATAGAGGAAGCCAGGGGATATAAGGTTCTACAATCTTCGCTTAACTCAAGGAGAGTCCTGATTGCTAAAAATGGCGCGCAATTCACACCGAATGTCACTGTTTTCAATTGAAAGGAGTTCACATACCCGTCTGCTTTGTCACGATACAAAATTCTTTGATATGGACGATCATCTTCGTGGATTAAAATCTGGCGGTACATTTTTTGGACATCCCCAGTGAATACATACTTATAATATCGCCAACGTAATACTGTCTGCATCAAATCTGTTTGTAAAGTTGGGCCTTGGTGTAAGACATCATTCAGGGAGAAACCGCTACCCGTCTTCTTTGACGCGTTGAAGACCACTCGCACCTTCGTCGTCTTACTTTCAGGCTTTACAACAGCATGATGTGGTAGAAAAAATGATGAATGTTTTTCGCTTTTGGGCTCATAATGTACAACGGGCTCCATGTGATCCAAGTCTATGTATTCTTGGAGAACGTTCATGTACTGAGCTTTCAGATCAGGGGACTTTTCCAAAGTTTTTTCCATTCTATGGTATTGAGCAAGAGCCATGTTCCTGGATGGACCCAAGAATATTTCATGAGGAAAGTTGTCTTTAAAGGGAAGCCGAACTACATATCGGCCATCAGCTTGACGAATTGTGGTTCGTTGAAAAAAGTCTTCACAATAAATGTCGGCTTCGGACTCAGTCACACATTTTTCTGCCTCTTCCAGCTCCCAGAATTTCCTTAATTGTTCGTGAAGAAGCACATTCTCTGTAGGAGATACAGTTGTATGGAACAATGATATTTCATTCATTGGCTCTGGTCCTGACAAATACCAGCCAAAATGAGACTTTCTGGCTTCTAAACAGTTTCCGATGTTGGATTTCACCCCATCTAAGTTTACAAACGGTAAATAATCACTACCAATAACCATATCTATGGCTGCCGGTTTAAAAAAATAGGGATCAGCTAGACTCAGAGTTTTAAGTTCTTCTAAATTGTGAAATCGAATTGGCCTAGAGGGCAAGAAATGCGACAATTTTGGGACCACAATAGCTTTTATTTTTATTACGAAATCAGATTTTCGAGATTTAACAACCACTACACATCTACCTTTGGAATTGCCTACAACTGTTCCCCCAAGTCCAAATACTTGCGAATTGTGGGCTTCTAGCGGCAAAGCAAGATTTTGTTGAAGACGTTTCGAAATGAAACTTGATTCGGATCCTGCATCCAATAAAGCACGAATTGTAAACATTTCTCCTAAATGTTCCACGTTAACCAAAGCTGTAGGTAAGATTGTAGTTCCCCTATGTTGAGAGAAATGACTTTGAATAAATTCCGAATTTTCATTGCTAGCAGCTGTAGTTTGATTTATTTGCGACATAGAAGGTCTTCCGGACCCAGAAGGTCTTTCGTTATCCTGCCGAGATTTGTTGAGAAGTCTTAGGGAAAGGATCTTTGTTCGCCTTATCATGATCATCAATATGGAGCATCGAATGGTGCCGTTGGTCGCAAACGGAGCAATTCCTAGTACTTGGACATTTTGATTTAAAGTGACTAGTAGAAAAACAGTTCGCACAATATTTGTTGGAATATATAAACTTTATACGATCATTGACCGACAACGATTTAAAATATTTACAGAATTTCAACGGATGATTCTGCTTGCACTTTTTGCAACTAAAATTGTTTCTTGTTGATTCATTTTGGGAGTAAAAGGCCTGTGATTTTGAAGTGTTGTTTGTTTGGTGGTTTGATGACTTCCTCAAATTCGTAAAAGTTTCCAAAGTCTCAATTCGTTTGGATAGAAAATCACCAAGTTGTTGCCAGGTAGGCAGTTCCTTGTGATTGATCAAAGAATCTTCCCAAGCGCGAGAGGTTTCTTCGGGAAGCTTGGAAGTACAAATATGCATAAGGAAAGGATCATTGCTAGCCACTGCTACTTGAAATGATTCTATAATCGATAACGCATCACTTACTGTATTCTTAAGTAATCGTAAAAATTTTAAAGTTTCTGCCGAAGGAGACTGAATGCCATAAATCTTCTTGATTTGGTTGTTTATTAGAATTCGCTTATTCTCATAACGATTCTTTAAAGCCTGCCAAGCTAAATCAAAATTAGAATCTACCAGCTCATAGTCCTTAATGAGTTGGTAAGCCTCCCCCCTCGTCTTTGAATGTAGATAGTACAATTTATCAGCTGAAGCTACTGAGGGCTCATTTCCTACTACTGCCATGAACATGTCCCTGAAAGCTGGCCACTTATCAAAACCTCCCTCAAAATGTTGAATTTCCACTACCAATAACCATATCTATGGCTGCCGGTTTAAAAAAATAGGGATCAGCTAGACTCAGAGTTTTAAGTTCTTCTAAATTGTGAAATCGAATTGGCCTAGAGGGCAAGAAATGCGACAATTTTGGGACCACAATAGCTTTTATTTTTATTACGAAATCAGATTTTCGAGATTTAACAACCACTACACATCTACCTTTGGAATTGCCTACAACTGTTCCCCTAAGTCCAAATACTTGCGAATTGTGGGCTTCTAGCGGCAAAGCAAGATTTTGTTGAAGACGTTTCGAAATGAAACTTGATTCGGATCCTGCATCCAATAAAGCACGAATTGTAAACATTTCTCCTAAATGTTCCACGTTAACCAAAGCTGTAGGTAAGATTGTAGTTCCCCTATGTTGAGAGAAATGACTTTGAATAAATTCCGAATTTTCATTGCTAGCAGCTGTAGTTTGATTTATTTGCGACATAGAAGGTCTTCCGGACCCAGAAGGTCTTTCGTTATCCTGCCGAGATTTGTTGAGAAGTCTTAGGGAAAGGATCTTTGTTCGCCTTATCATGATCATCAATATGGAGCATCGAATGGTGCCGTTGGTCGCAAACGGAGCAATTCCTAGTACTTGGACATTTTGATTTAAAGTGACTAGTAGAAAAACAGTTCGCACAATATTTGTTGGAATATATAAACTTTATACGATCATTGACCGACAACGATTTAAAATATTTACAGAATTTCAACGGATGATTCTGCTTGCACTTTTTGCAACTAAAATTGTTTCTTGTTGATTCATTTTGGGAGTAAAAGGCCTGTGATTTTGAAGTGTTGTTTGTTTGGTGGTTTGATGACTTCCTCAAATTCGTAAAAGTTTCCAAAGTCTCAATTCGTTTGGATAGAAAATCACCAAGTTGTTGCCAGGTAGGCAGTTCCTTGTGATTGATCAAAGAATCTTCCCAAGCGCGAGAGGTTTCTTCGGGAAGCTTGGAAGTACAAATATGCATAAGGAAAGGATCATTGCTAGCCACTGCTACTTGAAATGATTCTATAATCGATAACGCATCACTTACTGTATTCTTAAGTAATCGTAAAAATTTTAAAGTTTCTGCCGAAGGAGACTGAATGCCATAAATCTTCTTGATTTGGTTGTTTATTAGAATTCGCTTATTCTCATAACGATTCTTTAAAGCCTGCCAAGCTAAATCAAAATTAGAATCTACCAGCTCATAGTCCTTAATGAGTTGGTAAGCCTCCCCCCTCGTCTTTGAATGTAGATAGTACAATTTATCAGCTGAAGCTACTGAGGGCTCATTTCCTACTACTGCCATGAACATGTCCCTGAAAGCTGGCCACTTATCAAAACCTCCCTCAAAATGTTGAATTTCCACTGCCGGTAGCTTAATAGAAGATTGACGCACAGCCAATTTATTTTTATCAGGAGCAATAACCTTAATCAAATCCAAAATCTTTGCTTTCACCATTTGGTATTGTTCACTTACTTCTTCATATTTTATGGAAACCTCATCCATTGTGCCAACTTCTTCCTTAACCTGTTCATCTCCTAAAATAAACTGCTCATAAGTTTCCACCATTTTCGACCACCTTCTTTCTAATTCAGCCTTCTTTACCTCTAATAACGATAAAGTAAATGATTGTGAAGAAGTCTTCTCGAAATTTTTACAGAAAGCAGCTAGCTGTTGTATATCATACTTGCATTTTCTTTTTGAACTCATTTTGATATATAGAAATCTTTTAACAAAATCCGAAAAAACGCTTTTTATTCTTTCTTGTAAATCTGGCAACTCTTTGCCTTATAAAATGTTTTAAGATTTCAAGAAGAATATTTAACTCTCGAAAATCAAATTTAAAAAATTTTTCCAAGAAAAAAATATATTTGTTTTGAAAACGTCAATCCTATATTTCAATGCTGTACCACTGTTGAAACCACTGATCAAAAACAATTAAATTCAAGAAGAATGTTTGCCTCTTACAAACAATAATTTGATTGACAAAAAAATCCAAAAATGTTAATTATGTACCACCCTAATGTTGAATAAATTCCTTAAAAAAGCCGTTATTTATTTTTAATGTTGTTGTTGTTTGTGTAACTTAAAATTTTACACCTCTGCCAAATTTCCAAAAAAAAATTTTATAAAAATATTAATTTATACTGGAACTTACAGTTTTCTTCTCACTGAAATCATACCGCAAGCCTCTTCCAGATCCAGCCATCACACACACTTTTCGACACTTTTATTTTCTGTTACAAAAATTATGTTGCTTCTTTTCAGTTTTGTTCTAGAAGCACTTTTTCCTTATTTTTTATTTATTCTAGAAGAATTAATCGTTTTTAATTTTCTTTTAATTTTAAAAACTCTATTATTTGTAATGTCACTTTTTTTCTTTGTTTATGTTTTACTAATATTTTTATTTTAACTTTAATTTTTTCTTATTTATTTTGCACTTTTAATTTAACAAATTCAATTTATTTTTAATTTAACAAATTTCAATTTCACCGCTCTGCGTTTAAACAATTATGATTATTCTTTTCTTTGCTTTATGTTCTACTTTTTTTTTCTTTATGAGTTATGATTGTCTCTTTCGTTTATATGCAAAAGAAGTAAAGGGAACAATTAGAATTGCAACAAAGTAGTTGGCGCTAAAATAGATCACTTGTTGCGGGAAGAGTGTGACAGGTTTATTGTTACATGTATTGATGTGTGTGTGTGTTTTCTTATATATCAGTGTTGGCACTTACGATTAGTGATGGTACCAAGGGGGATTTTTTTTTTTGAAATATTGAGGTTATGTTGATTTAATTAAATGATTAAGATTTTTGGAGTATTCTTTCGAGGATTTCGACTCCGTTACCTCATTTCGCACATAATTTTTCACAATTGCACTAAATGTAATTAAAATACTGTACATACCCAATTATTTCCTTTTTATGATGACCAAGTATCATCTACAATTTTATCAAGGAGAGACTTTCCTGATGGATTCACTGCCTTGCTGATTCTTCCTTCTTGTGCTAGGATGCTCCTGCAGGGTAAGGGATACGTCTTCTTCAGTAGAAAGGGATGCTGACTAAAGTTATGTCTTGGAAAGACCTCTTGTCTTTAGGAGTTGTTGTGTATGTTGTTACTGTAGAACAATCTATACATGCAATAAGTGGGCAAATTCCACTAATTCTTTCCAGCCCTAGCTCCTCTAGGACTCTTCGAAGGACCATATGTTGAACTGGGAGTTTTCCTATCTTGGTAAAGGTTCCATGAATGGAAGAAAAACACCAGCTCAAATGAATTAAAAAAAAAAGAGTTCAGCTTCTTGCTGTTTTATTGGCAGAATATAATTCAATACTTAAAACTAAAACCAAGAAGGTTGCTACCTGAACATAAGTTCAGTTATAAAAAACTACAAAACAAATGTAGTTGAACAAAATACAAATTCATTGGAATTTTAAGAGAAAGAAAATAAAATTAAAGAGATCAAGATACAAAAGCAAATTGTAATTATATTACACTAAAAAAAAAATAAATAAAGAGTTGAACTCGCTTCAACACAATTTATTTTAAGAAATTGTTTAAATGTAAATTTGTTTGTAAAAACAAATATTTGATAATATGTTCATTCGTTTACGTTAAAATTTGTACAAATTATTACAAATTATTACGGAAAGTCGTTCGTTTACCCACAACTCAGTAGGAGGGGAAATGTAAACAGAGAGAATTTTTGAGAAAAAGTGACAGTTTATTTGCTGAGTATTTGTAATATAAGGTTGTCAAATATCTCCCTTCCGCTTTTTTGCTCTTTATTCAATGCTTTATAAAAAGTGTTACAGTGATCGGATTTAGTTCAAATATGCGCCGTTTTGTTCGATAATCTGTTTCCATCTAGACGGCAACTTCATAATACCTCCCTCGTAGAAGCCCCCCTCCTTATTTGCGAAGAACTCGGACAGCCACTTTTCACATGCCTCTTTTGAGTTCAACTTTACACCACCAAGGGCATTCGCCATGGACAGGAACAGGTGGTAATCACTTGGCGCTATGTCCGGGCTATATGGTGGATGCGATAAAACCTCCCATCCGAGCTCCCGTAGCTTCTGACGAGTCATCAACGAAGTGTGTGGTCTGGCGTTGTCCTGGTGGAACACTACACCCTTCCTGTTGGCCAATTCTGGACGCTTCTGGTCGATCGCCTGCTTCAAGCGGTCCAGTTGTTCGCAGTAGATGGTAGAATTAAGCGTCTGGCCATATGGGAGCAGCTCATAGTGGATGATTCCCTTCCAATCCCACCAAACACACAGCAAAACCTTCCTGGCGGTCAATCCCGGCTTGGCCACTGTTTGGGACGATTCACCGGCCTTCGACCACGACCGTTTTCGCTTGATATTGTCGTATGTGATCCATTTTTCGTCGCCAGTCACCATCCGCTTCAAGAATGGGTCGAGTTCGTTCCTTTAACGAAGGAAAACTTTAAAATAGCGCGAATTTCGGCGTTAGTGAACTCCATGTTTACACGTCTATAACTGTTGAACGAAATATCCAAACTAACCATGCGTAGCGTCGTTTTGTAGGTTATGTCAAGACCTTTCAAATTATGTATAGTGTTGCCAGATACGAGCTCTGTAGCGCTTTGTACATAGCCGCGAAATTCAAAAGACAAAAAGGCGGAAGGGAGATATTTGACAACCTTATATGTTACGGGGAAAATTTTTGCTTGTAAAAGTTCAGTAACAACAACAACATGAATAAAAAACGTAAACAAAAGAAAAACAGGCAGTTGAAAATTTGCCGCAATTTTTATTAAGTTAACAATTTGAAGTAAAAGAAATACAATTAACTAAATTAAAGTTAAAAAGTATATAACTAATTAAAAATTAAAAGCTTAGGTCATTTTTTATTTATTTATTATTATGTATTATTTATTTGTATTGTTTTTTTCTTATTGTTTTGATTTTCTTACTGGATTTTTACAAATTTTCTGTTCGTTTACTTTTCTTGTACAAATGATTTGGTGAGAGTAAATTCGTTCATTTACTCAGTAAATACTCAGCTTACTGGAATTTTACTAGAAAGTAAACGAATAGACTTAATATTTAAGTGTAAAAAAAACATATATGTAATGTTATCTGTTTTCAGTCTTCAAAAAAAAACTTAGCCTTAAAATCTTTGCTAGAATATTGTTAATATAATATTTTAAATACTTAGTTGCAAGAAAAATATGATCTAAACAAATTTAGAATATAAGAATTAGTTTATATGTTTTAGTAAGAAAAATTATTTATATACACACATATATACATTAGGTTGAATGGAGACTCATAGAAGAAATTGTGGTAGTTACTTTTCAAATCATCATAATCAAATAAGTAAATTTTTCTCCTATGAATTGTGCAGCAGATTTCCTATCATCAAAAAAAAACTTCAAACCGAACACAAGACATAACAACAAAATCTTTCTTGAATCGCCTGCATTTTCCTCTAGCCAAATCAATAGCTGAAGCAAAAGAGCATTAGCTATATAGCCATTGGCTCATGCCTTCTAAAATTAATTTGGTTCGAATAAATCTATTTGACTCTTCAGTATCCATTTCCTTTGTCACATGTCGTCGCAACTATGCATGACACTTGGTACTGTCTTCAGGGACATACGACATATTCCATAGCATATAGATACTAGATTCCCAATATTTATTTCTTTCATCCGGAGGCGTCGCAAACTCAGGCATGACACTAAGAGTGTCTTCCAGGACATACGACTCTTTCAAATCAAAACGAAATATTGACTGGAATTTTTTTATAATTGAAAATTAAACAAATTTAGAAAAAAAAAGTTTTAAATGTTAAACTTTGGTTTGTGAAGCAAACAAGTGAATTGACTTCACCTGACTGCCCCACGTTGGGCGCCATATTTTGTGATGGACGTGTGCTTTTTTTTTTTAAAGAACTGAAAATTCTTCAAGTTACCGGATTGCTTCTATGTGGATATTGGCACTTCGATATTGGGCTGTAGCTCGCCGGATTGGGGGGGGGGGGGGGGGGGGAACTTTCCACTTGGTTTGGCAGCACATTCACAAAAAAGTTTTCGTGCCAAGAATAAATAAGGCGATCTTTTGACTGGAAGCTAAAATACACTGAACATTTGACGAGACATTGATTAGAAGTGGATGACCAATGAGACCGGACGGACTTGAGATGATAGGAGCTGCTCATTTGATATGAGGATCCTCAGGACCTCCGTCCTGGATAGGCTGCCCACCCCATATGACATGATGAAGTCATCCTATGACAATTTTCCTTGCCTGAAATCTGGAGAAGTGTCCCTAAATTGTAAAACTTACCGCAAATTCAGTCTAAGAGTCCCATATCAACCATGAATTAATGGAATTACCACATCATTTCAATGTTTTTGTACATATTTTTATTATAAAAATAAAGTCAAAATAAAATATACCTAGTATATTGAAATATAAATGATGTTCTACATCTGTTCAAGTCCAAAGTGAGGGTATCGACATTCCCATTCCTGGTATCGATTTTGATTGAATTGACAGAGAAACTTAAGTCTTGGTGGCGCTGCAATCATCAAATATTTCTTTTTGAAATTATATTCTTTAAGACATTTTGTTCTAAAATGTAAAAATTGTAATTGTAATTGTTAACTTTTGCTCTCTATCGTTGTTGAACCGCCTTAACATTCAGTTGTTTGCTCGCGATTTTCGATTTTTTTTATACAACTTTAATAAAGGAAAGTTAATTAAATTAACTTTTTCTTATAGAAAAAATAATAAAAAAACAAATTGTGTTTTTTTTTATCTTTTTTTTTTTTTATTTTATTGTGGTTGCGGTTGCGCTGAGGTTCCACTCCCCCCTTTGGCTTATTTATTGATCCTTCTCCAGGATATTTGATACCATTTTTGGACTTAGTGGAGCCTTTTTTTTTGTTCAACCATCAACAGATTTTAAGGTGACGATTTTTCATTTTATTTATTTCTTGTAACTTTGTTAGAAAATAAAACAAAAGCTTACAAGAAATTGTTGTGATACAAAAAGAAATTTGTTGTTGTGTTTGTTAAATACTGCAAAAGAAAAGAATACATTATTATCTTTTCATTGCAGTGCATGGTAATACCGTAAAATTGTACCGTGTTATCAAGTAACTGAGCCACTAAATACAACTCTACCTCGTATGATCATTCACTGAACATACTGATTGATTTTGACATTTTCTTTTCATCATCATTTTCACTTTATTATTGAAGTTTCTTTTTGTGTTTTTTTTTTGTTTACATTTGTAAATTAATAAAATTATCAAAATATTTAAGTGAAATTAATAAAGTGAATAAATAAGGCAGAAAGACATTGTTCGGGTCTCGATTATTTGCCTTATCGTAGTGTAATAAATCAATAGACCGTGTCGCTGCTGCAATTTACTTTTATTACAGTCCATAGATTCTATGTGTGAGTCTGAGATTTGCCATAAAAAAAAAGATTTGTTTTATTTTCTAAACTAGTGGAAAGTGTTGCCAGAAGGCTTTATTATTGATAAATTTTAAGCAAATAAAAATTTGTGATTTTACCAAAAGAGTTGGTTGGCAAATTAATTTAACTAAAATTTTGTGATAAATTTTGAACAGTGTTGCCAGCAAACTTTTTTGGAAAGAAATTTTTTAATAAAAGTTAATTTATTTTGCCAAGAATAATTTATTGAAATTTACTCTGGATAAAAAAAAAATATTGTTTTTAGAATCTGTTAACAGTGTTGCCAGTAAATTATTTATTTTAAAATTTGTACAAACCGAAATTTTTAGAATTTCATAGAAGGTTTTGCCAGTTAATTATTTGGTGGTAAATAATTGTTAAATTTTTTGGACAATTTTTCCAAAAGTGTTGCCAGTGAGCTTTTTTAAGAAAGTTTTAATTTTGGTGTTCCTTTTTTAAAAAAACGTTTACGCCGTAAAGTAATTTAAATTTTTAATTTTGGGGTTATTTTCGGTGAGTGTTGCCAGGAAGCTATTTTATTTAAAATTTTTATAAAGTTAAAGTTGTTTAATTTTTCAAAAAGTTTTGCAGAAAATTATTTTATTTAAAAAATTTATGAGTTTTGGTAACATTTTGAGAAAAGTGTTGCCAGTGAATATTTTAAAAGAAAACTTTAGATACGATTTTTGGCTGGTTTTCCGAAGTATTCTAACGGTAAACAATTTTTTAATCAAGAGAACTTAATTGGGGCGATTTACAATCAGTGTTGCCAGGAACTATTTTTTTATTAAACCAGATTTGTTCAAAATAAAGTCGCCAAAGAAGTTTTATTAGAAAATTGTATGTTTTTATACAGTATTCTTCAAAGCATTGCCAAGCATTTTGTGTTTAAAAGATTTAAAGGTCTAATTTTAAATAAATATTAAAAATTTAAGTTTCTAAAATGGGAAAATCGGAGATTTTAGTGAAATTTGAAAACTTGGCAGCTCTTTTTCTAGAATTTGAGAGTGATTTTAATCAGGTAGCTGAGGAAAATCAAACTGCTCTTACTATTGATTTGCAAAAGGAAGAATTGAAAACCTTATGGGAAAAAGTTAGATTAGCATATGAGTCTTTTGCCACTAGACCTGCTAAAAAGGAGTCTCCTGCCGAATGCGACGAGGCAAAGCAATTGTACAAAGAATGTAGATTAGCCTACATTACAATTGCAGCTCAACTAGGTGAATTGTCGCAAACCTTTGTAAATAAATCTTTACTTTCATCGACACAAGGTACAAATAATGAGTCTTCGAATTTTTCACAGTCTAAGCCCTCAAATCATGTTTTAAACTTGCCACCATGTAGAATAGATATTTTTAAAGGCGATTATAAATCGTGGCCAACTTTTCGTGATATGTTCACGGCTATTTATATTAACTGTGAGGAGCTTACTGATGTTCAAAGGCTATGTTATTTGAGGCAATTCACAAGTCTTGATGCACAAGATATAGTCAGTGATTCGGACTGGACCAATGAAGGTTTTAAGAGCGCTTGGGACAATTTAGTTGATACATATGAAAATAAAAGGATTTTAGTTAATAATCAACTAAAAATTTTGTATAGCCTGACGCCTGTTAAAACCGAGTATGCAAAAGATATAAAACGGCTACAACGAGAAATCAAGAATTGTATTTCTGTTCTTACACTCAATGGTGTAAATATTTCTGGGTGGGACGCTATATTTGTTTTCTTTTGTTCTATTAACTTGCCGGTTTTGTCCCTGTCGTTGTGGGAACAGTCAGTCAAAAATAAAAAGGAGATTCCTAAGTGGAAGGATATGGACTTATTCCTGACTGCTCGTTTCCAATCTTTGGAAACTGTTTTTGATTTGAGAAATTTTGAAGATTCAAATTCAAAGGGATCTGGTCCAGGAACTTCCTCAAATAGAAGTTCAAACCAATATAAAGTGGAAACACAAGGTGGAAACCGAAAGGCTTCGGGAAACAATAACCCAAATCCAAAAGTTAGAAGTTTTCAGGCAAAAGTTACAAAGAGATCTTGCCCTCTGTGCTCTAGAGATCATTTGATTCGATTTTGCTCAAAATTTACTAATATGAACCCTGAAGAGAGATTTTTTGCTGTCAAAAGACATAACTTATGTATAAATTGCCTGGGTGAAGGCCATAAGTTGAACAATTGCAAAAGCAATACTGGCTGCGCTACCTGTAAACTCAAACATAATTCGATGTTACACAGGGAAGTTTCCGAATCACAGCCGACGACAAATTTTTTTAGGTGATCAAAGTAATGGTCATAATGCAACGCCGTCGTCCTCTAGTGTGCAAAATTGTTTTGCATCGACTGCTGAACACATTCTTTTGGGCACAGCACTAGTTACTATTTATTGTAGAGGGGACGTTTTCACCACAAGAGCGGTCATTGACTCAGGTTCTCAATCGAGTTTTATTTCTGAGAAGTTGCAAAGAAAACTGAATTTGCCGACCAGACAAACTAACATTGAAATTTCATCATTGAATGATGCTAATCCTGGTCGTGCGGTTAAGGAATGTGAATTTGTTTTGGGCTCTCGCATAGACAAACGTTTCAGGTTAGAGATGTCGGCTTTAATATTGCCAAAATTAACGGGAAATTTGCCGAACAAAACTATAGACATCTCTAACATACGTTCTGAACTAAATTTCCAACTAGCTGATCCCAACTTTGCAGTAAGTAGACCCATAGATATTTTGATAGGATCTGATGTTTATTCTAGGATAATGTGTGATGGCTCTCAGCAAAAATCTTTGGGAAATTTAATGGCCCATGAAACATATTTTGGTTGGGTTTTAATAGGTTCGATGGCCGATAATTCTACAAACCGTCCCACTATCCATTCGTTTTATACTAAAACAAGTCTAGATAAACAGTTAGAAAATTTTTGGAAATTAGAAGAGCCACCACAAGTTTCCCACTTGACTCCGGAAGACGAATATTGTGAAGAACTGTATAAAAGGACTACCAGAAGAGATAGTAGTGGTCGATATGTAGTCTCGTTGCCCTTTAAATCAGAATTCATCAATGACATTCAGCTAGGATCTTCTCGGGAAAAAGCACGTCGGCAATTTTTGAGAAATGAAATCTCGCTTTCGAAAAATCCTGCGCTTAAGTCGGTTTACGATAATGTTTTGTCTGAATATGAAGATTTAGGTCACATGAGGCAAGTTAAGGAAGTAAATGGGGATAAACATTATTATCTACCACACCATGCTGTTTTTAAACCCGACAGTGCTACTACTAAGGTCAGGGTAGTTTTTAACGCCTCAAGCAGAACCTCTTCAGAGTTAAGCCTAAACGATATTTTATATACTGGGCCTGTCTTACAAAATGATCTAATGTCGTTGATCATAAGATGGCGTTTTTATCGCTATGTCTTCAATGGAGACATTGAAAAAATGTATCGGCAGATACTTTTAGATTCAAAACAGAGGGACTTTCAACGAATTGTGTTTAGAAAAGATCCGAAGACCGATTTAAAGGATTTTCAATTAAACACCGTCACTTTTGGGGTAAACTGTGCTCCGTTTTTGGCAATTCGAACTTTGCTTCAGCTAGCGGATGACGTAGAAGAATTTTTGCCATTAGCTTCAAAAACCTTGCGTTGTATGATGTATGTCGATGATGCGTTAGTTGGGACACACGATATTTCAATGGCAATTAAGGCTCGTGACCAACTTATTTCAGCATTATCATCCGCGGGCTTTTCAATGAGGAAATGGACCTCTAATGAAGAAAGAATTTTAGAAGGATTGCCTACAGACCATTTGTTGCATGAACATTTTCTTGAAATTGATGACTTCAGCACGGCAAAAACTTTGGGAATAAGGTGGAACGCGAAGTCAGATCAATTTTATTTCGTAACGTCTCAGATTCCAATCAAAGAACGGTTTACAAAAAGGGAAGTCTTATCCCTAATTGCTCAGCTTTTTGACCCAGCAGGTTGGTTAGGACCTGTCGTAATCGTAGCCAAAATGTTGATGCAACAGATTTGGAGCGATAAGACTGATTGGGATGAATTTTTATCGGAGACAAGTGGTCAAAAATGGACTCAGTTCTTAAAGGATTATGGGGCTTTAGATAATATTAAAATATGTCGTTGGATCGGGTTTAAACCGTCAGCCAAATTACAAGTCCATGGATTTTCGGACGCATCGGAAAAGGCATATGGGGCGTGCGTATATGTTCGAATTGAAAAAGAGAATGGTGCTATAGAGACAAATTTATTATTAGCCAAGTCGAAGGTAGCACCTCTTAAAACTGTATCCCTTCCAAGGTTGGAACTTTGTGGCGCCTTGTTGTTGTCGGATTTAATAGCCACAGTCAAAAAAGATTTGAATTTGGACGAAACTAGAACAAATTATTTTACTTGGAGTGATTCCATGATTGTTCTAGCATGGCTACAAAAACCGCCCAATACCTGGACTACTTTTGTCGCAAATAGAGTGTCGAAAATAGTTGAAAAGGTTGGTAAAGAGTGTTGGAGACATGTTAGTTCCTCTGACAATCCAGCGGATTTATTGAGTAGAGGTGTTCGACCTCAAGATTTAGTTGAAAATCGAGTTTGGTGGCATGGACCTTTATGGCTTAGTTCGAATAGTGCTCATTGGGAAACTTCAGTAGATAAAAGTGTCAGTACATGTGAAGAACAACGGATTCATAAGGCACTTTTTTCGTATTTCAAGTCGTATTATGACTTGACTCAAGATTTTTCGTCATATCCACGAATGCTTAGGGTAATGGCATATGTCCTACGAGGAATCAATGTTGTTCTTAAAATAGATGGACCCCGTTACACATCGTTAGAGGTTACGACAGAAGAAATAAATTTGGTTAAGGAAAAACTTATAATAGTTGCTCAGAAAGCTTCGTTTTCAAACGAATATTATAGCTTATCAAAAAAAGAGCCTATTCAGCATAGCAAAATTTCGAATTTAAACCCTTTTGTAGACGATAAAGGCATCATTCGTGTAGGAGGCAGATTGGCAAATGCGCCCAACTTATCATTTAATGAAAAATTCCCCATTATACTGTCTTCTAATTGCCATCTTGCTTTACTAATTGTGACATTTATCCATAAAGTAATATTGCATGGAGCAAACCAACTGATGCTAAGGGTTTTAAGAGCTGAATTTTTTATACCTCGAGCAAAGAATTTGATAAAAATGATCATAGGTCGCTGCAAAATATGTACTATTCAAAAGAAGGCAACACAGAATCAGATTATGGCAGCACTTCCTACTTCTCGAACAATAATTTCTCGTCCCTTCAGTAATACTGGGGTTGATTTTGCTGGACCCTTCGATATAAAGAATTATACGGGTCGCGCATGCTTGATAACCAAGGGTTACGTATGCATATTTGTGTGTTTTGCTACAAAGGCGATTCACTTAGAAGCTGTTAGTAGTTTGTCGACTGCAGCTTTTCTAGCGGTATTTCATAGATTTGTTGCACGTCGGGGGTACCCGCAAAATATATATTCTGACAATGGCACCAATTTCGTAGGAGCTTCAAGGGAAATGAAAGCTGAATTTCGCATCTTTCTAAATGGTTTAGGTTCTGAGGTAAATTCGGAATTTACAACGCATGGCTTAAAATGGCACTTTAACCCTGCAAGCGCACCTCACATGGGAGGTCTTTGGGAGGCAGGCGTTAAAAGCTTCAAATATCATTTTCGCAGAATCGCTGGGAACTTGAAATATACATTTGAAGAATTTGCCACGCTATTAGCTCGAATTGAGTCTTGTCTGAATTCAAGGCCATTATGTCCTATGAGTGAAAATGTAGATTGTTTAGACGTTCTTACTCCAGGGCACTTTTTGATTGGTGGACCAATGTTGTCTCCACCCGAAGTTGAGATTTCTGAAGCACCTTTATCTATCACAAATCGTTGGCAAAGAATAAAATCTTTAAATCAACAGTTGTGTATAAGATGGAAGGATGAATATCTAAAAGATATGCAAAAAAGACATAAATGGAAATTTATGCAGAAAAACCTTGAAATTGGTGACATGGTAGTTATTCGAGAGGACAATTTACCGACAAACGAATGGCGTTTAGGTCGGGTTGAGAAAGTACACTTAGGAAGAGATAGAAATGTCAGAGTTGTAGAGTTGAAAACGGCACGTGGTTCAGTTACAAGACCTGTTGTGAAGCTGGTAGTGCTTCCAACATACTAAAGTAATATTTTTAATAACATTTTTGCAGCATCATGGTCTCCAGCAAAAAGTATGCCGAAGGTAGAAATACCAATAGAATGGTTTGCCGTGTGTGCTGTAGAGACCACCCTTTACGTTTTTGTAAAGAATTTTTGAAGGAGGACTACGAAGAACGCATGCGACTAGTGTCGATTTATAAGTACTGTGCAGGGTGCTTGAGCCATGACCACACTTGGCGTACGTGCGAGAGTACTGGGAAATGTAGACGGTGTGGTGACATGCATCACACTTTGCTACACAAGCCTGTCGAAAGACCTCGTTCGTCTGGACAGCAAAATAAACGTGTCAAACGTTTGCGGAAAGGACCTCGTTCGTCCGACTGCCAAAATACTTCCCAAAGAACCTCGCGCAGACGTCAGAAGAGAAAGGGACCTAGTTCGTCCCAAGTATCTGCCAATAGACCTAGTTCGTCTAACGGCCAAGACAGCGAGAGTCCTAGTTCGTCTCGAGCTGTGGTTCCTGTAAATATGGGGAACAACTCAGCACCCAAAGGGAGAAACCGTTCGCAACGAAAGCTTGCGCAACTCAATATTCCGGTATCTGTTTACCACGTTAATCAGATGGTCATGCTGAAACCAACAGCGGTAATAAAAATTGTTGCGAAGGAAAGATATATCATAGAGCGAGCGGTGATAGATCCAAGTGCGGAAGATTCAACTATCTCTGATGATGTCGTCAAACGCTTGGGAGCCAAAACCATTAAAATTGGAAGCAGTTTGAAGTGCCTAGTTACGATTCGAGGTAATTACGGAATGAGCGTAACGGTGGAGACTTATGCTCGAGTTAAGCACAAATACAGTGTAGTCACTCCTTCACAAACAATCGATAGCGGTATTTTGGATGAATTCCCGGGGCTTCAATTGGCGGATCCTCAGTTTCATGTGTCCGCCCCGGTTCACATTACACTAGGAGGCGACGTGTATCCACGTATTATACGAAATGGAGTAGTTGGAGGAACTTTTGGCAAACCATTAGGTCAATTTTCAATATTTGGATACATTATTTCAGGAGCCTGCTCAAAATGATCATCAATGGGATGACTTCATTAAATTTTTCTTTTTTTTTCTTTCTTATTATTAAAATAAATGAATTTTATATTTTTTTGAATTGTTTCGTTCTTTTTTCCTTTTCTATATCTCTTTATTTTTTATCTAGCTTCATTTCTATTTAGCAAAAGACATTATTTTTGGTTGCAATACTGCAAGGCGGCCGGGATGTTCAAGTCCAAAGTGAGGGTATCGACATTCCCATTCCTGGTATCGATTTTGATTGAATTGACAGAGAAACTGAAGTCTTGGTGGCGCTGCAATCATCAAATATTTCTTTTTGAAATTATATTCTTTAAGACATTTTGTTCTAAAATGTAAAAATTGTAATTGTAATTGTTAACTTTTGCTCTCTATCGTTGTTGAACCGCCTTAACATTCAGTTGTTTGCTCGCGATTTTCGATTTTTTTTATACAACTTTAATAAAGGAAAGTTAATTAAATTAACTTTTTCTTATAGAAAAAATAATAAAAAAACAAATTGTGTTTTTTTATCTTTTTTTTTATTTTATTGTGGTTGCGGTTGCGCTGAGGTTCCACTCCCCCCTTTGGCTTATTTAACATCTATTGAAAAAGTTTTACAATATATACTGTTTTACAACAAAAAATAGGAATTATAAAGTAAATTTATGGTTTAGTACTATTTAAGGTAGTAATAATACTTATTGGTATCAAGAAAAATAAATGATTATGATATTAAACCTCAAAAGTTATTAAATTTTTGTCATTCATTTTATTTTATTTATTTATTCAAGAATTTAGTTATTTATTTAGTCATTTTATTAAGTTATTTATTTCGTTATTTATTTATGTAATTATTTATTTCAATCTTTATTTATATAATTATTTATTCAATTCTTTATTTTAGTTTATTTAATTAATTATTTATTTAATTATTTTATTAAGTTATCTATTTCATTATTTATTTATGTAATTATTTATTTATTTAATTATTTTATTAAGTTATTTATTTCATTATTTATTTATGTAATTATTAATTTAATTCATAATTTATTCAATTCTTTATCTAATTATTTATTTATTTAATTATTTATGTGATTAATTATTTAATTATTTATTTAATAATTTATTTAAATATTTAATTAATTATATATATATATATATATATATATATATATATTTAATTATTTATTTAATTGAACTTTATTTTAATCATTTTATTTTATTTTGTACTTCTATCAACTTACTTAAGAATTTTAATTGTATTTTCTATAATTTCAGCTGTTTTATTTCAAAGTTAATTTTTTTATTTAATTTATTTTATGTTCTTTTCTTGTAACGAATTTATTATAAATTTTGGATTTAGAATAAATCGTATTTAAGTTATTTATAAAAATCTCATTATTTTTATTCAATTCAAGTCAAATTTAACAACTAAAGTTATTTGACATACAATTAATTCTTCTTATTTAAGTTTCTTTAAGTAAAAATTGTAAAGAACTCTTTTAAAAAAAAGTCTTTATAATTTAAGTAGTTGTAAAGTACTGAATTTTATTTACAATATTTAATCTTAAGAACTAACAATAAAATCTTAAATCTAAAGAGAACACATGCGTGCCTAATGCTACGCATGTATTCATTGCTTATTACTCTGTGGGGTTATTTAGAGATGAACCCACAAGTAGTAACAATAAAATCTTATCACACAAGTGATAGTTTTAGTTTTTATTATATCTTTAATGACAAGTATTTCTTTAAAAATATCAATTGTTATCTCAAATAATGTTTTCTTGATTTTTAGCAATGACACTTCTAAGAAAATAAAAAATATAAAATTATGTTCAATTATATTTGAACATTCTGCGGGGGGGAGAAAGTGATTAAAGCTATTTGTCTTAATTTAATCATACGTCTTATCAATAAAATAATAAGAATTATAATAATAACTATTACTAATAATAAAGATGTATGCCCAGTCACATGATGAAACGAAATGCCTCTCAGTTCGATATTATACTTTTTTAACTCATCGATATGGTCTCTTAGTTGTGAAATCACTCGACTGTGATTTATCAGAACATTTCCCAATGGTTTTATCGATTGAATTTCCTCTGTTTCGACATCTCTTGTTAGAAAGGCGTGGAATTTATTATTAACCCTTGCTTGAACGTTGTGCATGGCCTCCAACGTAATCTCTTCAATTCTCGCGGTACAGTCCTCGTCTAAACTTAGAATACCTTGGCGAGGAAGGTCCATGATTGTTTGCTGAGCGTTTTGACATTTTAGATGTGCTGATGCGTTCTTAAAAACCTTGAACAGCCAATTGCCTCTGGCGCTTAGCTCCATCCAAAAGGGAACGGCATCCACTTCGTTATATGAACAGTTGAGAACAGTGTGTGGTTTTAAAGGTGATAACTCACATTCATTAGACACGGCATCTATCCATGGAATATTTTCTTCGCATACAATTTCTTTGCTTAAAGTTCGTTTACAATGAAAGGCGTCCTTTTCGTAATTATACACAATATATGGAGCTTTAATTTTTGCCGTTAATACAATCTCATCTTTAATAAATGGAACTGGAATTATTTTGTAGATTTGTGATGATTGACGATTAAAGAGTGGTATTTTCAAATCAATAATGAGTTGGTTTCCTAAAAATGTGCCCGTTCCAGTTAAAAGATGCCACATCTCTTTCAGCTCTGTACCGCTTCGTTTTCCTGGCAACATAAACCTTTCACACTCCTCTATGATTTCCTGTAACTGTTTAGTCACCATAAAAAACCGTATGGATTCTCTATACAAAATGAGGTTCTTTTACAGTATCACTTATATTTTGGATCTTTGATTTTATTTCTTCAAAGTGAGTGTTTACTTCTTCTGTTGTTCTTTTAAGTAGGTTTACCGTAGAATCAACCACCGATGTCTGCCTTTTGGATAATTTATATTCTTTTGATTTTCCAACAGTGATTTCATGTTCTCTTCAAGAGCCTGTCGGTCGTCCTCATCTATCATTGAAAATAGAATATGATATAAAGAACCTATAAACTTAAACGGAGCCTCTATCTTTTTTCTGGAACCTATGTTGAATAACTCGTTGGTGGTTTTTATTTTGTTGACTTTATACTCCATGTTATTTAATACTCTCCAGCATTGTTCTTTAAAAGTGTCGATTTTGGGACATATTTCTCTAGACCTCTTAAGTACGTCGGCTGCTGTTTCCAAGGTTTCAAAATACGTTTTGATGCCATAATAAATAATTATATTCCAAGAAGACGATACGATGTTTATGTGACTTATTGGATCCAAATAAATCACTGAATTTTCTTTTATTGTTTCCACTTTTGTTAACGCTTGTGTACTAATTATAAACAACAAGTTCAACAATAATATTATTGGTAAATACATTTTCTTCTTTTTTGGTTGTTTGATTGTCATATTGACTTGAGCAGTAGTTGTATCAGCATCCTTAATTTGTTGATATGCTCCATCATTTTGATATTCTAATGGGCATAACTTGTTTGTTGGCCTCTTTGTTATGCCGTTCTGCGTTTTGATAGTAGCTACTCTGACTATTTCGTCTTTTCCTGGATGAACCTCCGTTACTCTACCTAACGGCCAGCGAGCGGGATGAGACTCTTCATTTTTTATTATTACAATTTGCCCATTTTCAATGTTCGAATACGTTTTTTCCATTTTGCTCTTTGCTGCAAGGTCCCTAGTTATTTTTCCACTGCTTCCAAAAATGATTTTTCATTTTCTGCAGCAACTTCCATCTACGTTGTCGAATGTATGACCTCCGTTACACCAAATTTGTAAAATACTTCATCTCTGAGAAATCTTATGACAGACTTGGTAGTTGCCTTCGTTAAAGCTTTTAATAAAACAAACTTTGTTTTATGATCTAAAACTATAAAAATGAATGTGTTGCCTGCTTTTGTTCTGGGATATGGTCCATGAAAATCTATGTAGATTTTCTGAAATGGTCTTTGCGTCAGGACCTCATTTCCCATAGGTGGACGTAAAATCTGTTTAGGATGCTTTCACTAATTGCATGTTGAACACTATCTAACATGTTCTCGAATAAGTTTCACCTTTGAAGGCCAATAGAAATATTCTCGAATATTGTAAAGAGTTTTGCCTATACCTCCATGAGAAGTGTTTTCAACATGTGATTTTTCTATAATATTGTCTGTCAGTCCCTGTGGCAACCAAATTTTCCAACATTCATCTTCATCGTCTATGTCATTTCTGTTAAATTTCACTCTTTTGTACACTATTCCATCATCTACCTTCACATCGGGTAATCTCTCTCTATTTTGTTCGATAGTATCTATCAATGCTAAATAATCTTTGCTTTTAAAAAATTCCGAATTAAAATCGATAAGGCTTTTAGTACCCTTCCTGTGCTCTATGTTAAACTTGAAGCCATGTAGTTTTAAACTCCACCTAGCCAATCTGCCGTTAAGGTCCTGATGTCTCATGAGCCACTTCAAACTGGAATGGTCTGTTATCACAGTAAAATCCATCAGTTCGATGTATTGGCGGAATTTTTCAATTGCCAATACAACAGCCAGACATTCCTTCTCGGTGGTTGAGTAATTTCTCTGAGCTGTGTTCAGCTTTTTCGAGTACTACTCAATGGGGTGCTCGTTTTCTTCTTCATCTTTTTGAAACAGAACTGCCCCTACACCTACATTTGAAGCGTCACACTGGACAAAAATGGCTTTTCGAAATCAGGACTAGAAAGGATTGGGCTAGTTACTAACGCTGTTTGAGTTCCTCATAAGATGTCAAAGCTTCGGGAGTCAAAATGAACTTAGAGGATCTCTTTAGAGTGTCAGTAAGAGGTGCTGTTAGTATTGAAAAATCGTTTATAAACCGACAATACCATCCTACTGTGACCAGAAATCTTCAAAATTCTTTTTGATTCTGTGGTGGTTTGATATCTAATATTGCCCCTACCTTGCCTTCGTCCGGCTTCAGCTTTCCTCCTCCCACAATGTAGCCTAAATATTTTAGCTCTTTATAGCAGCATTTAGACTTAGCCATGTTGATTGTGAGGCCTGCTTGGGTTAACTTTTGCCCTACGGTTCTTAACATGTCGATGTGATCGGGGATGTTGGAAGATACTACTAATAAGTCATCTAAGTAAACGAGCACCCTATCTTTCAGCTCATACGGCACCACTTTATCCATCAATCGACAAAGCCGCTTTGCAGAGTTGCACAGTCTGAAAGGCATCACTTTAAATTGATATTGTGGCCTACCCGGGACTGTGAACGCTGTCTTCGGTCTACTCTCTTCGGCTAAAGGGATCTGCCAAGAGGCATCCTTTAAGTCGATTGCTGAGATAAAATGAGAGTCGCCTAGCCTAGCTAATAAGCCGTCGATGTTAGGAAGAGGATAAGAGTCCTTTTTGGTGACTTCATTCAACTCCCTAGCACAGCCTGTTCTTACCGGGCTTCATCACCAGAGTTGTCCTATTATTCCATTCTGACCTTGTTGTCACCTCGATCACATCTAGCTCTAGCATTCTGCCAAGTTCCTCATAAATAAGCTTCTGCACTGGGAAATGACGCATTTTCTTAGCGGGTGCGTTTCCTGTGTCTATGGAGTGCTTTTCTAAGGTTGTTTTGTCTAATCCATACTGTGTATAACACAAGAATGAAATCTTAGTCTTTTCTAAAAGTTTATTTTGGTTTGGTGTCAAATCATGTAATTTTACATCTTCTCCTACTGAAATTTCATTTATGCTATCTTCATCTAAACAAAGTTTTATGCCAATTTTTTTCCAAAAATCATACCCTAGTATTAATTCCTGGCTCAAGTTAGGCACTAGGTAGAGAATTGTCTCTACTGATCTATTTCCATACTTAACAGCTGTCTTTATCTTACCAACTATTAAATGTTTTTTCCGTCGGCCGTCCTTACGGATGATTTGTAGGCAAGTATGTTAGCATCTAGTTTTCTGACATTTTCGAGACAATTTCTATCTAGACAACTAACTAAGGCTCCGCTATCTAAGAGTCCTTGGAATTTTTCACCTAATATGTCAACCGCCATGTAAGGCCTTATGTCATCTTCGAAGCCTAATGTGGTTGAAGCGATGACTTTTCTCTCTTTTTTTCGCTTTTGGTATCTGTTTCTAGTCTTTAAAATTTTTGAACTTATTGCTGACATATCGGCAAAAATCTCAGCTCTTGTTTTGTCATAAATTTCTAATCGTTCTTCATAGGAAAGATTAGGATTTACCGAAGTTCGAACAAGACTCTGAGGATTTGTACTAGAAGATTGGTCAGATGAAATTGGATAAGCTTGTGCTGATAAAATAGATTCCGATTTGGTGGCATTCGAACTTTCGTTTGGAGATTGTGTTAAATTAATAAGATCAAGTTTTCCTTTTACTACTAAATCATTCTGAAGTTTAGTTAGTGATTTCTGGTCGTCAAATTGCTTATTATCGCTATCCCTTGATTAAATAAAATCTAAAAATTTGTCGTTTACTGGGTCTCTTTTAAACTTTAACATGTCGTCCCAGACTTCCGCATGCTCTTGTGTTGGTTTCCCAAACATCTTGGACAAGTCGGGCTGGTAACATCCTCGAACCCACATTTGTAACAAAAAAGCTTCCTTTGTGCAACAGGGCATTCAACAAACGAATGTTCAGGGGCCATACAGTTCCAACAAGTAAGTTGTTTTGCTGTAACATTGTCCCTCTGTAGCGCTTCTATTTGTTGAGCTTGTTCTTCGTCTATATCTGATTCACATATGTCCGCTTCATATATCCTACGGCTGTTTCCGAGAGGCATGCGGTTAGAGGATCTTTTGGCAATGTTCCTCTCTGGTCTAAATTGTTCCTCTCTGGTCTAAATTGTCTATTCTAATCGGATAAATAAGTTGAGCTAATCCGTCTTTTAAGTTGTCTTTCACCATTTTTACCAATTCGCTTTCCGCGACATGGACCCTCATTTGGTTCTTCAACTTAACTATCTCCGAAATGAAATTATCTGCCGATTCTCCTGAAGCTTGCCTACGTTCCATAATCTTTCTTTGGATCTCAAAATCGCTGTCAAAGTTTCTGAACTTTTTGATCATAAAGTATTTGAAAGTATGCCAGTTACATATCGGGTATTTCATCCTAAAAGACCAAAACCAATTGCTGGCAGCACCCGTCACCAAATGATGAAAGCCTTTCATCACAATCTCCCATGAGCAGTTATAATCCTGCTTGAACACATAGTCTTCCACAGTCAGTGATTTATTCGTCCCGTCATATTTGATACCCCATTTTTCTTACTGGTTTATCGCCTAACCGTTCTACTACCTGAGCTTTGATCTGAATTGTCTAACCCTGGGTACTGTTGAGTATTATTGTTTGAATCACTGAAAACTGGCTGGGGCACATAAGGTGGTCTATGTTGGGGATTGTTTGGTGGAAAATAAGGTTGTTGAGGTGGCCTACTAAAATTATTAAATGGTGTTTAATAGTTGTAGCTTGGACCGAAACCTCGATTGTCCGAAGCATTAGAGTTTTCAAATGGGTTTACTCTTTCTGAGCGCAAAGACTCTCTAATAAGTTGTGGCAACATAAGTTGCATGTTTTGTACCTCTCTTATTATAGAGTCTTGAGCAGCTTGCACAGAGGCACTAACATAGTCCCTAATCGCTTGGTCGTCTTCGTTTTGAACCGGATTTCGTTCGTTATTATCGGATTGTAAGTTTCTATTTGGCTGAGACATGTTCATGTTTCTTCTTACTGTGTCACTTTCTTGTCCGCTAATTACCCTAGCTGTTAGGCTACTGTAAGTTGGTGTAGTTATACTGGGATCAGTATCTGGGGAAGAATGTGTCTGAGGTCCGTGTCCTGGTGGAAACCTTATCGACATTAACGGAGTTATAGCACTAGTAGAAGTAATGGGTACTGTATTTTGGGACGTTGTTGTAGTTGTACCAATTGGGTTTTCAGCTAAATTGTCACTACTTACTGGATTACGACTGGATGACCTTTCCACTTGGTTTGGCAGCACATTCACAAAAAAGTTTTCGTGCCAAGAATAAATAAGTCGATCTTTTGACTGGAAGCTAAAATACACTGAACATTTGACGAGACATTGATTAGAAGTGGATGACCAATGAGAAAGGACGGACTTGAGATGATAGGAGCTGCTCATTTGATATGAGGATCCTCAGGACCTCCGTCCTGGACAGGCTGCCCACCCCATATGACATGATGAAGTCATCCTATGACAATTCTCCTTGCCTGAAATCTGGAGAAGTGTCCCTAAATTGTAAAACTTACCGCAAATTCAGTCTAAGAGTCCCATATCAACCATGAATTAATGGAATTACCACATCATTTCAATGTTTTTGTACATATTTTTATTATAAAAATAAAGTCAAAATAAAATATACCTAGTATATTGAAATATAAATGATGTTCTACATCTATTGATAAAGTTTTACAATATATACTGTTTTACAACAAAAAATAGGAATTATAAAGTAAATTTATGGTTTAGTACTATTTAAGGTAGTAATAATACTTATTGGTATCAAGAAAAATAAATGATTATGATATTAAACCTCAAAAGTTATTAAATTTTTGTCATTCATTTTAATATAATTTATAATTATTTATTTAATTCTTTATTTAGTTATTTAATTAATTAATTATTTATTTAATTATTTAATTAAGTTATTTATTTCATTATTTATTTATGTAATTATTTATTTAATTCATAATTTATTCAATTCTTTATCTAATTATTTATTTATTTAATTATTTATGTGATTAATTATTTAATTATTTATTTAATAATTTATTTAAATAAATAATTATATATATATATATATATATATATATATATATATATATATATATATATATATATATATATATATATTTAATTATTTATTTAATTGAACTTTATTTTTTTAATCAAATTTAGACTTTAATTAAGATTTATTTTGTACTTCTATTAACTTACTTAAGAAATTTAATTGTATTTTCTATAACTTCAGCTGTTTTATTTCAAAATTTATTTTTTTTATTTAATTTATTTTATGTTCTTTTCTTGTAACGAATTTATTATAAATTTTAGATTTAGAATAAATCGTATCTAAGTTATTTATAAAAAGCTCATTATTTTTATTCAATTAAAGTCAAATTTAACAACTAAAGTTATTTGACATACAATTAATTCTTCTTATTCAAGTTTCTTTAAGTAAAAAATCTAATTAGAATTTATTCAAAATAGCATATTTTTATTTTAGGTTAAGTCCATTTTTAGTTTTATTATGTATTTATTTATATTATGTATTTCTTTATATTAGGTATTTATTTATAAGTATATAAGAATAAATTTATAATAAAGGTTATCTAGTCATTTTACCGTATGTATGTGTATTAACGTAAAGTTAAGTAGTTACTCTAACGTATGCACATGTATTTCAGAAGAGTTAGGTAGTTACTCTAACGTAAGCACATGTACTTAAGTAGCGTTATGTAGTTGCTCTAACGTAAGTACAATTATACAATTACAATATAATTATAGTCACATAAGAATAAGTATATAACTCTAAATAATCATATATAGTAACAATAATTAGATGTCTACAAATATAATTAGGTATAAGTATATAAATTTAGTTTTAGAAACAATACAATATAAGTTTAAGTATAATTTTAGATTAAGTATAGTTAAGTATGTAAGTTCAATTTTAGCAAATAGAATATAAGTTTAAGTTTTAATTTTAGATTAAGTTTAGTATGTAAATTCAAATTTAGAAAATATAATATAAGTTTAAGTATAATTTTAGGTTAAGTATATATATATTTTGTTAAGTATAATTAGGTATAAGTTTAATAATATAGTTTAATATATATTAATATAGTTTAAGTTTTAATTTTTAGATTAAGTATAGTTAAGTATAAGTATATAAATTAAATTTTTAGAAAATATAATAATTTAAGTTTTAATTTTTAGGTTAAGTTTTAAGTAATTCAAGTAGTAATGTAAGTCCGGTATAGCAATCTTTAGGTAATAATATGTAAGTCAGGTAGATAGGTTGGCTTGGCAGCACATTCACAAAAAAGTTTTCGTGCCAAGAATAAATAAGTCGATCTTTTGACTGGAAGCTAAAATACACTGAACATTTGACGAGACATTGATTAGAAGTGGATGTCATTTCTGTTAAATTTCACTCTTTTGTACACTATTCCATCATCTACCTTCACATCGGGTAATCTCTCTCTATTTTGTTCGATAGTATCTATCAATGCTAAATAATCTTTGCTTTTAAAAAATTCCGAATTAAAATCGATAAGGCTTTTAGTACCCTTCCTGTGCTCTATGTTAAACTTGAAGCCATGTAGTTTTAAACTTCACCTAGCCAATCTGCCGTTAAGGTCCTGATGTCTCATGAGCCACTTCAAACTGGAATGGTCTGTTATCACAGTAAAATCCATCAGTTCGATGTATTGGCGGGATTTTTCAATTGCCAATACAACAGCCAGACATTCCTTCTCGGTGGTTTACCCTGGGCTCTGCTCAATTTATCAGAATATGAGAAGCAAATTTAAATCTGAATCAAATGTATTGTGGAATAACTCAACGCAATGTACTCAAAAGAAAGCTCTATGGCAGACAAGAGATATTAACACACAAAAAACTATATTAAATATGGATAAAAATGATTTAAGGATATATGTAGGTATCATAACTGGACATAATAACTTAAGGTACTTCTTGAAAAAAATACGCTTAAGAAATGACGATATGTGTAGATGGTGCAACGAAGAAGAAGAAGATACATACCACTTCCTTTGTCAATGTGTTGCACTATCTAACAATCGATTTAAATGTTTTGATTCTTACTTTTTTCAGAATCTAGAAGATCTAAGGAACGTGCATCCTCTAAAGATGATAAAATATATCAAATTGTCGAAGATTTATGTGAACTGATAAAGGAGGAAAACAAAATGTGCTAAATGTTGGTAATGCTTCTCGAAATGAAGCTTCTTAATCGAGGACGCACTATGGATCAACACCTATGGTCTTGTGCATAATCTTACAGTTTTCTGTGAGGTCCTCCTATCTAATCTAATCTAATCTTCTCGGTGGTTGAGTAATTTCTCTGAGCTGTGTTCAGCTTTTTCGAGAAATACTCAATGGGGTACTCGTTTTCTTCTCCATCTTTTTGAAACAGAACTGTCCCTACACCTACATTTGAAGCGTCACACTGGACAAAAAATGGCTTTTCGAAATCAGGACTAGAAAGGATTGGGCTAGTTACTAAACGCTGTTTGAGTTCCTCATAAGATGTCAAAGCTTCGGGAGTCAAAATGAAGCTAGAGGATTTCTTTAGAGTGTCAGTAAGAGGTGCTGTTAGTATTGAAAAATCGTTTATAAACCGACGATACCATCCTACTGTGGCCAGAAATCTTCTAACTTCTTTTTGATTCTGTGGGGGTTTGATATCTAATATTGCCCCTACCTTGCCTTCGTCCGGCATCAGCTTTCCTCCTCCCACAATGTAGCCTAAATATTTTGGCTCTTTATAGCAGAATTTAGACTTAGCCATGTTGATTGTGAGGCCTGCTTGGGTTAACTTTTGCCCTACGGTTCTTAACATGTCGATGTGATCGGGGAAGTTGGAAGATACTACTAACAAGTCATCTAAGTAAACGAACACCCTATCTTTCAGCTCATACGGCACCACTTTATCCATCAATCGACAAAGCCGCTGGGCAGCGTTGCACAGTCCGAAAGGCATCACTTTAAATTGATATTGTGGCCTACCCGGGACTGTGAACGCTGTCTTCGGTCTACTCTCTTCGGCTAAAGGGATCTGCCAAAAGGCATCCTTTAAGTCGATTGCTGAGATAAAATGAGAGTCGCCTAGCCTAGCTAATAAGCCGTCGATGTTAGGAAGAGGATAAGAGTCCTTTTTGGTGACTTCATTCAACTCCATTCATCGAGACATAGCCTGTTCTTACCGGGCTTCATCACCAGAGTTGTCCTATTATTCCATTCTGACCCTGTTGTCACCTCGATCACATCTAGCTCTAGCATTCTGCCAAGTTCCTCATAAAAAATCTTCTGCACTGCGGAACTCACTGGGAAATGACGCATTTTCTTAGCGGGTGCGTTTCCAGTGTCTATGGAGTGCTTTTCTAAGGTTGTTTTGTCTAATCCATACTGTGTATAACACAAGAATGAAATCTTAGTCTTTTCTAAAAGTTTATTTTGGTTTGGTGTCAAATCATGTAATTTTACATCTTCTCCTACTGAAATTTCATTTATGCTATCTTCATCTAAACAAAGTTTTATGCCAATTTTTTTCCAAAAATCATACCCTAGTATTAATTCCTGGCTCAAGTTAGGCACTAGGTAGAGAATTGTCTCTACTGATCTATTTCCATACTTAACAGCTGTCTTTATCTTACCAACTATTAAATGTTTTTTCCGTCGGCCGTCCTTACGGATGATTTGTAGGCAAGTATGTTAGCATCTAGTTTTCTGACATTTTCGAGACAATTTCTATCTAGACAACTAACTAAGGCTCCGCTATCTAAGAGTCCTTGGAATTTTTCACCTAATATGTCAACCGCCATGTAAGGCCTTATGTCATCTTCGAAGCCTAATGTGGTTGAAGCGATGACTTTTCTCTCTTTTTTTCGCTTTTGGTATCTGTTTCTAGTCTTTAAAATTTTTGAACTTATTGCTGACATATCGGCAAAAATCTCAGCTCTTGTTTTGTCATAAATTTCTAATCGTTCTTCATAGGAAAGATTAGGATTTACCGAAGTTCGAACAAGACTCTGAGGATTCGTACTAGAAGATTGGTCAGATGAAATTGGATAAGCTTGTGCTGATAAAATAGATTCCGATTTGGTGGCATTCGAACTTTCGTTTGGAGATTGTGTTAAATTAATAAGATCAAGTTTTCCTTTTACTACTAAATCATTCTGAAGTTTAGTTAGTGATTTCTGGTCGTCAAATTGCTTATTATCGCTATCCCTTGATTAAATAAAATCTAAAAATTTGTCGTTTACTGGGTCTCTTTTAAACTTTAACATGTCGTCCCAGACTTCCGCATGTTCTTGTGTTGGTTTCCCAAACATCTTGGACAAGTCGGGCTGGTAACATCCTCGAACCCACATTTGTAACAAAAAAGCTTCCTTTGTGCAACAGGGCATTCAACAAACGAATGTTCAGGGGCCATACAGTTCCAACAAGTAAGTTGTTTTGCTGTAACATTGTCCCTCTGTAGCGCTTCTATTTGTTGAGCTTGTTCTTCGTCTATATCTTATTCACATATGTCCACTTCATATACCCTATGGCTGTTTCCGAGAGGCATGCGGTTAGAGGATCTTTTGGCAATGTTCCTCTCTGGTCTAAATTGTTCCTCTCTGGTCTAAATTGTCTATTCTAATCGGATAAATAAGTTGAGCTAATCCGTCTTTTAAGTTGTCTTTCACCATTTTTACCAATTCGCTTTCCGCGACATGGACCCTCATTTGGTTCTTCAACTTAACTATCTCCGAAATGAAATTATCTGCCGATTCTCCTGAAGCTTGTCTACGTTCCATTATCTTTCTTTGGATCTCAAAATCGCTGTCAAAGTTTCTGAACTTTTTAATCATAAAGTATTTGAAAGTATGCCAGTTACATATCGGGTATTTCATCCTAAAAGACCAGAACCAATTGCTGGCAGCACCCGTCACCAAATGATGAAAGCCTTTCATCACAATCTCCCATGAGCAGTTATAATCCTGCTTGAACACAAAGTCTTCCACAGTCAGTGATTTATTCGTCCCGTCATATTTGATACCCCATTTTTCTTACTGGTTTATCGCCTAACCGTTCTACTACCTGAGCTTTGATCTGAATTGTCTAACCCTGGATACTGTTGAGTATTATTGGGTGAATCACTGAAAACTGGCTGGGACACATTAGGTGGTCTATGTTGGGGATTGTTTGACGCAAAGACTCTCTAATAAGTTGTGGCAACATAAGTTGCATGTTTTGTACCTCTCTCATTATAGAGTCTTGAGCAGCTTGCACAGAGGCACTAACATAGTCCCTAATGGCTTGGTCGTCTTCGTTTCGAACCGGATTTCGTTCGTTATTATCGGATTGTAAGTTTCCATTTGGCTGAGACATGTTTATGTTTCTTCTTTCTGTGTCACTTTCTTGTCCGCTAATTACCCTAGCTGTTAGGCTACTGTAAGTTGGTGTAGTTATACTGGGATCAGTATCTTTGGAAGAATGTGTCTGAGGTCCGTGTCCTGGTGGAAACCTTATCGACATTAACGGAGTTATAGCACTAGTAGAAGTAATGGGTACTGTATTTTGGGACGTTGTTGTAGTTGTACCAATTGGGTTTTCAGCTAAATTGTCACTACTTACTGGATTACGACTAGATGACCTAAGATTCCTGGTGCTCATCCTGATTCAACAATTTAAAAAAAAAACAAACCTACAACTGCCGAGTTACAGAAATCCAAATAACAAAACAAATGTCTAATGCAAAAATGATTAAGTCTGAATCTCAATTTATTTTAAGAAATTGTTTAAATGTAAATTTGTTTGTAAAAACAAATATCTGATAATATGTTCATTCGTTTACATTAAAATTTGTACAAATTATTACAAAATATTACGGAAAGTCGTTCGTTTACCCACAACTCAGTAAACAGAGAGAATTTTTGAGAAAAAGTGACAGTTTATTTGCTGAGTATTTGTAATATGTTACGGGGAAAATTTTTGCTTGTAAAAGTTCAGTAACAACAACAACATGAATAAAAAAACGTAAACAAAAGAAAAACAGGCAGTTGAAAATTTGCCGCAATTTTTATTAAGTTACCAATTTGAAGTAAAAGAAATACAATTATCTAAATTAAAGTTAAAAAGTATATAACTAATTAAAAATTAAAAGCTTAGGTCATTTTTTATTTATTTATTGCCTTTTGTATTGTTTTTTTTCTTATTGTTTTGATTTTCTTACTGGATTTTTACAAATTTTCTGTTCGTTTACTTTTCTTGTACAAATGATTTGGTGAGAATAAATTCGTTCATTTATTCAGTAAATACTCAGCTTACTGGAATTTTACAAGAAAGTAAACGAATAGACTTAATATTTAAGTGTAAAAAAAACATATATGTAATGTTATCTGTTGTCAGTCTTTAAAAAAAAACTTAGCCTTAAAATCGTTGCTAGAATATTGTTAATATAATATTTTAAATACTTAGTTGCAAGAAAAATATGATCTAAACAAATTTAGAATATAAGAATTAGTTTATATGTTTTATGTGTTTTGGAACTTTCCACTTGGTTTGGCAGCACATTCACAAAAAAGTTTTCGTGCCAAGAATAAATAAGTCGATCTTTTGACTGGAAGCTAAAATACACTGAACATTTGACGAAACATTGATTAGAAGTGGATGACCAATGAGACCGGACGGACTTGAGATGATAGGAGCTGCTCATTTGATATGAGGATCCTCAGGACCTCCGTCCTGGACAGGCTGCCCACCCCATATGACATGATGAAGTCATCCTATGACAATTCTCCTTGCCTGAAATCTGGAGAAGTGTCCCTAAATTGTAAAACTTACCGCAAATTCAGTCTAAGAGTCCCATATCAACCATGAATTAATGGAATTACCACATCATTTCAATGTTTTTATACCCTTCACCAATAGGTGAAAGGGTATTATAAGTTTGTGATTCCGTTTGTAATTTTTTTATTAGTGATCGTAGACCCCATAAAAATTATACCGATCGACTCAGAATCGGGAGGAGAATCGATTAAGCGATGTCCGTCTGTCTGTCTGTCTGTCTGTCTGTCCGTCCGTCTGTCTGTCTGTCTGTTGAAATCAAGTTTCTGAAGCCCCTGGAGGATGGACTTACATAAATTATATATGAGATTTTAGGAAATTCTCCCGCAATGAACGCTATTAAATTTCATTAAAATCGGTTTATAAACACCGAAAATATCAAAAAACTACCAAAAATTAGACGAAAATTTTAAAATTTTTGATTGAAACACACTTTTAAATAACAAGAGAAAAAAGATACTCCTGGTGTACATGTGATAATATGTTATATATCTGATTGTAGGAAATAGTTTCCCAAAGCACTCTGTAAAATTTTACCAAAATCGGTCCATAAACAACTGAGATATCGCCAAAACACTGAATTTGATGTATCGCAAATTGCCCAAAGTTCGCATTAGAGAATGTTTGTTGAAAAATTGAAATGCAGAAATAGGAAAAACCATCCTCCTTTAGCACGGACCTACATAAATTTTATATCAGATTTTAAGAAATTCCCCCGCTAAGCACGTTATTAAATTTTATCAAAAGCGGTCCATAAACAATTGAGATATCGCCATAACACTGCATTTGATGTACAGCAAATTGCCCAAGGTACGTGTCTAAGAAATTTTGTTTACATTTTGTAAGTATTGTTTCAGCGATATCTCAGGTGTTTATGGACCGATTGTGATGAAATTTGACATCGTTCTTTGTGTGAGGATTTTCTAAAATCTATGCTCCACAAATCTGATTACGAATACCATTCAAACTGTACCGATCAACTCAGAATCGGCAGGAGAATCGATTTCGCGACCTCCGTCCGTCCGTCCGTCTGTTTGTCTGTCCGTCCGTCTGTTTGTTTGTCCGTCCGTCTGTTTTTTTGTCCGTCCGTCTACCTGTCTGTAATTTTTATACCCTTCACCAATAGGTGAAAGGGTATTATAAGTTTGTGATTCCGTTTGTAATTTTTTTATTAGTGATCGTAGACCCCATAAAAATTATACCGATCGACTCAGAATCGGGAGGAGAATCGATTAAGCGATGTCCGTCTGTCTGTCTGTCTGTCTGTCTGTCCGTCCGTCTGTCTGTCTGTCTGTTGAAATCAAGTTTCTGAAGCCCCTGGAGGATGGACTTACATAAATTATATATCAGATTTTAGGAAATTCTCCCGCAATGAACGCTATTAAATTTCATTAAAATCGGTTTATAACCACCGAAAATATCGAAAAAATACCAAAAATTAGACGAAAATTTGAAAATTTTTGATTGAAACACACTTTTAAATAACAAGAGAAAAAAGATACTCGTGGTGTACATGTAATAATATATTATATATCAGATTGTAGGAAATATTTTCCCAAAGCACTCTGTAAAATTTCATCAAAATCGGTCCATAAACAACTGAGATATCGCCAAAACACTGAATTTGATGTATCGCAAATTGCCCAAAGAACACATTAGAGAATGTTTGTTGAAAAAATTAAATGCAGAAATAGGAAAAACTATCCTCCTTTAGTACGGACCTACATAAATTTTATATCAGATTTTAGGAAATTCCCCCACCAAGCACGTTATTAAATTTTATCAAAAGCGGTCTATAAACAATTGAGATATCGCCATAACACTACATTTGATGTACAGCAAATTGCCCAAAGTACGTGTCTAAGAAATTTTGTTTACATTTTGTAAGTATTGTTTCAGCGATATCTCAGGTGTTTATGGACCGATTGTGATGAAATTTGACATCGTTCTTTATGGGAGGATTTTCTAAAATCTGATATATATACTCCACAAATCTGATTATGAATACCATTCAAATTGTACCGATCAACTCAGAATCGGCACAAGAATCGATTTCGCGACCTCCGTCCGTCTGTCCGTCCGTCTATTTGTTTGCCCGTCCGTCCGTCTGTTTGTTTGTCCGTCCGTCTATATGTCCGTCCGTCTACCTGTCTGTCCTTTTTATACCTTCACCAATAGGTGAAAGGGTATTATAAGTTTGTGATTCCGTTTGTAATTTTTTTATTAGTGATCGTAGACCCCATAAAAATTATACCGATCGACTCAGAATCGGGAGGAGAATCGATTAAGCGATGTCCGTCTGTCTGTCTGTCTGTCCGTCCGTCTGTCTGTCTGTCTGTCTGTCTGTCTGTTGAAATCAAGTTCCTGAAGCCCCTGGAGGATGGACTTACATAAATTATATATCAGATTTTAGGAAATTCTCCCGCAATGAACGCTATTAAATTTCATTAAAATCGGTTTATAAACACCGAAAATATCGAAAAAATACCAAAAATTAGACGAAAATTTGAAAATTTTTGATTGAAACACACTTTTAAATAACAAGAGAAAAAAGATACTCCTGGTGTACATGTGATAACATGTTATATATCAGATTGTAGGAAATATTTTCCCAAAGCACTCTAAAATTTCATTAAAATCGGTCCATAAACAACTGAGATATCGCCAAAACACTGAATTTGATGTATCGCAAATTGCCCAAAGAACACATTAGAGAATGTTTGTTGAAAAAATTAAATGCAGAAATAGGAAAAACTATCCTCCTTTAGTACGGACCTACATAAATTTTATATCAGATTTTAGGAAATTCCCCCACCAAGCACGTTATTAAATTTTATCAAAAGCGGTCTATATACAATTGAGATATCGCCATAACACTACATTTGATGTACAGCAAATTGCCCAAAGTACGTGTCTAAGAAATTTTGTTTACATTTTGTAAGTATTGTTTCAGCGATATCTCAGGTGTTTATGGACCGATTGTGATGAAATTTGACATCGTTCTTTATGGGAGGATTTTCTAAAATCTGATATATATACTCCACAAATCTGATTATGAATACCATTCAAATTGTACCGATCAACACAGAATCGGCACAAGAATCGATTTCGCGACCTCCGTCCGTCTGTTTGTATGCCCGTCCGTCCGTCTGTTTGTTTGTCCGTCCGTCTATATGTCCGTCCGTCTACCTGTCTGTCCTTTTTTCTGTTGTAGTCAAGTTTTTGGAGCTCCTGTTTTGTCCATATCTCAGATGTTTATTTTGATGAAGTTTAATAGCGTCCTTCGCAGGGGATTATCTAAATCCTGATGCATTCTGTAATTTGTGGTAGATATAATTTAGCGTTTAAGCGATAATGTTTTGATCGACAATGTTGAAATTCAGGGTGGGACAATTCAGGAGCTCCACAAATCTGGTTTTAGCAGACAGACACACTGCATTTATCTTAATTTTGTGTCTGACTTTTGAACATTATGATAACATTTGAGAATGTATTATATATCAAATTATAGGTAATCTTCTTAGGAAGTACAAAAATGCAGCTAATTACATGATATCCGTTCAAAACCTACATATGTATGTATCTCACATATCAACAAAAATTTAAATTTTTTAATTGCAATTGGGAGAAATCCGTTCACGTTTGACAATTGATCCCGTAAAACTTCGCCTAAGGCAATCTCTTAGTAGCTAATAAATGACAAATTATAATAGATACGATGATGACATTTAGTATAAAGACGTTGTACAATATTGATATTCAGGACAATAGCGCCCAAAATAAACTTTCTAGAGGGACAACATTTTACAAAAGTATTTCTGATTTTTTGAAAAGTTCGATATTGAAAATGGGCGAGCTCTATTCACATTTAGTGAAATCTCCCATATAAACCCGACCGGGAATCGATTTAATGCTGATAAATTAAATTACATTAAAATTGCACAAAGAACTAGAGCAAAACTTTCCAAACATCCATCGGACAGATCGAAAGAACTATACATCCCAAATATTATTGATGAAGTGTTCATTTTAATTAATTAACTAACTTCAAATTAATAAGTAAACTTTTCCGACAAAGCTGATAACCATCCATTCAAAAGCTGTATATTTCACGTATGTATCTAAAACTAAGAGTGTATACCCTATAATTTTAAGGCTTGTATACATTGACAATCATTGTTAAAGCTTTGACCTAAATCAGTCCGCTAACTTCAGAGTTTTACATAACTAATCAAGAATGCATGCCAGAATACTTAAACTTCATCAAATCTTGTAGTCTAGTAATCATTATCTTTCACAAAGGGACCACTTTAGAACCCAAGTGAAGCTTCCCTAGACATCAGCCACCTGCCCAACCTAACCTTTGGGTGCATAACTATTCTAGATGATGACGCCACCGAAAAGGTTTTCGTTTTCCGACTCTTAATTTTAAAGACTCTTTGCATATAATACTAGTATAACCAAATATTGCTACGAATTACATTAAGTACTTTTGGAACACCATTGGTGAAGGGTATCCAAGATTCGGCAAAGCCGAATATACCACTCTTACTTGTTTCTGTTGTAGTCAAGTTTTTGGAGCTCCTGTTTTGTCGATATCTCAGGTGTTTATTTTGATGAAATTTAATAGCGTCCTTCGCAGGGGATTACCTAAATCCTGATGCATTCGGTAATTTGTGGTAGATATAATTTAGGGTTTAATCGATGGTGTTTTGATCGACAATGATAAAATTCGGGGTGGGACAATATCCTAAAATTTTGTGTAAAATCCAGGAGCTCCACAAATCTGAGTTTAGCAGACACTTTGCATTAATCTTAATTTTGTGTCTGACTTTTGAACATTATGATAATATTTGAGAATGTATTATATATCAAATTATAGGTAATCTTCCTAGGAAGTACAAAAATGTAGCTAACTACATGATATCCGTTCAAAACCTACATATGTATGTAAGTATCTCACATATCAACGAAAATTTAAATTTTTTAATTGCAATTGGGAGAAATCCGTTCACGTTTGACAATTGATCCCGTATAACTTCGATACGATGATGACATTTAGTATAAAGACGTTGTACAATGTTGATATTCAGGGCGATAGCGCCTAAAATAAACTTTCTAAAGGGACAACATTTGACAAAAGTATTTCTGATCTCTTGAAAAGTTCGATATTGAAAATGGGCGAGCTCTATTCACATTTAGTGAAATCTCCCATATAACCCCGACCGGGAATCGATTTAATGCTGATAAATTAAATCACATTAAAATTGCACAAGGAACTAGAGCAAAACTTTCGAAACATCCATCGGACAGATCGAAAGAAAAATATATCCCAAATATTATTGATGAAGTGTTAATTTTAATTAATTAACTAACTTCAGATTAAACTTTAATAACTTTTTCGACAAAACTGATATCCATCCATTCAAAAGCTATATATTTCACGTATGTGTCTAAAACTAAGAGTGTATACCCTATAATTTTAAGGCTTATCACTGTTAAAGCTTTGACCTAAATCAGTCCGCTAACTTCAGAGTTTTACATAACTAATCAAGAACTTTTACTAGTTGGATAATTCGTACGAATTAAAATACACAACCCTCACTGGGCACTGTGTTTTTGGGTTGCATGCCAGAATATTTAAACTTCATCAAATCGATGTGCTATTGCAAATGTAAGGGCATCTACATTTTAAAGCATCTTTTCTGCATGGTTTATCTGGTCTATCGAACTTTATTAAATGTTCTTAAAATATCTGTCTATTTTATTTCGAAGCTACTGGCTGGCTTAAATATGCATTCTCTACTTGTAGTCTAGTAATCATTATCTTTCACAAAGGGACCACTTTAGAACCCAAGTGAAGCTTCCCTAGACATCATCCACCTGCCCAACCTAACCTTTGGGTGCATAACTATTCTAGATGATGACGCCACCGAAAAGCTTTTCTTTTTCCGACTCTTAATTTTAAAGACTCTTTGCATATAATACTAGTATAACCAAATTTTGCTAGGAATTACATTAAGTACTTTTGCAACACCATTGGTGAAGGGTATCCAAGATTCGGCAAAGCCGAATATACCACTCTTACTTGTTGTACATATTTTTATTATAAAAATAAAGTCAAAATAAAATATACCTAGTATATTGAAATATAAATGATGTTCTACATCTATTGATAAAGTTTTTCAATATATACTGTTTTACAACAAAAAATAGGAATTATAAAGTAAATTTATGGTTTAGTACTATTTAAGGTAGTAATAATACTTATTGGTATCAAGAAAAATAAATGATTATGATATTAAACCTCAAAAGTTATTAAATTTTTGTCATTCATTTTGTTTTATTTATTTATTCAAGAATTTAGTTATTTATTTAGTCATTTTATTAAGTTATTTATTTCGTTATTTATTTATGTAATTATTTATTTCAATCTTTATTTATATAATTATTTATTCAATTCTTTATTTAGTTATTTATTTAATTAATTATTTATTTAATTATTTTATTAAGTTATCTATTTCATTATTTATTTATGTAATTATTTATTTAAATCATTATTTATATAACTAGCTGTTTGTACCCGGCGTTGCCCATGTTAATAGTAAAAGATTTTTACTTATTGCTATTTCTTTAAAAATTAACATTATGAAAAATTTTTTATTAATTTTTTACCTGAATCCCTTATGAATATATTTGCATATGTATTTAATTGACTTTAGTGATTGGCAGTACTGCAAATTAATGTTTGCTTGCAATGGGCCCATAAATGTCAAACCACATACAATACAGACGCGAATATTTTTTTTCATTTATAGATTATCAAATATCGTCAAACGGTAATCAATTAATAATTAATCAGTTAATCGTGAAACAATTATCGAACAATCATAAAAAATCATTGAATCATTCTTTATGTAGAATCCTATTTTGGACTAAAGAAAACAAAATGTCCTGATTGGTCCAGTCGTTCTAAAGTGATGCAATTTTAAAGAACACGAGAATTTTATCCCCATTTTTCGATTCCCAGGTCCTCCTTGGTCCATTTTCAAAAAATTCAAAAAGCGAAAAATTATCCTATAGTATAAAAATATCCACATTTAAAACTTTAATTAATTTGGTTAAATCGTTTTGATCATCCATATATGTAATTTTTATATTTGACTTATATTGGAGGGGTCACGCGCACCTTAGATTAAAAAAATACAACCTGGCCTATTTTACATACTGTCAAAATTTCACGCCCACTTGAGATTTGAGAAAAAGACCTTGAATATTTTAACCACCGGTCACACCTTACCATACTGTAAAAATTTCGGAAAAATCGGTTTGCAGGGTAGTCCATATTTGTAATTTTTAATATTTGACTTGCATGGGATGGTCATGCCCACTTGAGATTTAAAAAAAAAACAAACCTTTCCTATTTTAACCACCGGTCACACTTTACCATACTGTAAAAATTTCAGAAAAATCGGGCAGCTCGGTCATCCATATTTGTCATTTTCAATATTTGACTTATATGGGAGGGGTCACGCCCACTTAAGATTTCAAAAAAGAACCTTGCCTATTTTAACCCCTGTCACACCTTAACATACTATCAAAATTTCAGAAAAATAGGTCCGGGCGGTCATCTATATTTGTCATTTCTAATATATGGGTTATATGGGAGGGGTCACGCCCACTTGAGATTTGAGAAAAAGACCTTGTCCATTTTATCCACTGGTCACACCATACCATATTGTCTGAATTTCAGCTCGGTCATCCATATTTGTCATTTTCAATATTTGACTTATATAAGAGGGGTTACGCCCACTTAAGATTTCAAAAAAGAACCTTGCCTATTTTAACCACCGTTCACACCTTACCATACTTTGAAAATTTCAGAAAAATCGGGCAGCTCGGTCATCCATATTTGTCATTTTCAATATTTGACGTGACCCACTTGAGATTTAAAAAAAAAATTTGGCCTATTTTATCCATCCGTCACACCTTAACATACTATCAAAATTTCAGAAAAATTGGATCTCTCAGTCACCTATATTTGTAATTTTTAATTTACGAGTTATGTGGGAGGGGTCACGCCCCTTGAGATTTAAAAAAAAACCTAGCCTATCTTAACCACCGGTCACACCATACCTCTCTGTCGAAATTTCAGGAATGTTAGTATAACTTTATCTACATTTCGAAAATCATCAAAATCAATTTACCCAGTTATAGGTATTGTATTTGTAACGGGGAAGGGCCATCCGCTGCTATGATCCTTTTAATTTTTTTCTGAAGTACGGCCATTGGTAATGAATTTACTTTTGTTAAGTTTGAAGTTTCTAACTTTTATGGTTTATCAAATTCAATGATAAATTCTAAATTTTGCACCATTTGGTCCACTTTTTACCCTATTTGGATCCTTTCTGGATCAAGTTTTGAAACAAAACATATCCTTAAACCACTTTCTATCTAATTTCAAAATTTCATCAAAATCGGTCAAACAGTTTAGGAGTCAACCTCTTTCAAACAAACAAATAAACAAATAAACCAATAAACAAATAAACAAAGTTACAAACACATTTATAATATATAAGTTAGAGCTCACCGATTGGTTTGTATTAAAAAATTAAAATTAGGCGCGGTCAACTGCGCCAATATTCCAATTAAAAACAAGGAAGATTTATTCTATAAATTTAATGTTTAATTTTATTAATCTTATTAACTTATCTCACTAATTACACAATATTGCTTAGATATTAATCCGGACGAAAATGACTTAATTTCACGAGCGCGCAACCAAGACTGGCTGTTCTTTCTTCATACCATAAGTTCTTTCACTTTCTGGTCACGTTGCACCAACATGCGCCAGTATGAAGATGCTGATCTAGCATAATACCTTTTTGCCAATTTATCAATTGCAATTTTGTAATTGGAACGGATGCGCGTGTGGAACAAGAAATATAAAAAGATCTTACGCAGCAAGATTGGTTTTATTGGCAGGGTTACCAATGTTATTAACTCCTCCCTCCTTAAATGTCTGCGTCCCGCTGACCTTAAAGTCCGTGAGTGGCATTTGTAACTGCACTTTCGGGAGATTTAGCTTTTTTGTCTGTTGATACCAAAGCCATGCAATGCATCCCAACATGATGCCCATCAGCCCAATGTTAATCCCTAAAGAATTATTAAATTTCCCACCTAGTTGGTTCAAACGATTTATGTTGTTGATACTGACTTCATGGACATATTTGATATCCAGTAGTAGGTCATTATGTGTTACGTTAGCAAGCACTGGTGGCAGAGCTTGTGTCTTCGTGATTGAACTGCTCGAGTAAGTACGGTTCTTGATTACTATTGATTCGTTAGAGATCTGAAGAAGATATGTGCCATTTAGGAACTTAGATTCTTCCTTTGTCTTTACGACACCTTCAAAATTTGTGACATAGACAACATCATCATCCAATACCTCTACAACTTCCTTCTGGTTAAGTTTGTATCTACATTTTGCCGATCCGCCCTTGAGGATTCGGTTAAGGCAATCATCTTCCGTTAATTTAGTTACAGATGACTCTTTGCACACGGTGGAATTTCCTATTGAGAGGCAGTTATCTTTTATACCATAGGTTTCAGCTTCATTTATAAGAACTCTCTCATACTGCAGATCAATTTGTCTTCCTTCATTAATAGCAGCTCTGGTAAGAAGCAGATTATAAACGCTTCCTCCAAGTTTTGGCATTGATAGAATATATAATAAGTGTGACCCATTTGTAAAGACAGATGGTGTTCCATATTCAACTGCCTCTATTACATTGCTATACGGCAGCGTTTCTAACTCATCTACAATCCTATTAATTTCTGCTCGATTGAGTAAATATGTATTAACGATTCCATTCTTAGCCATTTGACATGCTCGGACTATTTCATTTATTTCGTATTTTAATATAATTATTTCATTTATGGTATCCTGCTCAATTAGACTATAATCTTTGCCGTTCGTTATGTTATTAAGCCTAGTTATCATCTCATTTACTTTTCTTATGGCCTGGTTAGCTGTTTGCTGAAGCTCCCTATTTATTTTATACTGTTCGTTATTATTCTCTATAATATTTTCCTGACTTCTCAGTATATTGTTCCAATCTGCCGAATCGGGGTTCCCAGCTATCCATTTCCACGCGGATCCGATCCAACCAATTGACCTAGAAGACCTTCTTTTTCCATAGGTTAGATCATTGAGGCGTTCTTGCATCTGTGACAAGTGGTGCAAGATGAAATTTTTGTTATTACTTGGCGGAATGTGTTCCTGAACTATGGTTGATATATTGGTCATCATTTCTGCATATTCTTCGAGGTTAATAACGTGAATCAATTTGAAGTTTCCATCGATTATCCACCCATTGCCAACCTTCAATGACACTATAGCTGTTTTGTACTGGTAGATCTGAACAGCGTTGACGAAAGCAATCAGATTAAGCGTCAGGATTAACTTTAAAAGCATGGTTAAAAGTACGATTTCTGGAAAGGATGTTTATTAAAAGTATAAGAAGATGAGGTGATTTCGTGAATATGATATGATAGAGTGATACATGAATAAAATTTAATTATAATTATTACTATTACTATTTTTTTATAAAATAATTTATTTAATTTTCCATTTTCTTGTTTTTTTTTACAAAAAAAAATTTTACAATATCCTGTTCTCATGGTACTCATGGAGATTTGAACCCCTGCATAAATATACGCATACCGCTAGAATTTGGAGACCATTTGTTAAGGATATTGCTTTTCCCTTTTTTTTATTAACATTTCTCTATATTTTTAACATATTTTAAATTTTTTATTACATTAAATCTTTCATTTCTATTTTAAGGTTTTAAATAATCTTTGGGTTGGGCTAGCACTTCTCTGGAAGTCGTCATGTAGGGAACGCATGATTCCATTTTTGTCGGGAGCATTAAAAGCATTAAAATTTTAATTTTCTATGAATCTATTCAAGAAACATTCATACATCAGTGATTGATATCCCTTTGAAGGTTATAAGGAAGCAAAAATGGGGAAAACTTTTTTAAGTCTGACTTTTAAATAAGAATTTTTTTCGACTTGAGTTGTTCAAATTTTTAATATGATCTTTGTGAATCTTTCTTCCACTTCTTGTCAGCACTGTAACTCTATTATTTTTCTCTACTATTTCTTTCTTATAAAGAGCTTTGTTCTTTCCCTTAATAGTTTTGATTGCTACAAAAATTACATCTCCTTTCCTATAATTTTTCGGGCTTTGCCTTTTATTATTCATCTTAGCAGTACGGACTGCCATGTTTCTTTTTAACAGGTGTCTGAGGTCCTCGTTTACCCTTTTCTGTTCAGATAATAACTTTTCATAATTAGCCCCATTAATTCTATTAAAAAAAGGTCTCGGGGTCTTTTCTTCGTTACTGAATGGATCGTATTATTGTATCTGTCAACACAGACTTCGATCAACTCCTTTACAGACAACTCAGAATATTCGACTCTCAGGCATCTGTAAATTTCAATTATTGTCGAGTGCAGTCTTTCTACCTGCCCATTCACCTCACTTCGTTGCGTAGGTGTAAGGTACAACTCAAAAAACTGCGTTCGTTATCGGCGACAAGAATTTTAGGCACTGTAAAATAATGTAGGATTTTGATTAATTTCTTCCTTACCTGGAATAACGACCTATCTGGTATACTAAAGAATTTTGCAAACTTAGTGAACTTATCGATACAAGTTATAAATTTTTGTCCCTGAATTTCCATAATGTCCATATGCAAAATTTCACATGGGCATTTAGGATCAGGAGTCTCTTGATGGTGTACTCGTGGAGGCCTTCGATCATATTTACATCGATTACAGACATCGCAGCTGAAAACATATTTTTTGATACTGGCTTGCATATGCGGGAAATAGTACTGCTCTAAAATTTGTTCTTTGTTTTCTCTACAATTGCGGTGTGCCCTTCCATGTTCATTTTCAATTATTTCGAATTGGCGTTCTTTAGAGGTAACATCTGTCACCATCTTTTGCGTAATTCTAATCTTGTATCCAGAAAAATGGTCAATGTAAATTCCTTGCATGACTCCGAGTAGACCTTCAGGTATTTTTATACCATCTATGATGTTTGGTTGAAGTTTTGCTTTCAATCTCGCGATCAGTGCTTCCTCAGACCAGTTTTTCGAGGATATAAAATGTCTTGTATATCCACGGTGTGGTTCCTCAACTGCCACCAACTCCTTTCCAACCCCTATTATTATTTGATTTTTAAAAACGTTAATAGGCACCTCTACGTGGGGTATTAGGTCAGAAGAATCCTGATCAGCACTGTGAACCGTTGCTCCTGACGAGAGTCCACAATCTTCTTGACCCTCTGAAGCAGTTAAGGTATCAAGTGTAACATTCCCATTACCTTCCGATGCTGTTATAGTACTCTCCGAATCCATGGCCATTCCTTCACTGGCTGTATCTGTAGAGGAATGATATAAGTGATTTGAAATGGTTTTTAATCTTGAGAGAGCGTCTGCCACATAGTTTGATTTACCAGGCTTGTAAATCAACTCGTGGTTATACTCCTCTATTCGTGCTTTCCACCTTTTTAATTTAGCATTAAAATTCCTATTCCCTAATGCAAATGTTAACGGTTGATGATCAGTATAGATTCGGATCTTTTTGGCACCGTATAAATAGTTTCTAAGATTATCCAGAGCCCATACAATGGCGAGCATCTCTTTTTCATTTGTAGCGTAGTTCTCTTGTTTAGCGAGCGAGAAATATACGCAATGGGTTTGTCTTTACCAATTTCACCCTGCGACAATACAGCACCCAATGCAGTATTAGAGGCATCCGTTGTCAAATTGAAAGGCTTTTTAAAATCCGGGAAAGACAAGATTTCGGCCGTTGTTAATAATGATTTTAAAGTATAGAAGGCTTTTAGGGACTCTTCATCCAAGGTTATAAGAACCTTTTTCGACTGACTCGCTTTAACCTGAGCATGTTCTCCTCTGGTTAGATTAGTAAGGGGTTTCGCCACTTTTGCGTAATCACGAATAAATCTTCTATAGTATGAGGTCATGCCTAAAAAACTTTTCAACTCTTTTAGGTTTGTTGGCGGTAACAAGTTTTCTATTGATTTGATTTTAGCGGAGTCCGGTTTAATTCCCTCAGACCCTACGATGTACCCGAGAAATTCCACATCTGTTTTCATGAAGTGCGTTTTTTCAAGATTAACTTTCAATTTAGCTTCGCTGAGTCTATTAAATATTGTCTCCACATTTTTTAAGTGGTCCTCAATATCTTTTCCCATTACAATGATGTCGTCGATGTAGACATAGCAAATTTTACCTATGTATTCACGGAGGACATCATCGATCATTCTTTGGAAAATTACCGATGCGTTTTTTAAGCCGAAAGGCATTCTTAAAAATTCAAATTTTCCATTTGCTGTTGAAAAAGCAGTTTTGGGAATATCCTTTGGACTCATAGCTATTTGGTGAAACCCTGATGTAAGATCGATCGTCGTAAAATACTTGGCATTGCCTAAACTAGCAAGAGTAGATGTAATATCGGGGATTGGGTAAGTATCTGAGATAGTTACGGAGTTCAGGCGTTTGAAATCCACAACCATTCTATATTGTTTCTCCCCGTTAGGTTTGGGTTTTTTAGGTACAACCCAAATCGGAGAGTTGTATGGACTCTTAGATGGTCTTATGACTCCCTCCGACAGCAATTATTTTATTTGTCTATCCACTTTCTCTCGCATACATACCGGATATGGATAGCGTTTTGAGTAAACAGGTTCTTCTGTATTTGTCCTGATTTCTGCCTGGATATTTGTGGACGCCAGTTCACTACCATCTAACGGTCCAAATAGTGGTTTATACTTATTTATGAGCTCTTCTATTCTTGCTTTAACTCTTGGTAAATATTCATCATTTAAAATATAGTTTGATTCAGTTGTTAATTTCTCCTTCATAGAAATTTTGAGGCCGTTCTTCAAAATCAAAACGTTACTTTTCCTATCAACTAAGGCACCTAAAGTCTTAAGTGTATCATCACCAATTATACCATCAAATGTTGTCAATTGCGGTAAGACGTAGAATTTTATTGGTACATCTATTCCTATAAACTTAAAAAATGGTCCTATAACTATTCTATTTATATTAATGTTTCCTCCTACCGACCGCACTATTATTGGTTTTTCCAAGCACTCACTGCCTTGGCCTAAGCGTGGGCTGCAAAAGTTCTTGTTTGAGCCCGTGTCAATTAGGAAACACAGAGTTTCCCCAGAAGCCGTAAAATATTCTATATAGGGTAGGCTTGAGGGCCTTCCCCCATAAAATTTACCCGATTGTTGTTTTCAGATTGTACTTCCCCCTCCAGCACTCTTCTGGGTGATTGATCTTCAGTAAAGGTTTCCACATGATACATCCTGGATTGTTTACTATTATTATTTAAGTGGAATTCAGAAGACGCTCTCTTCTCGCCTGCCCTCGGGTTATTCATATAATTAGCCCGACGCGATTGAATTGACCTATCTATATCCATTGGCTCGTGCTTAATTGAAGGATAACGAGGTGGTAACGGTGGCCTACTTTGGTTAGTGTATCTGTTTTGTTGCCAATCCCTAGCCCGAAAATTTTGTGGTTGCCATCCTGATCGGATAGGGAACTGCTTTTATAGTCTTGGAGGTCTAGATTGATACCCTGTGTCAGAAGACATTGGGTCTTTGGGATTGTTTCCCACCTTCGTGTATAATATATTCCTCATTGTTAAATTTTGAAGTTCCAGACAGGCAGAGTAGGCTTCTGGAAGTGTTTTGGGTCGTTGTATGATGATCATTCGAGAAAGGTCAGGTTTTAACCCACGTATAAAAATGTCTAAAGATCTGTTACGGTAGGTTTCTACAAGAGCCAGATGATGATTTACCGTGGAATAGAATTCGTCAACTGTCGACGTTCCTTGAGAAAGTTGATTCAATTGGTGTTCCAGCGTTTGGATGTCTCTCTTGTCCGCATAATGAAGGGACAGTACCCGTTTTATCTCATTCCAATCACTTTCGAACATGTTGTAGGAGACTAGCGCAGAATCCGCTGCTCCAACAATTTTTTGGCGTATACTTTGTATAATGGAACGATATATTGGTTTTTGCTTAACTATCTCAAAATCCCTCAAAATGCCTTCTACGGAATAGACCCAAGATATATATTGCGTAGGACTACCGTCAAAGGTTCGTAACTCTTTTACATTATCTGGAAGTCGGCTTATGTATCTTAGGTCATCCTCAGTTTGTGGTCTTTGAAGAGATATTTCCTCTATGATTACCGGCTCCACGGCAGAAGCCTGGCCATTTTCAAGGACTTCTAACCTTCTAGTAAATGGTCCTATTGCGTCACTACCTAAACTTGCTTCGACCCTCGCTATTCTATTTTCTACAGCCTTGACCTGTTCCATGAACCGATTCATGGCACCCGTAAAGGCAGTTACAGTAGATTTTAAATCTTCCATGGCTGACAAAAAGGGAAATTTTCACTTACCTTCAGGGATAACTTCACTTTCACAACACAAGTATCTTGAACAACTTCTAATAGAATTTTTTATTTTTTTCTCTTTAAATTTGGTTTCAATGCAGACAACTTCTTTTTTTATTTCAATCTTTTTCTTTTAATAATATGCTTCTTATTTTTTCTTTTAAGATTTACGCTTTTTTTTTCTTTTAATTTAAATATTTTTCAAATGAATATTTTTGTAAAAATTATTAAGATTTCATTTCTTATCTTCTTTTTTCGCTTTTTTGTATATATAAAAAAAAAATTTAGTTAAAAATCAATCTTTCTTCTTTTTCTAAAAAAAAAAAAAAAATTCTTTTTGAGCCTTGGTCACACGACGCGACGCGAACCGACCAATTGGTGAATTCTTGTGCTCTCACGAAAGATCCGTAATGTTCCCTTTTAGTGCCTTCTGTGATCTGTAATCACCAGGAATATCAGTTTGGCAAAGGACGGCGTTTTAATTATTTTATTATATATTTTTTATTATACTCTGGAGGGTCCCGTAGGAATCGCAAAGCTAATTTATTAATTTATTATATATATTTCTTTAATAAAAGGACACCACTATTTTATTTTTTTAGTGGGTCCCTGCTCGGGCGCCAGTTAGAGCTCACCGATAGGTTTGTATTAAAAAATTAAAATTAGGCGCCAATATTCCAATTAAAAACAAGGAAGATTTATTCTATAAATTTAATGTTTAATTTTATTAATCTTATTAACTTATCTCACTAATTACACAATATTGCTTAGATTAATATCCGGACGAAAATGACTTAATTTCACGAGCGCGCAACCAAGACTGGCTGTTCTTTCTTCATACCATAACTTCTTTCACTTTCTGGTCACGTTGCACCAACATGCGCCAGTATGAAGACGCTGATCTAGCATAATACCTTTTTGCCAATTTATCAATTGCAATTTTGTAATTGGAACGGATGCGCGTGTGGAACAAGAAATATAAAAAGATCTTACGCGGCAAGATTGGTTTTATTGGCAGGGTTACCAATGTTATTAACATATATATAGATTATTTATTTAATTCTTTATTTAGTTATTTATTTAATTAATTATATATTTAATTATTTTTTTAAGTTATTTATTTCATTATTTATTTATGTAATTATTTATTTAATTCATAATTTATTCAATTATTTATTATTTATCTAATTATTTATTTATTTAATTATTTATAATTTATTTAAATATTTAATTAATTATATATATATATATATATATATATATATATATATATATATATATATATATATATATATATATATATAATTATTTATTTAATTGAACTTTATTTTTTTAATCAAATTTAGACTTTAATTAAGATTTATTTTGTACTTCTATTAACTTACTTAAGAATTTTAATTGTATTTTCTATAATTTCAGCTGTTTTATTTCAAAATTAATTTTTTTATTTAATCTATTTTATGTTCTTTTCTTGTAACGAATTTATTATAAATTTTAGATTTAGAATAAATTGTATTTAAGTTATTTATAAAAAGCTCATTATTTTTATTCAATTGAAGTCAAATTTAACAACTAAAGTTATTTGACATACAATTAATTCTTCTTATTCAAGTTTCTTTAAGTAAAAAATCTAATTAGAATTTATTCAAAATAGCATCTTTTTATTTTAGGTTAAGTCCATTTTTAGTTTTATTATGTATTTATTTATATTATGTATTTCTTTATATTAGATATTTATTTATAAGTATATAAGAATAAATTTATAATAAAGGTTATCTAGTCATTTTACCGTAAGTATGTGTATTAACATAAAGTTAAGTAGTTACTCTAATGTATGCACATGTATTTCAGTAGAGTTAGGTAGTTACTCTAACGTAAGCACATGTACTAAAGTAGCGTTATGTAGTTGCTCTAACGTAAGTACAATTATACAATTACAATATAATTATAGTCACATAAGATTAAGTATATAACTCTAAATAATCATATATAGTAACAATAATTAGATGTCTACAAATGTAATTAGGTATAAGTATATAAATTTAGTTTTAGAAACAATACAAAATAAGTTTAAGTATAATTTTAGATTAAGTATAGTTAAGTATGTAAGTTCAATTTTAGCAAATAGAATATAAGTTTAAGTTTTAATTTTAGATTAAGTTTAGTATATAAATTCAAATTTAGAAAATATAATATAAGTTTAAGTATAATTTTAGGTTAAGTACAAATATATTAGGTTAAGTATAATTAGGTATAAGTATAATAATATAGTTTAATATATATTAATATAGTTTAAGTTTTAATTTTTGGATTAAGTATAGTTAAGTATAAGTATATAAATTAAATTTTTAGAAAATATAATAATTTAAGTTTTAATTTTTAGGTTAAGTTTTAAGTAATTCAAGTAGTAATGTAAGTCCGGTATAGCAATCTTTAGGTAATAATATGTAAGTCAGGTAAATAATTGGTAGCATCATAGCGGTAAAATCAGGATAGGTATTTATGTAAATGTATTTGTAATTTTCTTTTATATAAATGTATTGTAAATTTTTTTTATGTAGGTATAAGCAAGAATGATTTAATAAAGATTACGCCATCACGCAGCCATAAAAAAACATTTCTGCGCATGTAGGAACTCTGACGTCACTTAATCTGTGTTCTCATTGGCTAATAAAATTCGTCTGTAGAACTATTATGTTTGTGTAAAAACATAACAGTGGGACAAAAGAAATGAAAAAGTTAAACCCTTTTTAGGTAAATAATTCATTTTATTTTGTTATTTTATCAATTTTTCTCTTTCGCTTATAAGTATTTTCAGCGAGTTCGGCATTTAGTTTCCTAATTCTAAAATACATTCGACATCTAAAGAAAAGTTTTTTCACGTCTTCACTGGCTTCAATTCCTCTTGCTTCCAACAAGTGCATTTGTGTGCATATAGTGCATATAGTGTCACATGATCTCAGCGTGTCTATTAATAAAGTAGATGGCTTACTTAGCCCACCTTCACTTCACTCTAAGCTGTCGCTTAGAGGATTAGCCACAAGATTAGGGTTTACATTTTTTAATTTGTTGGAAATATATCCGGCCAAATTCTCTAAACCATCATATTTAATGTCTTCCAAGTCGGTTCCGTTTCTTTCTGTGTCCAATAAATCTATTTGTATTTTACGATTTACACTCTTAAGTATTGTACCTGAAGAAATCACTAGGAATATAAAACTTTGTATTACTTAAAATTTTACGTTTAAATTAACCTGTTAAAGAATTATCTCCATCTAAATCGGGCGTATTATCAACCTCTACATTTGCATTACTACTCAAAATGCCTTCATTTGACCCCATAATATATGACCGAAGTCTATATTTAAATTCTTCCCGATCTGGGTGATCATGAAGTCATGAAGCCTTTCGATCTAATTACTCCAAAAAAATTTTCCAGCACATCTTGATTTAGGCGATACGTCAACAAATAATTTATATTATATCTATTTGTTAGTTCAATATGTAGCATTTTCAAAGCGTTATTTGATTGAATGATACCTGTGGAATATATTTAAGTCAAAACAATTATATTAAGTCAAATGTTTTTAAGAATGCAATATAATTGTTCACCTTTTTGAAAAGGTAACATAGACTTTTTGCCAATTACACGGATCTCTGACATCATTTGCGACATATTATTTAAAATATTATTTTGCACTTCCAGTGCCAAGCCGTATGCGTGCAATCGGTCTCTGGTATCTTGTCTCGGAACTCTCGAATTCATAACGTCAAACCAGTCATTTACCTAGAAAAGTAAAATCATTAAAATAATTTGTTATGTCCTGAAGAAATTAAATTATTTGTGTCATTACCAGTTTGAACAATTGACTACACTCGCTCCAATTTTCGTTGCTCAAATATCCCAAACTGGCAGCTCGCGTTATAGATTGTGCAATTGTGTGTGAGAAAAGTTTGGTGGCCAGTTTGACCTTCTGTCTCTCAGGTCCAACTACGCATAAATTATGTGCTGATATTTTATGTGTGATCTTCAAGTCATTAGATTGGAGGGACAGAAGACTTAAAATTATATCTTTTTTGACTTCCTTTTTGTTAATGATGAATCCACTATCAATAAAATGATTTCTCAAAAGTTTTATCAAATGTGGAACATCATTAAACACAAATATTTTGGTTTCATCGAACGAAAACCTACATATATATATATATATATATATATATATATATATATATATATATATATATATATATATATATATATATATATATATATATATATATATATATATATATATATATATATATATATGCGCACACAAAAGCAAACAAAAAAATTATAAACGGATATTTATAAAAAACGTACCAAGGTTTTTCGTAATCTACTTCAAGTTCACTGAATAGTTTTCTATTTCCTCCACCTAAATCGCAAACAATGGCCACAATTGTAAAGCCACTCTGCTTCATAGTCTTCAATATATTAAATAAAATATTTTTTGACATTTGACTATCGTAGTCATAATATATTGGTTGCTTCCAATTTGAAATTAAACCTTTAAGCGAATAAACAAGGGTTCAAAAAACGCTTAAATTTGATGCAAATAACTTACCTCTTAACAAGGCAACCTGGATATAATTAGCTGGTGCAAGCATAGAGTCTGCTGACTTATCGTAGCAATACTTCTTTTTTGCCTTCATCTCATCGAAACTCAATACACATAGCTTTTCTGTTTCCGACATTTGGTTGGCCGCAGACAGTAATTTCACAACAGGCAACGTTCTCACCGATGGAAGTGGGAATTGTTTTTTCATTAACAGTCTGTAAGTTTTGGCACTTGCTGAGTATAAGGTGATTGATTGGGCAATGTCTGCGTCAGTAAAATTCTGTCTTTTATCACCGGTTTTTAGTTTTTTTATTTGACCTTGGGTGAACAAACGTCTCAAGGCCTTCTCAAGATTAACGTTTGCAAAGCTTAATTTCTCAATACGATATGATAAATTTTTTATTGTGATATCACACTGACTTTTTGCCATTTTCAGCGCACAATTCTCGTTGAGAAGTGAGTCTCTATAAACGATTCAAATAAATATTTGTCTAATATTAAATAATTTACATACATTTTCATTTCCAAAGTTTTAATGTAAGTTTGGAGGCCATCCTCTTCAAGGTCAGTCGGCCTTGGAGCCTTTTCCGCTACCAACTTTTCTTCAATATTATTTTGTTTTTCAGTTTCACAAATTTCATATACGTTTGCAACTTCAGTCTCATTAGCAGTTTTCGTATCACTTTCAATAGCATTAGAATCTAAAGACGGAACTGCATCGGATTTTAATATTTTTGCACGCCGTTTGCTAAATCCTATTCATAACGCCTTAGTAATGTAATGCAAGAATTAATTTTGTTTTAACTTACCCATTTCAAATTTCAAGTTTCTTTCAAAATCCTCTTCCTTGAAATGTAAAGCACAAATTTTTTCTTTATCCACATTTACAGATTTCACTCGATTGCAAAAAATTACCCATAACTTCCTTCGAGCTTCATCTTTTGGAAAACTGTAAAATGATACAACTTTTTGAAAATACAAACGTTTTATTAAAAATACGCAAAATATTAGGTTTTAATATATTTCTCACTTGTTTTTTTGCTGTTACTTTGTTTGCATTTGCCCACTGCACATTTCATATTTGCTCTTTTTCTTCTCTCTTCACTTTATTCTGCTTTTTATTTTTATTAGTTTTACAGCTTTAAAAGAACAAAATTTAAACATTTATATATAATTTTAATTATTTTAATATTATTTATATTTATTTATTATTAAATTTGACACGAAACTCGTTGGTTATTAGGCACCGATGTAATCTTTTTTTTTTTTAACTCTCTGAGTAAATTAATTACAGGGATGCCAACTTTTACAAAGTATGTACATTTTTTGTAATAATTATAAATTTCACATATTATACAGACTTGGTAACCTTTGCGAGGGAACTACTACGTCATCAAACGGTAAATCATGCGCAAGGCGTAATCTTTATTTAATCATTCTTGGGTATAAGAATATTAAAAAAAAATTGTTTAAGAATAACGGCACTGGCTCGTGGGCTATCGAACGTTCCCGTTATTTTCTTTAGAGACTGTACTCACTGCTTTTTTTGGCCATAGACCTCGTGGTGCAAAAAGTCGTGGTCCCTTACCAGTTGTCGTATGCCGTACCTGATGAAATCATTCGGGCTTCCAATAGAGCAAACAATTATTTTTATCTGGCACAACTTGTCCTGATGAAAATAGAAGATATGGCACATGTACTGATGCCTCGTGCCTACTGTCCTCTCAAGACGCACGGTACCCAATGGATTGGAAAAGAAACAATCACTATTGCCTATGTATAACACACCAAAAAAAACTGAAACGTAGTTTTACCGCCATTTGAGTTTAAAATTTGAATTTGGGGTACAAACCTGTTTTGTTATATTGAAACGAAAGTTTAATCTTTTAATAGTTAATAGTATTTATTTAAATAATTGGATTACACGTGTTTCATATATTACTGACTTTCTTCCCTGTGTATCTACTTTACAATAATCCAAGGTGTTCAGTGTTGCCAACTTTACCACATTGAAAACCTGGATTTAAATGTTGTCAATTTTACAACACATCCCCCTCTCTTAGTCAATTTCTAAAATATAATCTTTTAAATGTATAGGTTTCTTTAAAGATCTGCCAGATCTAGAAGTCATTGCCGAGGATTCAGCCACTGTATTATTTAATTCATTGTAATTTGTGGCTGTATTCTCGTTTACAATTGTATAAATCGATATTACTTGAGTAATCGTAACTTGGATTTTGAACATTACTAACGGGTATCAAATGCCATCTATTACGTCTGTATTTGCCTAAACTTGTTTCAATTAAGTATGAACGAGGCTGTTCTAATTTTTTAACAACGGACCCATAACGTTTAAGATCAGTAATCCATACCTTTTGCCCTTTTTTTAACTCCGCCAGTTCTACAGGTCGATGACGCTTGTATAATTTCTTTCATTTTTCTCTTTTATTTCCTTCTCGCGTTCAACAACTTCTTTGCTATCCACTTCTAATAATTTTGGTACCATAGGTAGATGAGTTTTTATCTTCCTTCCCATCATCAGCTCTGCGGGAGAGAATCCGTTTTCTAAAGGCGTGGATCTATAGCTCAACAATGCTTCGTAATAGTTGTCTTTATTTTTGTATAATATCGATTTCGCCACTTTTACCGCCGACTCCACTTCACCATTTGATTGGCTGAAATACTGGCTGTTGGAATTATGAGTAATATGGCATCAAATTGTGTACCATTGTCTGTTCTTAACACCGAGCATATACCAAATGTCGCAAAGTACTTCTTCATTTTCTGAATTACAGCCGAATCCGTCAGTGACTCCAATTTATAAATTTCAAAATAACGAGAAAAGTAGTCTGTGATTATCAAGTACCATGAGTTATCTACTTTATTTTTGAACAAGTCTGCTGCTGCTTTTTCCATAGGTCTTGTTGGAATACTATCCATGTAATGAGGTTCTTTCGGATTCGTACGGTGTTCTATACATACATTACATTCTCTAACAACCCTTTCTAAATCGTTAGATAAACCAATCCACCATACGCTCATCTGGGCACGTCTTCGGCACTTTGTTAACCCTTGATGACCCATGTGTATAAAGTTAAGTACTTCAGGTTGTAGTTTAGGAGGAACTATTATTCTGCTTCCATACAATACTAAATCATCAGCCTCTGAAATGTCATTTCTATGCTGGTAATACGGTACTAACAAGTCAGGTAGTTTTGTTTTTGTAGGCCATCCATTATGACAGAAGAAACGAAGTTTCTGTATTACAGGATCTAGATTTTGCTCAACTTTGATCATTTCTAAGTAATAGTCTTTAACTGGAAAACAACCAGTAATTAATTTTACATATATTTCAGTCTCTTCTACAATTACTTCTGCATCCGGTATTGGGCTTCTTGACAAAGTGTCAGCTATTACTAGAGACTTTCCAGGAATATATATTATCTCATATATATATCGCATTAAACGCATTCTGAACCTTTGAATTCTTAAACTCAAAGTATCAATGGGCTTAGTTTGCAAAAGTTGTACCAATGGCTTGTGGTCTGTTTCAAATATTACTGGTATGCCGTTGACATATTCGGAAAATTTGTCAGCTGCCCATACTAATGCCAGTGCCTCTCTTTCTATTTGAAAGTACCTTTTCTCCGTGTCAGTAATACTTCTTGATGCGTATGCCACCACTTGTCTCTCGTTTGTAACTCTGTCCTCTTGCATAAGGCATGCACCCAAACCGTAACTTGAAGCATCTGAACTTATAATCATGACTTTATCTGGATCAAAGAAAGAAAGTGTCGGAGTCTCTGATATCAATTTTTTTATCTCGATGAATGATTTTTCCTGTATTTGAGACCAAGTAAAATCATTTTTCCCAACCAGCGCATTTAAGGGTTCTAATACCGATGATCTCATTTTAATATATCTCGCAACAAAATTAATCATACCTAAAAATCTTTGGACCTCTACTTTATTCGTAGGGCGAGGGAATTTTTGTCTCTTTGGATCAACCGATATCCCTTTCTCAGACAACACATGGCCCAAATACGTTACCTCTTTTACTTCAAAAACGGATTTTTCTTTGTTAATAGTTATGCCTTCACTCGATAAACGCTCCAACACCATCATTAATGCTTGATCATGAGATTCCTTGCTATTTCCGAATATGAGAATATCATCAATATGCATAACTACCCCTTCGATACCAGTCAAAATTTGTCCAAACTTGGTAGCAAAATATTCAGGCGCACACGATATGCCAAAGGGAAGTCTTTTGAACACAAATCGGCCAAAAGGGCATATAAAACATGTAAAATTTTTACTTTCTTTCTTTAATTTTATTTGGTAAAAACCCTTATTGAACCGCCGTGGTATAGCAGGTAAGTCATCCGCTTAGCATACCAGAGGCCCAAGTTCGATCCCTGACCAGACTCACTTTAAAAAATAAATTTTCAAAAAAAAAAAAAACAAAAAAGCGGCTTTTCACCTCATAACTCAGTTAGAGTATTAGGCTATGTAAAACTTCTCTAACTAATGCATTTGCCGTTCGGAGAAGACTAAAAATACAATCGGATGCAACTCATTGTCTGAGAGAAGTACCCCTTGTTTCAATTGGAATATTGTCGGGGAATTATATATATATATATATAAACCCTTATTGCAATCAATTTTGGAAAAATAACGTGCTCCTTTAATTTTCGCAAATTTCATCTCAATTTTCTCTATCGGGAAATATGGACGCATAACCGACTTATTCAGTTCAGTATAATCAACACATAAACGTATCTCCTTATTTTGTTTTGGCACTACAATTGGACTAACCCATTCCGTTACTTCTTCCACGGGTTCTATTATCTCTAGTTCAATTAGACGATTTAACTCTTCTTTTAACCTTGGTAATAGGGGTATTGCAACATTTCGAGGCACAGACTGTACAAATGGTTTATAATTTTCTTTCAACTTTATTTCAACCTCACCGCGAAATTCTAATTCCCGAAAAAGATTTGGATATTTTTGTAAGATACTTTCATAACAACTATAATCGCACTCTGATACTACATAACACTCCTCGGGAGGAGATACAATTTGTAGCATCTTTATAGCATTTATTCTCAATAAGGCGGTTTGTAAACCTTTAACAACATAACATGCAAATTTGTGTTTTCGTCCAGCATACTCGAGTGTAAGATAGACTCGACCCAGTATTACCAAATTATTTCCATCCACGCCCTTTATTTCTGGGTAATCATAACTCCCGTTTTTATACATTATTGAAACAAATTCAGAATTCGCGGGCAAACATGTACAGTCTGCCCCTGTATCTACTAAAAACCTAACCTCACTATTCATCGCTATGGCAAAACAGTTTACGTACCAAGACCCTCTATTTCTTAACTCAGAAACAGTACCAATAAAGATAATCTCTTGCTCATTTTCCTCATTACGATTACTTTCACAATGACTTATTGTATGCTTTGTTTTAGTAGTATTTTTAAAATTTCTATCATTACCAAGAGTGTTAGTAGAATTTCTACAAACTACCTTATAATGCCCGACCTTATTACAGTTGTTACATACTGCTGTTTTCGCTGGACATCTAGACCCCTCATGACTGCTGTATCTACAATAGCCACAACGCTTATTTTTGTTACTTGATCTATAAACTTGTTGCACACTTCTTTCCACAGCCATAACTGCCTTTTCATCTTGAATTACCTTGGTTTGTTTTGCCTGCATTTCTGCTTGTCTTGCAACATCAATTGCCGTCTTTAGCGTTAGGTCACTTCTCATCTGCAGCTGCTCGCTCATTTTCATATTTTCCATTCCCACAACAATCCTATCTCTAATAAGTTTTTCCTTGAGAACTTTAAACTCACAGGTCTCTGCTAATGTATATAAATCCGTAATAAAGTCGTCAACTGGCTCCCCCGTCTTCTGCGTTCTGGAGTTGAACTTAAACCTCTCAAATATAATATTTCTTTGAGGTTGGAAGTACTTGTCAAACTCGGTTAGCAGTTCTACCAACGTTTCTGGCTCACAGTTCAGCAGCAGTAATATTTCTTCACTTTTCTCCCCCATACAATATAGACAGGTGTCTATTTTTTCCTTTTCTGTGACACTTGTGTTCAACTTTGACACAGTTGAATACCTTTCAAATCTTTTACGCCATACGTAAAATTAAAAAAAATAAGAAAAAAAAAAGTTTTAAATGTTAAACTTTGGTTTGTGAAGCAAACAAGTGAATTGACTTCACCTGACTGCCCCACGTTGGGCGCCATATTTTGTGATGGACGTGTGCTTTATTTTAAAGAACTGAAAATTCTTCAAGTTGCCGGATTGCTTCTATGTGGATATTGGCACTTCGATATTGGGCTGTAGCTCGCCGGATTGGGGGGGAACTTTGCACTTGGTTTGGCAGCACATTCACAAAAAAGTTTTCGTGCCAAGAATAAATAAGTCGATCTTTTGACTGGAAGCTAAAATACACTGAACATTTGACGAGACATTGATTAGAAGTGGATGACCAATGAGACCGGACAGACTTGAGATGATAGGAGCTGCTCATTTGATATGAGGATCCTCAGGACCTCCGTCCGGGACAGGCTGCCCATCCCATATGACTTGATGAAGTCATCCTATGACAATTCTCCTTGCCTGAAATCTGGAGAAGTGTCCCTAAATTGTAAAACTTAAGAGTCCCATATCAACCATGAATTAATGGAATTACCACATAATTTCAATGTTTTTGTACATATTTTTATTATACAAATAAAGTCAAAATAAAATATACCTAGTAAATTAAAATATAAATGATGTTCTACATCTATTGATAAAGTTTTACAATATATACTGTTTTACAACAAAAAAATAGGAATTATAAAGTAAATTTATGGTTTAGTACTATTTAAGGTAGTAATAATACTATTGGTATCAAGAAAAATAAATGATTATGATATTAAACCTCAAAAGTTATTAAATTTTTGTCATTCATTTTGTTTTATTTATTTATTCAAGAATTTAGTTATTTATTTAGTCATTTTATTAAGTTATTTATTTCGTTAATTATTTATGTAATTATTTATTTCAATCTTTATTTATATAATTATTTATTCAATTCTTTATTTAGTCATTAATTTAATTAATTATTTATTTAATTATTTTATTAAGTTATCTATTTCATTATTTATTTATGTAATTATTTATTTAAATCATTATTTATATAATTATTTATTTAGTTCTTTATTTAGTTATTTATTTAATTAATTATTTATTTAATTATTTTATTAAGTTATTTATTTAATTATTTATTTATGTAATCTAATTATTTATTTATTTAATTATTTATGTGATTAATTGTTTTCATAATTCATTATTTAATTATTTATTTAATTGAACTTTATTTTTTTAATCAAATTTAGACTTTAATTAAGATTTATTTTGTACTTCTATTAACTTACTTAAGAATTTTAATTGTATTTTCTATAATTTCAGCTGTTTTATTTCAAAATTAATTTTTTTATTTAATTTATTTTATGTTCTTTTCTTGTAACGAATTTATTATAAATTTTAGATTTAGAATTAATCGTATTTAAGTTATTTATAAAAATCTCATTATTTTTATTCAATTGAAGTCAAATTTAACAACTAAAGTTATTTGACATACAATTAATTCTTCTTATTCAAGTTTCTTTAAGTAAAAATCTAATTAGAATTTATTCAAAATAGCATCTTTTTATTTTAGGTTAAGTCCATTTTTAGTTTTATTATGTATTTATTTATATTATGTATTTCTTTATATTAGGTATTTATTTATAAGTATATAAGAATAAATTTATAATAAAGGTTATCTAGTCATTTTACCGTAAGTATGTGTATTAACGTAAAGTTAAGTAGTTACTCTAATGTATGCACATGTATTTCAGTAGAGTTAGGTAGTTACTCTTACGTAAGCACATGTACTTAAGTAGCGTTATGTAGTTGCTCTAACGTAAGTACAATTATACAATTACAATATAATTATAGTCACATAAGAATAAGTATATAACTGTAAATAATCATATATAGTAACAATAATTAGATGTGTACAAATATAATTAGGTATAAGTATATAAATTTAGTTTTAGAAAAAATACAATATAAGTTTAAGTATAATTTTAGATTAAGTATAGTTAAGTATGTAAGTTCAATTTTAGCAAATAGAATATAAGTTTAAGTTTTAATTTTAGATTAAGTATAGTATGTAAATTCAAATTTAGAAAATATAATATAAGTTTAAGTATAATTTTAGGTTAAGTATAAATATATTAGGTTAAGTATAATTAGGTTAAGTATATAAATTCAATTTTTAGAAAATATAGTATAAGTTTAAGTTTTAATTTTTAGATTAAGTATAGTTAAGTATAAGTATATAAATTAAATTTTTAGAAAATATAATAATTTAAGTTTTAATTTTTAGGTTAGGTTTTAAGTAATTCAATCATTCAATCTATAGGTAATAATATGTAAGTCAGGTAGATAATTGGTAGCATCATAGTGGTAAAATCAGGATAGGTATTTATGTAAATGTATTTGTAATTTTCTTTCTTTTATATAAATGTATTGTAAATTTTTTTAGGTAGGTATAAGTATATTAAAAAAAAACTTGTTTAAGAATAACGCCACTGGCTCGTGGGCTACCGAACGTTACCGTTATTTTCTTTAGAGACTGTACTCACTGCTTTTTTTGGCTATAGACCTCGTGGTGCAAAAAGTTTGGCGTCGTGGTCCCTTACCAGTTGTGGTATGCCGTACCTGATGAAATCATTCGGGCTTCCAATAGAGCAAACAATTATTTTTATCTGGCACAACTTGTCCTGATGAAAATAGAAGATATGGCACATGTACTGATGCCTCGTGCCTACTATCCTCTCAAGACGCACGGTACCCAATGGCTTGGAAAAGAAACAATCACTATTGCCTATGTATAACACACCAAAAAAAAAAACTAAAACGTAGTTTTACCGCCATTTGAGTTTAAAATTTGAATTTGGGGTACAAACCTGTTTTGTTATATTGAAACGAAAGTTTAATCTTTTAATAGTTAATAGTATTCATTTAAATAATTGGATTACACGTGTTTCATATATTACTGACTTTCTTCCCTGTGTATCTACTTTACAATAATCCAAGGTGTTCAGTGTTGCCAACTTTGCCACATTAAAAACCTGTATTTAAATGTTGTCAACTTTACAACACATCCCCCTCTCTTAGTCAATTTCTAAATTATAATCTTTTAAATGTATGGGTTTCTTTAAAGATCTGCCAGATCTAGAAGTCATTGCCGAGGATTCAGCCACTGCATTATTTAATTCATTATAATTTGTGGCTGTATTCTCGTTTACAATTGTGTCTTGAAATTCTTGAATTATCTCTTGGTTATTAACATCTTGAATATTACTTTCTTGGAATTGATATAAATCGATATTACTTGAGTAATCGTATCTTGGATTTTGAACATTACTAACGGGTATCAAATGCCATCTATTACGTCTGTATTTTCCTAAACTTGTTTCAATTAAGTATGAACGAGGCTGTTCTAATTTTTTAACAACGGACCCATAACGTTTAAGATCAGTAATCCATACCTTTTGCCCTTTTTTTAACTCCGCCAATTCTACAGGTCGATGACGCTTGTTATAATTTCTTTCATTTTTCTCTTTTATTTCCTTCTCGCGTTCAACAACCTCTAATAATTTTGGTAACATAGGTAGATGAGTTTTTATCTTCCTTCCCATCATCAGCTCTGCGGGAGAGAATCCGTTTTCTAAAGGCGTGGATCTATAGCTCAACAATGCTTCGTAATAGTTGTCTTTATTTTTGTATAATATCGATTTCGCCACTTTTACAGCCGACTCCACTTCACCATTTGATTGGCTGAAATACGGGCTGTTGGAATTATGAGTAATATGGAATCAAATTGTGTACCATTGTCTGTTCTTAACACCGAGCATATACCAAATGTCGCAAAGTACTTCTTCATTTTCTGAATTACAGCCGAATCCGTCAATGACTCCAATTTATATATTTCAAAATAACGAGAAAAGTAGTCTGTGATTATCGAGTACCATGAGTTATCTACTTTATTTTTGAACAAGTCTGCTGCTGCTCTTTCCATAGGTCTTGTTGGAATACTATCCATGTAATGAGGTTCTTTCGGATTCGTACGGTGTTCTATACATACATTACATTCTCTAACAACCCTTTCTAAATCGTTAGATAAACCAATCCACCATACGCTCATCTGGGCACGTCTTCGGCACTTTGTTAACCCTTGATGACCCATGTGTATAAAGTTAAGTACTTCAGGTTGTAGTTTAGGAGGAACTATTATTCTGCTTCCATACAATACTAAATCATCAGCCTCTGAAATGTCATTTCTATGCTGGTAATACGGTACTAACAAGTCAGGTAGTTTTGTTTTTTAGGCCATCCATTATGACAGAAGAAACGAAGTTTCTGTATTACAGGATCTAGATTTTGCTTAACTTTGACCTTTTCTAAGTAATAGTCTTTAACTGGAAAACAACCAGTAATTAGTTTTACATATATTTCAGTCTCTTCTACAATCACTTCTGCATCCGGTATTGGACTTCTTGACAAATTGGGCTTCTTGACCAAGCGTCAGCTATTACTAGAGACTTTCCAGGAATATATATTATCTCATATATATATCGCATTAAACGCATTCTGAACCTTTGAATTCTTAAACTCAAAGTATCAATGGGCTTAGTTTGCAAAAGTTGTACCAATGGCTTGTGGTCTGTTTCAAATATTACTGGTATGCCGTTGACATATTCGGAAAATTTGTCAGCTGCCCATACTAATGCCAGTGCCTCTCTTTCTATTTGAAAGTACCTTTTCTCCGTGTCAGTCATACTTCTTGATGCGTATGCCACCACTTGTCTCTCGTTTGTAACTCTGTCCCCTTGCATAAGGCATGCACCCAAACCGTAACTTGAAGCATCTGAACTTATAATCATGACTTTATCTGGATCAAAGAAAGAAAGTGTCGGAGTCTCTGATATCAATTTTTTTATCTCGATGAATGATTTTTCCTGTATTTGAGACCAAGTAAAATCATTTTTCCCAAATAGCGCATTTAAGGGTTCTAATACCGATGATCTCATTTTAATATATCTCGCAACAAAATTAATCATACCTAAAAATCTTTGGACCTCTACTTTATTCGTAGGGCGAGGGAATTTTTTTCTCTTTGGATCAACCGATATCCCTTTCTCAGACAACACATGACCCAAATACGTTACCTCTTTTACTTCAAAAACGGATTTTTCTTTGTTAATAGTTATGCCTTCACTCGATAAGCGCTCCAACACCATCATTAATGCTTGATCATGAGATTCCTTGCTATTTCCGAATATGAGAATATCATCAATATGCATAACTACCCCTTCGATACCAGTCAAAATTTGTCCAAACTTGGTAGCAAAATATTCAGGCGCACACGATATGCCAAAGGGCAGTCTTTTGAACACAAATCGGCCAAAATGGCATATAAAACATGTCAAATTTTGACTTTCTTTCTTTAATTTTATTTGGTAAAAACCCTTATTGCAATCAATTTTGGAAAAATAACGTGCTCCTTTAATTTTCGCAAATTTCATCTCAATTTTCTCTATCGGGAAGTATGGACGCATAACCGACTTATTCAGTTCAGTATAATCAACACATAAACGTATCTCCTTATTTTGTTTTGGCACTACTACAATTGGACTAACCCATTCCGTTACTTCTTCCACGGGTTCTATTATCTCTAGTTCAATTAGACGATTTAACTCTTCTTTTAACCTTGGTAATAGGGGTATTGCAACATTTCGGGGCACAGACTGTACAAATGGTTTATAATTTTCTTTCAACTTTATTTCAACCTCACCGCGAAATTCTCCTAATTCCCGAAAAAGATTTGGATATTTTTGTAAGATACTTTCATAACAACTATAATCGCACTCTGATACTACATAACACTTCTCGGGAAGAGATAAAATTTGTAGCATCTTTATAGCATTTATTCCCAATAAGGCGGTTTGTAAACTTTTAACAACATGACATGCAAATTTGTATTTTCGTCCAGCATACTCGAGTGTAAGATAGACTCCACCTAGTATTACCAAATTATTTCCATCCACGCCCTTTATTTCTGGGTAATCATAACTCCCGTTTTTATACATTATTGAAACAAATACAGAATTCGCGGGCAAACATGTACAGTCTGCCCCTGTATCTACTAAAAACCTAACCTCACTATTTATCGCTATGGCAAAACAGTTTACGTACCAAGACCCTCTATTTCTTAACTCAGAAACAGTACCAATAAAGTTAATCTCTTGCTCATTTTCCTCATTACGATTACTTTCACAATGACATATTGTATGCTTTGTTTTAGTAGTATTTTTAAAATTTCTATCATTACCTTAGAGTGTTACATTAGAGTGTTAGTAGAATTTCTACAAACTACCTTATAATGCCCGACCTTATTACAGTTGTTACATACTGCTGTTTTCGCTGAACATCTAGACCTCTCATGACTGCTGTATCCACAATAGCCACAACGCTTATTTTTGTCACTTGATCTATAAACTTGTTGCACACTTCTTTCCACAGCCATAACTGCCTTTTCATCTTGAATTACCTTGGTTTGTTTTGCCTGCATTTCTGCTTGTCTTGCAACATCAATTGCCGTCTTTAGCGTTAGGTCACTTCTCATCTGCAGCTGCTCGCTCACTTTCAGATTTTCCATTCCCACAACAATCCTATCTCTAATAAGTTCTTCCTTGAGAACTTTAAACTCACAGGTCTCTGCCAATGTATATAAATCCGTAATAAAGTCGTCAACTGGCTCCCCCGTCTTCTGCGTTCTGGAGTTGAACTTAAACCTCTCAAATATAATATTTCTTTGAGGTTGGAAGTACTTGTCAAACTCGGTTAGCAGTTCTGCCATAGTTTCTGGCTCACAGTTCAGCTGCAGTAATATTTCTTCACTTTTCTCCCCCATACAATATAGACAGGTGTCTATTTTTTTATTTTCTGTGGCACTTGTGTTCAACTTTGACACAGTTGAATACCTTTCAAATCTTTTACGCCATACGGGCCACTTTTCGGGTTGTTGAAAATTGAAATTCTCTGGGGGAACAACATTTGCTGCCATCATGACCACTGGTGTCTGCTGAGTATTTGTTGTCTTTTTTCTGCTTATCTTTAGTGTTTTACCGCTGCCACCATGTTTTGTTATGTTGAAACAAAAGTTTAATCTTTTAATAGTTAATAGTATTTATTTAAATAATTGGATTACACGTGTTTCATATATTACTGACTTTCTTCCCTGTGTATCTACTTTACAATAATCCAAGGTGTTCAGTGTTGCCAACTTTGCCACATTGAAAACCTGGTTTTAAATGTTGTCAACTTTACAACACAAAACCTTTTATTTTTTTAAAGAAGAGTCTAGCATTTTTCACGTTGTTCGCCACAAACAGTAACAAGTATTTGCCGGCTCTTCAGCTCAAGTTTATTAAAAAAAATCGTTGGGACACAATGCCGTTGTTGTCGGAATCTTACACTTGTTTAGGTATTGTACGTTCACTTTATCCAACTTGTTTTTTTATTAAAAAAAAACTCACTTTTTATTTTAAAATAAATTTAATTTTGTTATTTTGGTAAATTGTGGTCAACTGACCTTACTCACTGGGTTTTAGCTAAGACGCGAACTTTTAGTGATCGGCGAAAAGAAATGTGCAACCGTGTTGTTTATTTTGTGAGTACTCGGTTACTTGGCCGTTCCAGGGTACTCGTTCAAACAAATTGGTGTTGCCAGATTGAACTCTTCGAGTCTATTATATCTTAAGATATTTTTTGGCATGACAAACTATTTTGCTTGGTCAGTACCACATCAAGACAAATTAAAAACAAAAATTATGAAAATTAAATCAACAACTGACGGCTACCGTCACAGCTGGTTACGAATTATTAAGTCTGGATTTGGCTTTTTTAAAAGGTCTAGATTAATTCTTATTTTTCTCCCAACGAACAATTCGGACGGAGTCTTTCCCTTTACCTTGTGTGGAGTAGAACGATAACACTGGGAAATGTATTAAGTTTTTGTTTTGCATTAACTGATCGTTCTACTTTCTTCAGTGCACGTTTCATGGTGTCCACAAATCTTTCCGCTTGCCCATTTGATTGCGGGTGGTACGGTGGTGTAAAAATGTGTTTAATTCCGTTTTCTAAGCAAAATGCAGCAAAGGTATAGCTCGAAAATTGAGTGCCAGTGTCACTTACAATTAATTCTAGATTACCAAATGCAGATGTAAATTCTTTAAGGCACTCAAGCATAATAGATGATGAAATTGATTTTATTTGGTATATTTGGGGCCACTTGGAATATGCATCCACCATTATAAATACAAATTTTCCACTGGACCTGCTAGATCGATATGGATTCTTTGCATTGGACGATCAGCCATTGGTCAGGATTGTAATGTGGTTTTAGGTAGTGTTTTTGCTGCTAATGAACAGTTCGAACACTCTTGAACATATTTTTTAATATCTTCGTCTATCTGAGGCCAATATACATAGCTGCGCGCTAGCATTTTGGTACGGTCAATGCCGCCATGACCTTTGTGAATTCTTTTAAAATTTTTGTTCTAACACATTTGGGTTTAATGATTCTGTCTCTATACATCAAACAATCACTAGCTATGCTCAAATTTTCTTTTTGAGATAAATAACATTTTATATTTGAATCCATATTTATATATAAGTGGCCTATTTCCAGAATTTAAATATGTAATCAGATTTTGCAGCTCGTCATCTTTTGCAGTCGCATCTTTTATCATATTAAACGTGATAGGTAAAGCTTTGGTGGCTTCATCAATGACGAGTTTTATGGCTGTTTCTAATTTAACACAAGCTACTACAGTGTCTTCGTTTGATTTTGGAACATTGTTTATTAACCTGGATAAAATATCAGCAGCACCAAAATTATCAGTTGAAACATATTGTAGTTCAAAATCATATGACATTAGTGTTAATGCCCAACGTTGAAGGCGATTTGCTGAGTGTGCAGGAATTCCTTTTTTATTCGAAAATATCGCCAGTAAGGGCTTTTGGTCTGTTTAGAGAATAAATTTCCTACCGTAAATATACTTGTGGAACTTCACAATAGCGAATACCAATGCTAAGGCTTCCTTCTCAATTTGATAATAGTTTTTTTCCGCTGGGGTAAGCCCTCTTGAGCAATGGTATATAGCTTTCTCATTTCCATCTGAAAATACGTGACATATATATGCTCCTAATCCTTCATTTGAAGCGTCTGCTGCCACTTTAATTTGTAATCGTGGATCATAATGGGTTAATAAAACCTCCGAACTTAATAGTTCTTTAAAACGTTGAAAACTTTGTTGACATTGCTTTGACCAATTCCATTTGGCGTTTTTCTTTAAAAGATTGTCTAAAGGATCTCTGAGTTTACGCATCTCAGGAAGAAATTTGCTGTAATAATTTACTGCTCCCAAGTAACTTTTAAAACTTTCAAAAGGTTCTACCATTAACAACACATTTTGATGTTTGCACTAACCACTATGTGATTCACTAACTTAGTTTAAGCCACGGTAAAGTTATGTGGCAACTTTGTCAAAATAAGAGAAAAACACAAAGAAGAATAGAAAAAAAAACAAGCCAAAAACTATTTTTGTTGTAAATTTTAAGAACAACTTGAGTAAAATATTAAAAATAATTATTATTTTAAATACATTTTTATTTATTTTGATGATATATGAATACTACTGAATGAATACATACTACTATCAAAAGAAGCCGGTCGTCTGCTGAGCAGCCAAGTCATATAGTTGAATTATATTTGTTGTTATATTCTTATATTATATTTTCTTTAATTATAATTTTCGATTTATATAAAGAAACAATTTTTTAATACACTTTTCTAAATCACTTTTCTTAACCACTTTTCTTTAACATTAAACAGCATCAAAAATGTTGGCGTTAATAAACAACAATTTATTTGTTTATTAATAACAGCTGATTGAAACAGCTGACTTTAAACCTCAACAGAAATCATTAAAGTGTTAGTGAATAGCAGTGTGGTTAATTTAGTTGTTTAATAATTTTGAAGAAACAATTGTGGTTAAAAAAGCGTAGTGAATCGCACTACTGGAGGTGGTAGTTCATGAATTTGTTTAATTTTGTTTTTATCTGGAGATGTACCATTGCTATTAATGTAGTATCACAGATACGTACAAGAAGTTTTGAAAAATTTACATTTCTCAAAATTTACTGTCATGTTATACATTTTTAACCGCTCTAAAACTTGCTAAACAGCTTTTTCGTTTTGTTCAAGTGTGTTTGTTGCAATAATCACGTCATCCAAGTATGGGTAAACGCCTTCAATCCCTGAAAGTATTGTTTGCATGGCGTGCTGAAATGCGCCTGGTGCTGATTTCACTCCCTGAGCAAGACGATTAAAAGTGTAGAGACCACGGTGCGTATTTACAACCAACAGCTTCTTAGTGTCGACATCAATTTCTAGTTGCAAATAGGCATTGTTTAAATCTATAATCAGGGCTGCCAGATTTTGGGTTTTGGCCCCGAAGTTGGGGATATTCAATCTTCGAAAAGGCGAAAAAATTTGATTTGGGGCTTGGGGATTTTGTTGGGGATCCACTCAAATTTGTTGGGGATTTTTTGGGGAAATTTTAACTTGTGAATTTAAAACTTCATATTTTATTAATAAGGGAAAATATTTTTGTAATAAGGGATGATTCGTTTCTTGATATTGAAATTGCATCCGATTATGGGTCAGAATTCGAAAAAGAACTACCAAACTATAATCTGTCAAGTCAAGGTACATTTAAAAATGAATAATTTAAATATTTTCAAGCAGCAAATACTTTGACATGCTAAAATGTATAAACCCAATATCTCAACCAAAATTCAGTGAACGAGAATACTCCCAATTGATGTCTACGAAACTCAATGGAATAAAATTTCTTTTACAAATTGGAATACCATGTTTGAAAAATTGCCGTCCATCTTAATTTAATTTTGGCCAAAAGTTTATAAATTTCAAGATGTTGTGTACACATCACTATAAAGGTTCCTACAAGCAATGCCTATGTAGAACGAGTATTTTCAGTTATGAGTTTAACAAAAACAACAAAACATAATAATAACAAAATTTGTTGTTAAGAATTTCAACCGATAACTGAAATGTTAACAAATTCAAATCAAAAAGTTAGTCCTTTCCTATCACAAGTCTTTTAAATATGCATCCCCGTTCACACACGAACATTTGCTTTAACAGTTTCTATTAGATTATACCCTTTATATTTTAATCCTTTAAATTAATAAAACACGCTTTGATTAATTTATATCAATATTAATTCAATTTTTATTTTATTTTAATTAAACGCGCACTCCGACCTGTCACATTCAAAGTTCAAAAAGGGAATAAAAAAATTCACATTTAAAGGGAGAGAATGTAAAAGTCAAAAACAACAAAGAGTATATAAATTTACTGAGAAATTCTTAGAAATGATCTTTGTATATGTTGCAATTTCTGGAAGTTATTGCATCATCTAATGAATACACAGAAAGAAATTTTCTGTAACTCCAACACACCTCCTCAACATATGCAGAGATCATTTAAGACTCATCTAAAATAAGAAATAAAAAATATTTATATGTATGACAGGTTGAGTATTCTGGGAAAAGTTAATAAACAATGTAGTCCAACATTTGTTGCAAGGATTGGGGAAACCCCAGAAAAACCCAATCAGACCACAAAACAAAAAAAAATAATTAAAATAGGAACTTCCAAAATCCATGGTTAGATACATTTAGGTACATATTGTTGAGAGAAAACATTTCACAAATTCTTCAATCCCAGTTGGTTTCTTAATTCAATAAATCGGGGTCCAGGCAAAGGCTTCGTCAAGATATCAGCCAATTGTTTATCTGTAGAAATATACTCAATTTTTATTAATTTGTTTTCTACCTGTTCTCTTGAAAAATGATATTTAATATCAATATGTTTTGATCTTTTATGTCATGAGGGATTATTAGCTATACTGATACATCCTTGGTTATCTTCAAACAATCTGATAGGATTATTTACAACTAATTTTAGACCTTCTAATAAAGACTTTAACCACATGGCCTCTCTAACCGCCTCAAATAGTGCCATATATTCTGCTTCAGTGGACGAATCAGCGACAGAATTTTGCTTTCTTGTATTCCAGCAAACTAAGTTTGAATTAAACATTTTTAATAAATATCCAGTAGTACTTCTTCTATCGCTTTCACCTCCACCCCAGTCAGAATCTACATAACCAATCAATAAATCATTATATCTTGGATTAGCTATAAATGTCAATCTAAAACCTATAGTTCCCTTAAGGTATCGTAAAACTCTCTTTAAACATTGCCATAGTTCCTCATTACCCTTATGGCTATATCGACTAAGGATATTAACCGCGGTGCTTATGTCAGGTCGCGTACATAACATAATATACATTAAGCACCCAATCAAACTGCGACATGGCGCATCATACTTTTCATCAGAATTTAAAGCCTCGTAATCCATTTTAACTGGAAGTGGGGAAGATACTGGTTTACATTCATTCATTTTAAACCTCTTTAAAACATTTTCAATATAAGCGCTCTGACTTAGGTGAAGTTTATTATTCTCCCTATCGATCCTAATTCCAATGAAGTAACGAATTTCTAATAAATCCGTCATTCTAAATTTTGCCATTAAATAAGTTTTGAAATTGTTCATTGTTTTTATATCCTCTGTAGAAATTACCAAATCATCTACATATAGCAGTACGTACATATTTTTAGCAACGCCACCATTGTCCAGAATATAAATACAACGATCCACGGAGGAATCAGTAAAGCCAATTTTTCTCAGAGCTTGTTCAAATATCTCAAACCAACATCTAGCTGCCTGCTTGAGTCCATAAATAGCTTTATTTAATTTGCAGACCTTACCACTTTCGGTAGGTAAACCCTTAGGAATAGACATATAAATTTCTTCTTCTAAGACGCCATTTAAAAAGGCAGTTTTTACGTCCATATGATGAAATTTTAAATTATATTGATTTGAAAGAGACATCAAAATCCTAAAGCTAGAAACTCTAGCTACTGGAGCAAAAGTTTCGTCATAGTCCACCAAATACTCTTGTGTAAAACCACGAGCTACAAGCCTAGCCTTATATTTAACTGGCCTACCAAGTTCATCATGCTTAATAGTAAATACCCACTTACAGTCAACTATATTTTTATTATCAGGCTTTTGTACAAGAGACCATGTACCATTATAAAAATGCGAATCTAACTCTTCTTTTATTGCTTCTTCCCAATGTATTCTGTCATGTCTGTTTTTGATTTCTTCAAATGAGTTGGGAATATTGTTGAATAAAGTGTGTGCATTCATCACACTATTATCTATTAAGTCTTTATATGATATTTGTGGTCTATTTTTCATTCTTTCACATCTGCTGATTTCTATATTTGGCTTTTTAAGGTCACTACAAGTTTTATTTACATCTGACTCTATGTTATCAGTAGATACTGTGTCGGCATTCTTCTCAATAGACAAATGATCACTAGGCTGTTCCTCTGATATAATTTTATCAGATTCTTTTGTATTGTTATTAATTGACAAATCATTTTTAACTACTTCCGTACTTTCATTCGTGATTTTATATTGACCACATTTCTTACTATCATTCAGAAAATCTTCCCTACTATCATTCGGGATATACAATTGATCCGAATCATTTTTCTCCATAGCTTTAGTATTCACCATATTTGTCTCATCAACAATTACATCTCTGGCAACTTGGAATCTTTCAGATTCAATGTCCCTTATCTTAAGACCATTCGGTTCATAACCAACGAGTATACCCTTCCGTGATTTTTGATCAAACTTTCTTTTTCTAGTCTTATCATGGACGTATACCGTAGAACCGAAAACTTTTAAATATTTAAGATTTGGTTTTCTATTATGCCACATTTCATATGGCGTTTTCATATGTTCTTTCAACACAACACTGGGACTTCTATTTATTAAATATGTTGCTGTTAAAACAGCTTCACCCCAGAAAATTTTCTGCAATTTTGCACCATTAACCATTGCTCGAGCCTTTTCTGTAATTGTTCTTATCATTCTCTCAGCCACACCATTTAATTGTGGTGTATGTGGGACTGTCAGGTTATAAGTAATGCCTTTTTCTACACAATATTCACGCATATCATTGGACAAGTATTCCCTACCATTGCACAGTAGGAAATTACGGCCAAAACCCCCAAAAATGTTTTTAATGTTTTTTGAGAAATTTTAGTGTCAGATTAGAGCTGACATTTCAAATTATGTAATACCAAATTTTTACCATACTGCATTGCCTACTAAGGCTGTAATAATTCCTCAAAGTTTGATTATTTTTTTATATGTTCGTAATAAAATTATTTGTATATTTGAACGCATATATAAAATTAGCTTAATTTTGGAATACGTGTAAAATTTTGACCTTTTCTTTCTTGAATTAAAAAGCAGATAGCTTTTACTAATCAACAGCGCTAATTTCAATATCTTTTGACCTATGCTTCACCTAGAAATCTAGCGGGTAAAACAACCATAAAAAATTTAAAAAAAAATTAATACAAAGTTTGATTGTCCGCGAATTTTTTTTAGAGATTTTTATAGGTTGAAGCACAACACTCTCTAAAAGCTGAAGTCAATCATAAATAAGCCCTATGAATTTCATATCCATTTGCATCCCATTTCAAGAATTATAACGTTTCAAGTAACACCCCTTTTTCAGAATTTTTTGCAATTTATCGCTAAAAAAATCACTACTTGAAGTGAAATATAGGCGTGATGTAATATTTTTATGCCACTTTCTTTAGTTTCCTTTCTAATTCTATGCAAAATTTATATATAAAGATAAAAACAACAAAATTTTTAATTTTAAATGACTTTTGTATAATTCATTTAAGTATATAGGTGGTGGTCACATAATTGTGGACGCAATAAATATTTTAAAATCTGCAAATTTAATATTATTCAAGAACTCGTAATTTTTTTTACAAAAATATTCAATGTTTATAGTTTTTCTGTAGGTTTGTTAGAAGCATACAAAATCTGGTTTTAAGCTCATAGTATGAACCCAATATCTCTGAAAGGACATATCCGATTTTGTGAAGTCATGTATTGTAGGATAGGTATTCTTTTCATATATTATCCTATTTAAATAAATAATTTTTGTAATCGCCAGCAAAGATTTTTTAGCATGGTTAGTAGTCCAGTTTTATATGACCACAGACTTTATATTTTCTTAAAAAAAACTATTTCAGTTTAACTAAAGGTATATTATTTATATACACTAAAAATTTCAAGAACAAAAGTCAATAAATTACCAAGTTATTGAGTTTTGGCCGTTTTCTCGCACTGTGCATTGTCTATATATAAATTTACAACTTTCAAATTAAAATGTGCTTCACTTTTAGCCACAAAATCTTTGAAAGATGAAAATACGTCGGACTTATTTGCAATTAAATAAGTTACACAATAGTGAGTATATTGATCAATAAAAATAACGTAATAATTTTGACCATCTATAGTAGTAGGAGTTATAGGACCACAGACATCAGAATGAATAGCATATAATGGCCTTTTTATATAGTCTTTATTCTTAAAACTTTCAAAACGAAGTCTGGCCTGTTTTCCATTTATGCACGCTTCACATAAATCATTGTTTGGCTGCACATTCTCAAGAAGCTTTGTGTCGTCAAACATGTCTTTTCCCTTTATTTCTAAAAATTTCCCTTTACTAATGTGCCCTAGCCTCTCAAGCCATAAACGATACTCATCAACCTTACTAACTTTTGAAACATAAGCCTGCTTAGAAACTGCAATAAACTCAACAACTGGAATATTATTTTCATATTACATACACCTCCTGGATGGAACTCAACTGTCATTCCAGCATCTTGTATCCTCTTCACTGAGAGTAAATTTTCCGGTACTTCTGGGCAAAACAAAACATCCTCCAAGGTGATCTGATTAAGTTATTGCGAAGCTTTACTATGCCTTTTTTGTTTGCATAAATATATTCACCATATTTTGCTATTGCTATTTTAATAGGTGGCTCAGCTTTACAAAATCTGCGAAGAGAGTTTCATCATTTATGAGATGATCCGAAGAACCTGAGTCCAATAGAAAAGAAACACTATTTTTATTTTTAAAAAGTTGATCACGTTTAATCATAAATGCAAATCCTTCATTCGGTTGGGTTGTGGCCATTTGCGCCTGTTTATCTTTTTCTTGATTTTTATTGTTTAAATTTTTCTTATAAGCGAAACAATTCTTTTTAATGTGTCCAGATTTGCCGCAGTAATGACATTTGACTCTTGGTCCCAATGGCTTATTGGATTTGTATGTTTTATTTGATTTTGGTTTGTACTTATTTTTAAAATAATTAAATTTATTTTTATATTCGCTTTGATTAGTTTCATTCCTGGCATGCAAAACTTTAGAACTGGTGTCTTTACTATCACTTTTCAATTTTATCTCATGGTCCAGTAATCGATTCTTAACAAACGCTAATGTTAAATTGTCTTTCGACAATGTTTCAATGGCAGTAATTACCCCATCATAAGACGATGGCAAAGACAACAACAAGTGGGACACCTTGTCCACTTCCTCGATCTTGGTTCCTGCGGCTAGTAATTCGGTTATTAAGTCATCAAAGATATTAAAATGATTTAGAAGTGGACATTCTGCCTTTAACTTTAAACTTAATATGTAACTGTTTTCTAATCGATAACTGTGACGCCAAACTTTTTCTTTCATTCCCCGACAACATTCCAATTGGAACAAGGGGTACTTCTCTCAGACAATGAGCTGCCTCCGATTCTATTTTTAAACTCATTGAAAGGGACCTACGTTTTAACGCCGGCTCCTAACGGCGAATGCATAAGTTAGAGAAGTTTTTCATAGCCTAATACTCAATAACCAGTGGCTAGCTGAGTTATGAGGTGAACCGCCGCTTTTTTGAAAATTTATTTTTTCAAGTGAATCTGGCCGGGGATTGAACTTGGGCCTCTTGTATGCTAGGCGGATGTCTTACCTGCTATACCACGGGATTAAAACAGGAAAAAAATGGGAAATATTAGTAATGTCATATCTCCGAAATTCAAAACGATAGGAACGTATTTGGTATTTTTTTGAATATGGTACGAATAAGGGTAAAAACTATATTTTGGTACTTTTTTTGAACCCATATGTATCTTTTGAAATAACAAACATAGAGACGCAGTAAACTTCACAATTGATAAGTAACAAAGAATTATTAGACACGTATTTCGTACTTTAACGATAATTGAGGTAAAAAAGATAAACAAATATTCAAGGGTAGGTTTTTAGCTAATGAAGCCAGAACTATAATTTAAAGACGGGTGGATTCGTATTGAAAAATTATAAGACATGTGCTGTTTAGTGGTTAAACAGAAACAGAAAATGGATAAATTAGTAACATCATATCTCCGAAATTTACATCGTTAGAAACAAAGTTGAAATTGGATTTGGATCATCATGCAAAAGAAGGGGACACGAGTTTGGTACTTTTTTGAAAATGCAACTAATACGGGAGAAAAAGGTTAAAAACTATATTTTAGTACTTTTTTAACCCTAAACGTATCTTTTAAACTAATAAACATAAATACTAAATTTAAATCACAATTGATAAGGACTAAAAAAATTAGGAAAGTGCTTGGCACTTTTACGATAAATGAGGCACAAAAGAGTAAAAACGGGTAAATATTGAAGTGTTTTCTGTTTTTTAACTATGAATACCATTTAAACAAATAAAGCCAGAAGGATAATTTACAGACGGGTCTATTTACATTAAAGGAGTATAAGACAAGCGTTTGGTTCCTTTTTTAATTTTCGGAGTAAAAAGAGGGGAAAAATCGGTAACGTAATATCTTCTAAATCAAAAGTGATAGTAACAAAAATTAAATTGGTCTATGATCAACACTAAAAATTAAAGGACACGGGTTCGATATTTTTTTTATATTTGGCCGCTTATGAGTAAAACAGGCTAGAAAATGGATAAATCATATAATCGGCTTGAAAAATAAGGTGACATGTGTTCTGTACTTTTTGGGAAATGGCACTAATAAGGGTAAAAACTATATTTTGATACTTTTTTTTAACCCATGTGTATCTTTTGAACTTATAAACAAATTTTTGTACTTTTTTGACCAATATATAACTTTTGATTCAAATATTATAGAAACAAAATTTATACCACAATCGATAAACATCAAAATGGTATCAAATACGTTTTTAGTACTTTTTCGAATAATGGAGTAGAAAAGGACAAAAACGGTTCAAAAATTTAAAGGTTTTTTTAAACTACGCATATTGTTTAAATCAATAAAGAGGTAGAATAATTTATGGACTGTTCGATTGACATTGAAGAAATATATGACATGTGTTTGGTACTTTTTCCAATTAAGTGGTTAAAAAAAAGGAAAATCGGTAATATTATACCTCCTTAACAAAAATGGAGTCAAGATCAGCAAAAACAAGTAAGAGTGGTATATTCGGCTTTGCCGAATCTTGGATACCCTTCACCAATGGTGTTGCAAAAGTACTTAATGTAATTCCTAGCAAAATTTGGTTATACTAGTATTATATGCAAAGAGTCTTTAAAATTAAGAATCGGAAAAAGAAAAGCTTTTCGGTGTCGTCATCATCTAGAATAGTTATGCACCCAAAGGTTAGGTTGGGCAGGTGGCTGATGTCTAGGGAAGCTTCACTTGGGTTCTAAAATGGTCCCTTTGTGAAAGATAATGATTACTAGACTACAAGTAGAGAATGCATATTTAAGCCAGCCAGTAGCTTCGAAATAAAATATTTTACGAACATTTAATAAAGTTCGATAAATAGACCAGATAAACCATGCAGAAAAGATGCTTCAAAATGTAGATGCCCTTACATTTGCAATAGCACATCGATTTGATGAAGTTTAAGTATTCTGGCATGCAACCCAAAAACACAGTGCCCAGTGAGGGTTGTGCACTTTAATTCGTACGAATTATCCAACTAGTAAAAGTTCTTGATTAGTTATGTAAAACTCTGAAGTTAGCGGACTGATTTTGGTCAAAGCTTTAACAATGATAAGCCTTAAAATTATAGGGTTTTAGATACATACGTGAAATATATTGCTTTTGAATGGATGGATATCAGCTTTGTCGGAAAAGTTATTAAAGATTTACTTATTAATCTGAAGTTAGTTAATTAATTAAAATGAACACTTTATCAATAATATTTAGGATGTATTGTTCTTTCGATCTGTCCGGTGGATGTTTGGAAAGTTTTGCTCTAGTTCCTTGTGCAATTTTAATGTGATTTAATTTATCAGCATTAAATCGATTCCCGGTCGGGTTTATATGGGAGATTTCACTAAAAGTGAATAGAGCTCGCCCATTTTCAATATCGAACTTTTCAAGAGATCAGAAATACTTTTGTCAAATGTTGTCCCTCTACAAAGTTTATTTTAGGCGCTATCGCCCTGAATATCAATATTGTACAACGTCTTTATACTAAATGTCATCATCGTATCTTAGGCGAAGTTATAAGGGATCAATTGTCAAACGTGAACGGATTTCTCCCAATTGCAATTAAAAAAATTAAATTTTCGTTGATGTGTGAGATACTTACGTACATATGTGGGTTTTGAACGGATATCATGTAAATAGCTGCATTTTTGTACTTCCTAGGAAGATTACCTATAATTTAATATATAATATATTCTCAAATGTTATCATAATGTTCAAAAGTCAGACACAAAATTAAGATTAATGCAGAGTGTCTGTCTGCTAAAATCAGATTTGTGGAGCTCCTGGATTTTACACAAAATTTTAGGATATTGTCCCACCCTGAATTTTATCATTGTCGATCAAAACACCATCGCTTAAACGCTAAATTATATCGACCACAAATTACCGAATGCATCAGGATTTAGGTAATCCCCTGCGAAGGACGCTATTAAATTTCATCAAAATAAACACCTGAGATATCGGCAAAACAGGAGCTCCAAAAAATTTACTAAAACAGAAAAAAATACAGACAGGTAGACGGACGGACAAAAAAACAGACGAACGGACGGACAAACAAACAGACGGACGGACAGACAAGCAGACGGACGGACGGAGGTCGCGAAATCGATTTTCCTGCCGATTCAAAGTTGATCGGTACAGTTTGAATGGTATTCGTAATCAGATTTGTGGAGTATAGATTTTAGAAAATCCTCACACAAAGAACGATGTCAAATTTCATCACAATCGGTCCATAAACACCTGAGATATCTCTAAAACAATACTTACAAAATGTAAACAAAATTTCTTAGACACGTACTTTGGGCAATTTGCTGTACATCAAATGTAGTGTTATGGCGATATCTCAATTGTTTATGGACCGCTTTTGATAAAATTTAATAACGTGCTTGGCGGGGGAATTTCCTAAAATCTGATATAAAATTTAATTTTTTCAACAGACATTCTCTAATGCGAACTTTGGGCAATTTGCGATACATCAAATACAGTGTTTTGGCGATATCTCAGTTGTTTATGGACCGATTTTGATAAAATTTTACAGAGTGCTTTGGAAACTACAATCTGATATATAACATATTATCACATGTACACCAGGAGTATCTTTTTTCTCTTGTTATTTAAAAGTGTGTTTCAATCAAAAATTTTAAAATTTTCGTCTAATTTTTGGTATTTTTTCGATATTTTCGGTGTTTATAAACCGATTTTAATGAAATTTAATAGCGTTCATTGCGGGAGAGTTTTCTAAAATCTGATATATAATTTATGTAAGTCCATCCTCCAGGGGCTTCACAAACTTGATTTCAACAGACAGACAGACGGACGGACAGACAGACAGACAGACAGACGGACATTTTGTAACTTTTTAATTGTAACTTTGTCAATTCCAATTGTACCGCTAATGAAGTAGCGGGTTCTAAAGCTAGTATATTATATTTTGCAGAAAGTATATGAAAATCTATCGATTAAGATAAGAATTTTGATTTATGAAACATTTTTCAGTTTTTTTTTTATAAAAAGTTTTTTAAGCAATACAACAATATTTAGACATACTTCAAAAAAATTTTACTTTTTATAAATTTTTTCAGAACTTTTTGGCTTACAGAAAATGTTTCATTATAATTAAAATTAAAATACCTTTGTTGAATGGCATACACTTTTTAAATTATATGGCATCTCACTTATTTATATGGCATACATGGCAACGCCTTTATTCTAATAATTAGAACTATACCAAGTGGCAACCTATTTTGGCGGTGCTTTTAATAATTTTAACCTGGCAATAAATTGGGAAGATATAAAACTTTTTTACAACAACAAAGCATATAAAACATTGATGGACATTTCATCAAACAATTGTTTGTAAGCAACGCCTCCTTTTTCTTATGCTCTTTAGATAAGCCGTTATTTTGATCAAATTTTGTTGTTTTTTCTTCCAGATACACTGCGAGATGTTGTGATGTTATATGAGATTATTTTAATGCTAAATATTTAATTCAGTTTTTATATAAATAAACCAGTTTTTCAATAAAAAAAATCAGTCTTTCTATGGAAAAAAACTTGTTCTATGCAAACAATAAGTTTTTCTATAGAAAGAATAAGTTTTTCTGTAGAAAAGATAAGTTTTCTATAAAAAAAAAAATTCTATAGAAGTAATAGTAATATTATTTTTTTTAAAGAAAAAGTAATTTTTTCTATAGAAAAAGTAATTTTTTCTATAGAAAAAGTAATTTTTTCTGTAGAAAAAGTAATTTTTTCTATAGAAAAAGTAATTTTTTCTATAGAAAAAGTAATTTTTTCTATAGAAAAAGTAATTTTTCTATAGAAAATGTAATTTTTTCTATAGAAAAAGTAATTTTTTCTATAGAAAAAGTAATTTTTTCCATAGAAAAAGTAATTTTTTCTATAGAAAATGTAATTTTTTCTATAGAAAATGTAATTTTTTCTATAGAAAAAGTAATTTTTTCTATAGAAAAAGTAATTTTTTATTTATAAGAAATAGTATATTTTCTTATAATAATATAAGAAAGATACTTTTTTCTATAGAAAACAAATAATTAATATTTGTTTACTAAAAATAACAAAAAGAAAGTAGATACAATACTCCTCCTCATGTTCATTCCTCGCTGGTTCGGCGGTAACTGAAATAAAACAAAAATAAACAACCAAATTTATATCGATTCGTGCTTCTGCCAGTGTATCCTCTCTTTCGCTCACAAATACAATCACATTTTCTTTTTGTCCATCAATGATATAAAACGATGTTCCCACGGCAGTCTGTTCTTGGTATTTGAATGAGAGAAATTTTAAAACATTCCAAGGCTTCTTTTAAAAACTTTGTTTTACCAAAAACGGTGTCGGGTATTGTGTGATATACCAAACTAAGCCCAATTAGGTAATATATATATATATATATAATTCCCCGACAACATTCCAATTGGAACAAGGGGTACTTATATACAATGCCATATACAATGCTATTTTTCGGAGCTAGGGCCCGGAAAGTAAATTGAGTGAAATTTGACTACTTCAAAACTTTTTTTAACAACTTTGTTCTACCAAACACGGTGTGGGGTATAGTGTGAGATACCAGACTAAGCCCAATTAGGTCCTCTATTACCCGTATATATCCGAAGTAATATACAACGCCATTTTTCGGAGCTAAGACCCGGAAAGTAAATTGAGTGATATTTGACTATTTCAAAACTTTTTTAACAACTTTGTTCTACCAAAAAACGGTGTGAGGTATAGTGTGATATACCAAACCAAGCTCTCTATTTTCCCTATATAGCCAAACTAATATACAATGCCATTTTACGGAGATAGACTCCGAAACGTGAATTATGAAATGAGCTGAAAAACAATTATGAATTGTTAATTTGCTTTCAATTTTTATTTTTGTAACTTATTATTATTTTATTTACTTTAACTTAATTTTTATTTATTTTTTATTAATTTTTATATTTATTCATATACGTACATAATACAAAGACTTCAATGGCTAAAATAAAGTATTACAAAGCAAAAATAACACTAGTTAGTTAATTTTAAAACACAACAAAAACTAAAATATTATAATTATATTATACAAAATAACTTAAATTACTAATACGAATTAATAATTTTTTATTTGTTAAATTTTATTTTATTTAATTTTTTTTTTTCATGTTTTTTTTTGTAAAAGTTTTATATCTTTTCTTTAAAACTCATTATTGCCACATTAGAAAATATACTAAAATGAGTAAAATTGTGGGTTTTTTTTTTGATTCGCTCAAAGAAATTAAAACCCAACACAAATATTTTAATTACTTTGAGTGAAAGAGAAAAAAAAACAAACAAGTTTTATATTTCCGTTTTATATTTTCACGCCGATTTGTTAAAACACGATATTATAATGTCCAATATGGTAAAATCTGAAAGAGAGAGTGAGTGTTGTTTTAATTTTATTCACTCAAATTAAATAGAACTCAAGATAAACAAAAGCGAAAGAGTAAGTAAATTAAAAACATTTTACATCTGCATTTTATATCTTCTCGTGCGCAAATTATCATGAGAATTGCGACCTGTATTAAACAAGGTTTCATGGGGGTCCAGCCAGTTGGACGGACTGACATAGTTAAGGAAGTAATTCCAAGTTTATTGGTATACCAAAAGGTGGTCTAAGATCAATATTTCTATGCGTTACATACATCAGCCCAAACTTATAATACCCTTTCCACCTATAGTGGTGAAGGGTATGAAAATATAATCATGTATGCAAAACAGGGGAGATCAATTATGTCCTTGACCTTCCATTTTCTTTATCACTCTCAAATGTGGATAAAAGACAACAAAATATGAAACCCAAAAAAAAAATGGGCCCATGGTGGATCAGAAAACAAAAACACATTTTCTAAAACAACTCATAATATTTCGGTACAAATTTTGAATTTGAATGCAAGATAAATTTTTTTTTAATAAAAAGAACATAAAACTACAGGACATATATGAGACTAGTCTTATAAAAATCTGATAACCGTATCAAAGTTACAGGCATATAAAGTGGGTACGTTTCGGAAAAATCTTGAAAAAGGCGAACTTTGAACCGTCATAAAGCCTGAACCAAAACAAAATTAAAAATTTTGAAGAAGTGTAAAAACTGTCTACTCTAGGAGAATGTTTATACAAAATTTCATGATCGTAGATGTTGTGGTTGAGTACTATTTCATATTTTTTTTATTTTACTCCACAAACTAGATTTAAACAGACAGATGGACATGGGTGCATGGAGTCTCCTTGAGAAATAAAATTACAAACTTAATGACAAGCTTATAATACCCTTTTACCTATTGGCGAAAGGTATAAAAATATAATTTAAATATCAATTTACATTTTTGTAATTGTATTTGTATATACACTAGGGTGGGTCGTTTTTTGACTTTTGTCTCTGATCGACTTCTAATAGTGAAATTATGTGGCCAAATTATGTCAATCGGAAGTGTGCAAAATATTATTGATTTATTTTTAGGACCCATTTGTATGGGGAAAACTGAGAGTTTTGCAGTTTTTGCTACATTTCGTCCATTTAGAATTAATTTTTAAGAGAAAAGATAATGAAATCTAAAAGCGAACTAATGCAGCTTTAATAGAAGTCATCAACATTTGAAATCATAAAACTGTTTTGAAGTTAAAAAAATTTGTGTCCTTGACAATACGCCTAAGGATACACCGCTAGAAAAAACTACTTTGGACAAAAACTTGCAAAGTATGACACGATTTATCAGTTTAAGACTTGTAAATACTTCATAGTTTAATTGTTTTTATCAGTTTAAGACTTGTAAGTACTTCATAGTTTAATTGTGTTAAAATATAACAATATTTACTTAGTTTTTTTCATAATCGAAAATGGGTCATTTTTCTCAGGTGGGTTTCAAAACGCATTTTTTAATTTTTTGAAACTTTTGTTAAAAAAATATTACAAATTTGAATTTCTCTCATCGGTGTGTTAAAATACATAAAAAAACAATAAAACTTAGAAAAATTGTGGTCGATATCTCAAACCATTTTCCCGTACCTTGTGTTTGAATTTGACGAATTTCGCAAAAAAATAATTTTAAGCTCATAATTTGAGTAATTGCTTCATAAATCTTATTTATGTTCAATTTTAATAATGTTTATATAGAATAAAATTATTCATACTATGGAAAATATAAACAGGTTCTTTGTTTTTAAAATTGGGTAAACTTAACCCTTTTTTTCCGGAGTCAAAGATGAAAAATTTATTTTTTTGTATTTTTTTTTATTTTTTAAACACATAATATTATTAATTTATGACTGAATTTTAATACATATACTTAAAAGTAATTATTTTACACTAAGATAAAGTTTTTTTATTAAAAAAAAGAATTATTTTAACCCTTTTTAGACATGGGGTCAATAATGACACAAGTTTTTTTGGCACTTTTTTCAGCAAATTTTGATTTAAAACCATTAATGTTATTATTTGACACAAAGATTATTTTTTTTTTTATAAAAAATATTTTAACCCTTAAAAGACATGGGACACTAAGATAAAAATATTTTATACTCTGCCCTAGGCAGAGTATAAAATTTTATGAAAATCGGTTTACATTTAGCCATAGCTCCCATACAAAACACTTATGAAAACAGCCTAAATTTTGTCTTAAATACACTTAAATGCCAAGAAATATAAAACTATAACAGATATAACCACTAAATTTAGCACAAGGAAGTCTTATGTCAACGCCAGTCAGTGTGGGTCCTCATTTGACTATAGCTCCCATATAAAAAACTTACGGAAACACAAAAATACAAAAATAAAATACAAAAATACAAAGAGAAAAGCGCGATAGCTACTTAACTACATTATTTTCGATATGTTATAGAAGTTGTGTGCTGAAAATGGGCGAAATCGGTTCACATTTAGTTAGAACTCCCATATAACCTTCCCCGGAAATCTTTATGCTGATAAATTGAATAAAATTGTAATATCTATAACAACTAAATTTAGAACAGAGAAGTTTTATGCAACTTTTAGTCAGCATGTTAAGTTTTATGGGAATCGGTCCATATTTGACCATAGCTTTCATATAAAAACCGCACCTGGAACCCACTAAAAAGCCACAAACGCAAGTTAATAGCTATTAAGCTATAAACTATGACAGCTATGGCCACTAAATTTTGTACAAATAAACTTTATATAAATACAAGGCAGTATATAAAATTTTGTAAGAATCAGTCAACATTTGTCTATAGTTCCTATGTATATAACATTTTTATATCTACAATAAAAAGGATTGGGGGTATATTCAGTATATTAAGATTGCACCTACAGAATTAGATAGCGATCAATAAACGTTAAGTCCAAACTTTATATACGGTAGATGCATTAGGAACTCCTTATAAAATATATGAACCTGTCGTGTTAATATCAATATATTTATCTTAACTACATACAAAGCACAACGAAAAGTATTTAACAGCTTATTAATCTAAAACTTTAGATACTATACTTAGATACTTTTAAATGTTGAACTATACTAACTATACTACTGCAACCGAACTTAGTCCAAATATTTTACCAACAGTACCACATTTGGTCAACACTTTGAATTAGCTGCACTCTTGTACTCATGGGTATATAAGTTTCGGCACAGCCGAAAATAGCACTCTTACTTGTTTAATTTACATCTGCTTTTGAAAGTTTGGTCATTTATCTCTTACTTATCAGTTACTTAATTTAAGAGAAAATCAACAATCAGACAATTAACTTTAAAAAAAGATGTAGAAAAACTATTGAGAAATTTATCGTTATTTTTTCTTGAAATTGATTTCTGTGCTAGTAACAGCATGAAAAGTCTTAAGGTACGGTCAGACTCGTTAAACATTTAAATCAAATATTTTGAGTAAAATATTGTCAAAACAATATAATAAAATATTTGTGGTCACACTTGCACATTTATTTGACGATTTTTATTTGATAAATTCAGAAAAAATACGTTCAATGTATAAACAAAAAAACAGATTTTATTTATGGTCACACTGAAGATTAAATATTTTCCCAAAAAATATTTGATCAAATTTTTTCAAAACAAAATTGTGTATCTAGCAATTTGTTTCTCATATTTGATGTTGTTGTTTCTCAAATTTGATGTTGTTGTTTCTCAAATTTGATGTTGTTGTTTCTCATATTTGATGTTGTTGTTTCTGTTTGAATAGTAAACAATACACATGCTCAGCTGTTATTTGCCCCTGTTTGATGTTACAAAAATTTTGCTAGATTAAATAATTATTTGATCAAAATTTAATAAAATATTTGCTCTTGCGTGGTCACATTAGGAAAATTTTTATTTGCTGGCAAATGATTTTGTTTTCTTCAAATCAACATGTTTCTTGTTTGAACCTCAAAAATATTTTGTGGTCAGACTACGAGGATCAAATATTTGATCATTTCGATTAAATGTTTAATCAATGTGACCGTACCTTTAGAGACATAATTAAATAATGCGAAGACGATTTATCAATTTCAACAATCAGTCGAGTCTTAAAAGATTCCAAGCTGTTAACCGCACCTCGATTATTATCCCACCATAGAACAGCGAGACCTGAATTTATTTATTTATTTATAATTAAAGTCTATGGAAAAAAATCCTTACAGACTATTACATTAAATTAGATTTGAAAAAGTAATATAAATTTGAATCTTAATTAGGTATTTAAATATGTTATAATTCTTTGTTTGACAGTTTTTGTAGATAATGAGAAATCAATAATATTATATAAGTCGTTGAAATCTTTACAAATCCTTCTAATGGGGTCAGCATCAGCATAATTTCTGCGGAAAACTTCTATAAATAGCGGCCGAAAATTACGAGTAAGTCTTTGCGGGACGTTAAAGAAAATGTTGTGTATTAGGAATTCAGCGTTAACTTCACCATTTATTAAGTTGAGAAGGAATGATACATTGAGCATGGTACGACGGCTCTGTAGTGTCGGCAATCTTATAAGCAACAATCTACTACGGTATGATTGTAGGTTAACTCCAGGATTCCAAGGCAATCCACGTAGGCAAAATAATAAAAACTGTTTTTGAACAGATTCAATGTGATTTATATGTACATTGTATTGTGGGTCCCAGATTATAGATCCATATTCTAGGATAGGCCTAACGAGAGAAGTATATAGTATTTTTGTTATGTATGGATCCGAAAATTCTTTGGACCATCGTTTGATAAAGGCTAGTATTCCTCTAGCTTTATTTACGGTCATATGAATATATGCAATAAAATCAAGTTTTGTATCTAATAAAACTCCCAGGTCTAGAATGCTATCAACCAAATCCAGTCGATGGGTACCCAAAAAATAGCTGGTTTCAAATAATTTTTTTCTGAAAAATCGCATACATTTGCATTTAAGCAGATTTACCTCCATAAGATTATAGTTGCACCATTTTTGAAAATTATTTAAATCAGTTTGAAATTCTGAAACACATGAAGGGTGTTTATAGCTAAAGAAAACTTTTACATCATCAGCGTAGAGCAAAATTTTAGCATATTTAATAACGTTAGGTAAGTCGTTGATAAATAAAGAAATTGGATAGGTCCTAAATGACTACCCTGAGGTACACCAGAAAGAACAGGAATGCATTTAGAGGTAGTATTCTTGAAACGCACTCTTTGATATCGATTGGTTAGATAGGATAAAATCCAATTGATGCTATTTGGAGAAAACCCCAACAAGTTTAATTTTGCTATCAGAAGCTTATGGTTCACTTTATCGAAGGCCTTACTGAAATCAGTGTAAACAGTATCTGTTTGTTCTCCGTTAATGAAGCCACGATTAATTGCAGTTGTTAAATGTAATAGATTTGTCACAGTTGATCATTTCTTCCGAAATCCATGTTGAAACGGTGTCAGAATAGAATAGACATGATGACATAAATAATCCGAAATAATTCTCTCAAAAAACTTAGGGATTATACTAAGTTTTGCTATTCCGTATAATTTGGGATGCTGCATTTATTTCCTGATTTAAACAAGTAAGAGTGGTATATTCGGCTTTGCCGAATCTTGGATACCCTTCACCAATGGTGTTGCAAAAGTACTTAATGTAATTCCTAGCAAAATTTGATTATACTAGTATTATATGCAAAGAGTCTTTAAAATTAAGAGTCGGAAAAAGAAAAGCTTTTCGGTGGCGTCATCATCTAAAATAGTTATGCACCCAAAGGTTAGGTTGGGCAGGTGGCTGATGTCTAGGGAAGCTTCACTTGGGTTCTAAAGTGGTCCCTTTGTGAAAGATAATGATTACTAGACTTCAAGTAGAGAATGCATATTTAAGCCAGCCAGTAGCTTCGAATTAAAATAGACACATATTTTACGAAGACTTAATAAAGTTCGATAGACCAGATAAACCATGCAGAAAAGATGCTTCAAAATGTAGATGCCCTTACATTTGCAATAGCACATCGATTTGATGAAGTTTAAGTATTCTGGCATGCAACCCAAAAACACAGTGCCCAGTGAGGGTTGTGCACTTTAATTCGTACGAATTATCCAACTAGTAAAAGTTCTTGATTAGTTATGTAAAACTCTGAAGTTAGCGGACTGATTTAGGTCAAAGCTTTAACAATGATAAGCCTTAAAATTATAGGGTTTTAGATACATACGTGAAATATATTGCTTTTGAATGGATGGATATCAGCTTTGTCGGAAAAGTTATTAAAGATTTACTTATTAATCTGAAGTTAGTTAATTAATTAAAATGAACACTTCATCAATAATATTTGGGATGTATTGTCCTATCGATCTGTCCGATGGATGTTTGGAAAGTTTTGCTCAAGTCCTTGTGCAATTTTAATGTGATTTAATTTATCAGCATTAAATCGATTCCCGGTCGGGGTTATATGGGAGATTTCACTAAATGTGAATAGAGCTCTCCCATTTTCAATATCGAACTTTTCAAGAGATCAGAAATACTTTTGTCAAATGTTGTCCCTCTAAAAAGTTTATTTTAGGCGCTATGGCCCTGAATATTAATATTGTACAACGTCTTTATACTAAATGTCATCATCGTATCTTAGGCGAAGTTATACGGGAACAATTGTCAAACGTGAACGGATTTCTCCCAATTGCAATTAAAAAATTTAAATTTTCGTTGATATGTGAGATACTTACATACATATGTAGGTTTTGAACGGATATCATGTAGTTAGCTGCATTTTTGTACTTCCTAGGAAGATTACCTATAATTTGATATATAATACATTTTCAAATGTTATCAAAATGTTCAAAAGTCAGACACAAAATTAAGAATAATGCAGAGTGTCTGTCTGCTAAAATCAGATTTGTGGAGCTCCTGGATTTTACACAAAATTTTAGGATATTGTCCCACCCTGAATTTTATCATTGTCGATCAAAACACGCTAAATTATATATACCACAAATTACCGAATGCATCAGGATTTAGGTAATCCCCTGCGAAGGACGCTATTAAATTTCATCAAAATAAACACCTGAGATATCGACAAAACAGGAGCTCCAAAAATTTGACTACAACAGAAAAAATTACAGACAGGTAGACGGACGGACAAAAAAACAGACGGACGGACAAACAAACAGACGGACGGACTGAGGTTGCGAAATCGATACTCCTGACGATTCTGAGTTGATCGGTACAATTTGAATGGCATTCGTAATCAGATTTCTGGAGTTTATATGTCAGATTTAGAAAATCCTCACACAAAGAACGATGTCAAATTTCATCACAATCGGTCCATAAACACCTGAAATATCGCTGAAACAATACTTACAAAATGTAAACAAAATTTCTTAGACACGTACTTTGGGCAATTTGCTGTACATCAAATGTAGTGTTATGGCGATATCTCAATTGATTATGGACCGCTTTTGATAAAATTTAATAACGTGCTTGGCGGGGGAATTTCCTAAAATCTGATATAAAATTTATGTAGGTCCGTGCTAAAGGAGGATGGTTTTTCCTATTTCTGCATTTCATTTTTTCAACAAACATTCTCTAATGCGAACTATGGGCAATTTGCGACACATCAAATTCAGTGTTTTGGCGATATCTCAGTTGTTTATGGACCGATTTTGATAAAATTTTACAGAGTGCTTTGGGAAACTATATCCTACAATATCTATATATCCTGATATATAACATATTATCACATGTACACCAGGAGTATCTTTTTTCTTTTGCTAGTTAAAAGTGTGTTTCAATCAAAAATTTTAAAATTTTCGTCTAATTTTTGGTATTTTTTCGATATTTTCGGTGTTAATAAACCGATTTTAATGAAATTTAATAGTGTTCATTGCGGGAGAATTTCCTAAAATCTGATATATAATTTATGTAAGTCCATCCTCCAGGGGCTTCAGAAACTTGATTTCAACAGACAGACAGACGGACGGACAGACAGACGGACATCGCTTAATCGATTCTCCTCCCGATTCTGAGTCGGTATAATTTTTATGGGGTCTACGATCACTAGTAAAAAAATTACAAATGGAATCACAAACTTATAATACCCTTTCACCTATTGGTGAAGGGTATAAAAACAAGAAGTAGTTTATGTTATATGCTTTAGATTGTTATAAAGTTAGATAAATACTTCAGAAATAATATTTGGAAAGTATTGTTTTTTTTCAATTTGGCAAGCCTTTTGTTCTTAGGGTATACTTAGACTCTTTAATTGATTGATATTGTATATAGATTTTGAAGGGATATTTTCAAAATTATTTTTTTCAATTTTATTAAGTTGTTTTTTGTGTTAATCACGGAAATATTACCTATATTTTGATATGTTAAACTTACATAAATTGGACCTAAAATACATTTAAAAGTTAAACGCAAAAGTTCTATATTGTTCAAAATTTTGTATCCTGATTTCGGTGTCTTGACTTTATATCTGGTAACTAACAAATATCACAACATTTTAAAATACGTGTATATCTTTTTCTTATAGGAAAAGCACATGGTTAATCTTGAATGTCTGTGAATTTAGTAGGCAGAATTAGTACCAATATGTACAATTATATATAATTAATATATTAACCTATAGGTTCAGTTAGATTTTTATACATATGTATATGTATGGTTTTGAACGTATACCATTGTAATGAGTTGTATTTTGCATAATTCATAAAAAGATTACCTACAATTTAATATAAATATACTTATTATATGTCGCAAATAATAAGCAATCACTATGTTCAAAAGTCATACCACTATTTTTAGACATATGTACATCGTATTTCCGTTTACTGAAATCAGGTTTGTGTAGCTCCTGGATGGCATACCGACATAAGTTAAATATTGGATGTTAGTAGTGTTCTATGAAGTTTATTATCAAATTTCAATATACATTTCTATTAACACCTGAGATATAGCCAAAACTCGAAATTCGATGCCGAATTAAAATTTTATATTTCCTTTTAAATCATATTTGTTTAATTTGTATAAAATTCTTCAATTTGTTTAAAATTCCTCAATTTGCGGATAGTATACTGACATGAATAAGATGTCAGATCTTAGGAAATCCACTAAAGCAAAACGATATTAAATATCATCAAAATCGGTATATAACAATCTGAGATATAGCCAAAACTCCAAATTCGATGTCCCGCTAATTGCCGAATTTAAAATATTTTTTTTTTTTTAAAATATACTTTTTTGTAAAAAAAATACATTTTTTTTGTAAAAAAATCATTTTTTTTTGAAGAAAGTTTTCTGAATTGTATATCAAATTTTAGGAAATCATTCAACGCAGAGCACTGTTGAATTTCATCGTAATCGGTATATCAACAACTCAGATATCGATAAAGCAAAATATATCGATGTACGCAAATTGGCAATTTTAAAAATTAAAAAAAAACAGCATTTAAAAAAAAAAAAAATTTTCGAATTATATGTCAGATTTTAGAAAATACTTCAACGCAGCACGCTATCAAATTAAAAAAAAAAAATTTTTAAATTCGTACCCATCGAATTTTAGTATTTAGCCGATATCTCCGGTGTTTATGGACCGATTTTGATGAAATTTAATAGCGTACAGCGTAGAATCTGATATACAATTTATCTCGCTACACCCTCCAGGAGCTGCACAAACTTGATTTCAACAGACAGACGGACAGACAGACAGACGGACATGGCTAAATCGACTCTCCTGGCGATTCTGAGTCGATCGATATAATTTGTATGGGGTCTAAGACGAATAATGAAAAAATTACAAACTGAATGACAAACTTATAATACCCTTTCACCTATTGGCGAAGGGTATAACAAAGGAATAATAAAAGACTCTCTCCACATTTTAGGAAAATAACCACTTTGAATTGAAGTGTTGAAGATTTTTGTCAAAGGCGTAGATAAGCTTTTAGCACATCTGATTAAAAAGATGCTAGGAATGCAATCTGGACCAGAAATATTAGATGACTTTAAACGAATTAAACCATGGAAGACTACGCAGTTGTTTAAAAGCGGAAATGAAATTGAAGTGTTACTATGTATGTCATACGGATATTTATTAGTACAATCATAATTAGAATTTGAGTAAGTGGTAGAAAAAAAATCTGCGAACAAATTACTTATTTTAAAGTCATCAGCAGATTCAACGTTATCATATTTCATGACTGAAGGAAATTCTTGTGTTCTTCGTTTAGAATTTACAAAATTATAAAATGATTTTGGATTCAGTTTAAAGTTTATTTTTATTTTGTTGATGTAGTTTTTATAAAGTGAGTTTCCAAGTTGAGTATAATTTGAACGGCAAATAGAATACAATGTATAATCAGATACGGAGCCAGTTTTTTTTGTAATTCTTAAAGAGTTTATTTTTCTTGTTTTTCAGTTTTGTCAGCAAAAAATTATTCCAAGGGGGGCCAGAACGTACCTTTGGTATTGTTTTAGGAATGCCCAGATCCATAGCAGTTTTCAAAATACTATAAAACTTTACAACCATTGAATCAACAGCAGCTGAATTACAGCCAGGTGTAGCCAGACCAATCAATGCTAGTTAAATAATTGTTTATGCATTCAAAATTTGCTTTTTTAAAGTTGTAAATCTTCTTTATTTGATTACGTTTTTTGACCAATCCAGGAGAAATTAAAATATAATTATTTATTTTAATAGTAGGATGGTAACTATCTTCGGGTTTACTTAAAGGTAACGATTGACTAACGAAGCAATCCATCGGATCATTCACGAAAACTAAATCCAACAGCTTCCTAAATTAATTTTCAACATTATGGGACCTACGTAAGGAACAACGATATTTCTCAAAAAGAAATTTCAGAGGAGGTGTGTGGACGTGGATTTTTAAATTTTAAAAAGGACTTTAGTCCTTTTCTCGAAAATCTTAGGATATGGGCGGATAAGATTTATTGGATATCATTTCAAAACGGACCCTCAAGTCCTTTTCTCAAAAATCTTAGAAAATTTTTGAAAAAAGGACTTAAGTCCTTTTTAAAATTTAAAAATCAAATTTCTTATTAATTCCGAAAAAAAAACAAACTGTTAACACTTTTGACCATTGGATATTTATTCCGGTCAGTTCTGAAATGATATCCAATAAATTTTATCCGCCCATCTCCTAAGATTGTTGAGAAAAGGACTAAAGTCCTTTTTAAAATTTAAAAATCAAATTTCTTAATAATTCTGAAAAAAAACAAACTGTTAACAGTTTTGACCATTGGATATTTATTCAGGTCTGTTCTAAAATGATATCCAATAAATTTTATCCGCCTATCTCCAAAGATTTTTGAGAAAAGGACTAAAGTCCTTTTTAAAATTTAAAAATCAAATTTCTTAATAATTCCGAAAACAAACTGTTAACACTTTTGACCATTGGATATTTATTCAGGTCCGTTCTGAAATGATATCCAATAAATTTTATCCGCCCATCTCCTAAGATTTTCGAGAAAAGGACAATAGTGCATAAAGATCATAAAGAATTTTCTTTTTGTTTTTTTTTTGACATACTCAAACATTTGTAAAGATTTTGAATCTGGGATATATATGGTATATAGCAGTATTTTTTATATATTTTTTTAAGCTTTTCGAGAAAAGGACTAAAGTCCTTTTTAAAATTTCTTAATAATTCCGAAAAAAACAAACTGTTAACACTTCTGATCGTTGGATATTTATTCAGGTCCGTTCTGAAATGATATCCAATAAATTTTATCAGCCCATCTTCTAAGATTTTTGAGAAAAGGACTTAAGTCCTTTTTAAAATTTAAAAATCAAATTTCTTAATAATTCCGAAAAAAAAGCAAACTGTTAACACTTTTGACCATTGGATATTTATTCAGGTCCGTTCTGAAATGATATCCAATAAATTTTATTCGCGCATCTCCTAAGACTTTCGAGAAAAGGACTAAAGTCCTTTTTGAAATTTAAAAATCAAATTTATTAATAATTCCGAACAAAACAAACTGTTAACACTTTTAACTATTGGATATTTATTCGGGTCCGTTCTGAAATTATATCTAATAAGTTTTATCCGCCCATCTCCTAAGATTTTTGAGAAAAGAACTAAAGTCCTTTTTAAAATTTAAAAATCAAATTTCTTAATAATTCCGAAAAAAAGCAAACTGTTAACACTTTTGACCATTGGATATTTATTCAGGTCCGCTCTGAAATGATACCCAATAAATTTTATTCGCCCATCTCCTAAGATTTTCGAGAAAAGGACTAAAGTCCTTTTTAAAATTTAAATTCAAATTTCTTAATAATTCCGAAAAAACAAACCGTTAACACTTTCGACCATTGGATATTTATTCATGTCCGTTCTGAAATGATATCCAATAAATTTTATCCGCCCATCTCCTAAGATTTTCGAGAAAAGCACAAAAGTGCATAAAGATCATTAAGAATTTTCTTTTTTTTCGACATATTAGACGTAAAAAAAAAATTACTCAAACAGTTGTAAATATTTTGAATCTGGGATATATATGGTATATAGCAGTATTTTTTTATATTTTTTTAAGCTGATTTTAGTATATAAATAGCTTCACACACATACAAGTGGTATATTCGACTTTGCCGAATCTTGGATACCCTTCACCAATGGTGATCCAAAAATAACTTTACCTCAAACATTGGAGTCATGATATTTCAAATTTAAATTATTCAAATTTTTAAAGGTTATGCAAAACTCGCTATGAAATAAAAAATATTCAATATTTAATTTTGGTTCGAAGAGGGTATTGAATATCAGCTATCTATGTGTACATTAATTCGAACGTATCGTCCATATAGTAGAAGTTCTAGGTTAGTTACGTAAAACTCTGAAGTTGGCGGACCGATTTAGATCAAAGCTTTGGCAATGATTGTTTTGTCAATCTATACAAACCTTTGGATTATAGGTTATACACACTTAGTTTTAGATACCTACTTGAGATATATAGCTTTTGAATGGATAAATACCTGGTTTACATTAGTTGCTAACCTATCATTGATTTGTCGGAAAAGTAATTAAATATTTACTAATAAATCTGAAGTTAATTGGCTAATTTAGATGAATAGTTAATCAATAATATTTGGGATGTATTGTTCTTCCGATCTATGCAAGTCTTAACTTCTGATGACTCTTCAATTAATAATTTATTTATACAAGGGCTACATGTTCTTACGATGTGCGCAGGCTCCTAGTAAAATATAAAGATTTTTAACCGATTTTAGCGCCAAATCACTTCTAAATGTTGCTGTCTGGAGATATTTTAGGTGTAAATAGACCGATTTTGATAAAATAGCGTGCTTTGCGGAAAGATTTATAAAAATCTGATATATAAAACTACTTTGAACAAAATTTACATTTATAAGCATTTAAATACTTTTCTTTGTGCTTAATCGTTTAATTTGGATTGTGTGAGAGTTTTGATCAAATGTGAACAAATTATTTCAAAATTTAAAATCTATATAATATAAGATATAATATGGAATTGTGGTATTTTAAGGTTTTCGAGCTAGTAAATGTAGGTCAACATCAAGCGAAAACGGATATCAATTGAATGTGAATTAGCCACGGTATGCTGACGGGAGAGTTTTGCTCTGGTTCTTTGTGATGTTATAATGAAATTTAATTTATCAGCATTAAAGTGATTCCCAGTCCGGGTTATATGGAAGTTTTCAATAAATGTGAACCGAGTTTGCCCATTTTCAATACCGACCTTTTTTAAGAGTTTAGAAATACTTTTATAAAATGTTGTCCCTCGAGAAAGTTTTTTTAGGTGCTAAATTTAGTGGTCAAAGCTAATATAGTTAATTATTTATTTTCATTTAAGTGGCTTTTAGATGGAATTTATGCCATTAAGAGGTTTATATAGGAGGTATGACTAAATGTGAACCGAATTCCATGATATTTCAAATGCTAAACAACGATTATGTATAACGTCTTTATACTAACTTTCATAATCGGATTTATTATAATATATTAGCAATTAAGAGATTGCCTTAGGCGAAGTTGTACAATAGCTATTGTCAAAAGTGAACGGATTTCTCCCAATTGCAATCCCAAAATTTAAATTTTTGTTGATATGTGTGATACATATCGCACTTGTTCAACAAGAGGGTATTAACTCAAAATGTTTAAATTTTCACTTTTAAAAAGAAATCTGACATCATTTTCACTATAATTTCACCAAAAAGCTACAGTTTTACTCCTCTTCCTTATATGAAAGTAGTAGTGAAATAAAATAGTTTTTTGACTCTACTGAAAATTTACAAATTTTGAGTTAATATCCTCTTGTTGATCAAGTGCGATATGTAGATTTTGAACGCATATCATATACTTAGCTGCATTTTATGTACCTCCTAGGAAGATTACCTATAATTTGATGCTCAAATATTATCATAATGTTCAAAAGTCAGACACAAAATTAAGATTAATGCAGTGTGTCTGTCTGCTAAAATCAGATTTGTCGAGTTCCTTAATGAATTTTACATAAAATTTTAGGATATCGTCCCACCATGAATCTCATCATTGTCGATCAAAATACCTGAAATATCGCTTAAACACTAAATTATATGTATCACAAATTACCGAATGCATCAGAATTTAGTAATCCCCCCGCGAAGAACGCTATTAAATTTCATAAAAATACAGAAAACAGGAGCTCCAAAAACTTGATTTCAATAGACAGACGGACAGACAGACAGACGAACGGACGCTAAATCGATTCTTCTGCCGATTCTAAATCGATCGGTACAATTTTAGTGGTATTCACGATCAGATTTGTATAGTTTATGAAGGGTATATATATCAGATTTTAGGAAATCCTCCCGCAAAGGACGCTGTTAAATTTCATTACAATTTTTAAACACAATTTCTAAGACACGGCAATTTGCGGTACATCAAAATTAGTGTTTTGGCGATATCTCAGTTTATAGACCACTATTGATAAAATTTAATAACGTGCTTAGCGGGGGAATCTAATTTAAAATCAGCACGTCAGAATTTTAAGAAAATCGATTTTAAAGATTCGAAGGACATTGGAGGTTCACTTGTAACGTAATACTATTATAAAAAGTTCTATAAAAATATAATTGGTGAACCATTTTAAATGCATTTTAAAAAATGTACGAAATTCATTAAAAATACAATTCTGCAATTAGAAAAAATTAAAACAAGTCGTCTGGGATTTGATCGTCGATCGTTTCTAAGTTTGTCATTACTTCTTATCTGCGCCTATTTAGGAGATTATTGAATCCTGTTGAAAAACGTGCATGGGATGGCGCATTGATGTGCATTGATGTCGTAAACAATTTTTTGGGAAACAAGAAAGCGCATAACTACAAGAATATTGTTAAAGAAATGGTTTCAGCTTATGGTGAAATGAAAGTTAACATGTCTTTAAAAATTCATTTTTTGCACAACCATTTAGACTTTTTTCCTTCAAATTTGTTACAATAGAAAATCGTTTCAAAGGAAAAGACATGACTCACATGTTGAATATTGTTGGAATTTATGCCGTGATACAAATCCTGAAGTTTACACACGAAAAACTAAACGACCAATATTTTTGACACAAAATAATAGTTAAGATATCATATTAATTTTTGTATTTTTACATTAAATTTACATAACATTGAATTACATTACATTTTTTGGATACTTTTTAATTTTACATGAAAAAATTTCCTTTTCAAAACTGGCTCAAGCATTTAAATCGGTCCACCCATTCTATTTCGATAGAACTTTTTATAATAGTATTACGTTACAAGTGAACCTCCACGGTCCTTCGAATCTTTAAAATGCAAAACGCCGAGACACATATTTCTTTATATTTCTTCTCATGTGTACCAACCACTGCACAGTGGTTTACAGACTTTTTTTTTTGGAAATAATTCTGTAACTTGAACGACTGGAGATATTTGAATGAAATTCGGCATGGTGATAGTCAAGGAGTTGGGTTTCAAAAGCACTGGTCCATGAGGGGTCGGGAGAGTGATTGATGGACCTTCAAAATTGGTCACCTCGGGTGTTCGACTTTTTTTTAAAATTCGCAAAAATCCATTTATGGATGGATTCAAAAGAAATTTTAAACTTAAGTTGTCCTTGAGAAGGTCTGCAAAAAATACGCTTATATGTGTAGGTTATTTCCTTTGGGTTTCGAGATATTTGGGTAAAACGGAATTTTGGGTTGATTCTTTGAATATTCGTTAAATTTGTAATAAAATTCTAAATAACTTTTGAGCAAGTTGGTTATAGATATCTTCTTTCGTTTAAAAGTTAAAACGATTCGAAGTTGAAACTTAAAAAAAATTTCACTTTTTTTTAGTTTTTCCCTAAAAGATAGCTATATTTTTTCACTAATAAAAAAAATTTTCGTAAGAAACATAAAAATATTTTTAAAGTTTTTAAAAGAAAACATAATGAGAATGCGTATATTTCTTGGTAATTGGACTTTTGGTCCTCGCACATGCCCTCTCCAAAAAATGCCAATTTGTTAAAAAAAAATTTTGGTTTTAATAAAAATTTCTCAAAAGGCAAAGCACCGATTTGAAAAAAAATATAATGTCCATATTTTCCAATATATCTATTATTAATTAGAACAGTTTTTTCTGAAACGAGCTGAAATAGGGTCAGTGTAAATTTTTGTAAAAAAAAACTCATTTTTTGAAACCCTTTTTTCCCGAGTTGGGAATTGGGAAATGGGAAATTTTTTAGTTAAAATTGGGATTTTTTTTAGTCTATTGCTTTTAGATCTTATTGGTCTACATAACTACAAAATTTCATTGTGATATCTTTATCTATGTCATTTCTACAAAATATAAAACATTGAAATTATTTTCCTTAAAAAAGTGTAAAAAGATTAACTCACTTAAAAAAGATTTTTAATTGGTGTTCATCTCCTGGTCTTTCCCGATCCAATGATACTAAACACGTATATCAAGCTTAAATACGTAGCCTTTAAAAGCTCTGAAAACTTTGCCTCCCATAGCATTTTGAAGCTAAATATTGGAGTATTGGAAGATATGTGAGGCTCTTAGATCAATGTTTAAGAACGTATTTGTCGGTAGCACATTGGGCCAAAATTGCCTACCTCGGGTATATAAAACCTTTGGGTCCGTATAACTTTCGGCAATTGGGTCCGATCTAAAAGATTACATTTTCGAAAACTTCTTAAAAAAATTAAGAAAAAACATGCTTACTGTACTACCTTATCTCTTATAGTTTAAGAGATATTTGACTCCATGAAAATTTAATATAATTTTTTAACATTACTTTATAATTTTTCGTAAAAATCTCTAAAACTAAACAAGGTATTACGACCATTTTTGTACACAGTATGGACCTATCTATGTGAAAATCAGAAATATAATTTTCGGAACAAGTTCTGATATTTAAATTAAAATTTTTAAATACAGAAGAGTACGCTTTTCACAAATTTGAGTATTTTTAGAAAGCCCCCCGTGTGACCCGACTTATAGCCGGGCTCTATCAGATTTTTGCACAAACCTTAAGAACCTTATACTTAATACAAATTTGTTAAGAAAAGCTTTGAGATAAAAAAGACAATTTTTTTACAGTCACAAAAAGCACAAGTTTTATTAAAAAACGGCTGATTTTCGACTACCGCTGGTTGTAGGGTGCATGTCCAAAATTTTTAGAAATATAGTTTATAATGATCCCTCAAGTACAGTCTTTTAGAAAATGTCAATAACGAGTTGAGTCTTTCGAAAATAATTTTCACAAATATTGAAAAAAATATTACTTTAAAAAAAAAATAATTCTTCATGCCTTTTTCGGTACACAAACTTTGAAGAATTTTTCTGTGTTATTAAGTTTACATAATAAAAAAGTTTTTTCTTCCAGTTTTGTTATATCTTGAATAAGGAAGCACACTCTGTTAATAATTATTAATATTCATTTATTGATGCAAAACATGAAATTATTTAATGTGTATTTCTTTACAAAAAGAATGGTACAAAAAGTAGAAAGAAAATTATGTATCTGTAGAAAATGACAGTAAAATATTTAAGAAGGTGTTGCCATAAGGAAAGAATATTAGTGTTGCAACAATTCTCCCCCACTTAATCTCGCCCTTCCAATCCATCTCCAACGACGTAGTCCCTCAAATGTTGGGGCAGCTTTCGTTGTCTGGTTGTCTTCCGGGGTAATAGTTGATCTTGTATTTCTTCACTTTGATCGGTATTTGTTGATTCCGCATTATCGGGAGAATTCACATCAGTAGCGGGTTCTATAGGGATATGGATTTGTGAATTCGATAGGACTTCTCCTCTGGTAAACCACTTCCTTCACACTTATTTTGAACGCTAGTTAGGCGCAGCTGGTCTATATGTCGTTTAAATATGTAGCCCTCATCCAGTTTAACCATGTAGTGTAGATAACCTAATTTTTTAATAATTACACCAAACTTCCATTGTTCTTTGTTTGTCGTATAATAACGTGCGTGCACTCTATCCCCCACACTGAATTGTCTGGAAGATGTACAAGGGGTACTTGTTTTATGTGTGGCTGTGGGCTTAAGAGCATCTAGGCGAATTCTTATTTGGCGACCTAAATATTGTTCTGCTGGTGTTTTCCCATTTTGCAGAGGGATGGCTCGATACCTGAACATTATTTCCTTAATTTTCTTTTGAAGTGGCATGTTTTCATATGTCATAGCTGCTAATCGTTTTTTAGTGTTTGAACGTTCCTCTCAGCTAGACCATTTTTCGCAGGGTGCCCAGGTGCAATAAATTTTTGAAAGATGCCTGCTTCGCGGCAAGAGGTTGTAAATTCATTACTTGTAAAAATTGTGGCGTTATCTGACACTAGCACATCCGGATATCCATTTCACGAAAATATTGTTTGTAAAATATCGATTGTTAACGATGCCGCCGCACAAACTCCCACTTCTGCCCATTTAGAATTTGAATCCACCACCACCAAAAAATAACGACCATGATATGGACCGGCGTAGTCCATATGCACACGTTGCCAATTGTGTTCCGGCTTTTCTCAAGGATGAAGTGTAGTTTTAGGTGGATTGTTTTGAATGGATGCATACGCAGAACAGGAACGCACATATTTCTCTATATCTTTATCTATGGATGTCCAAAACACATATCTTCTTGCTAACTGCTTTATCTTCGTTATACGCACATGAGTGTAGTAAAGCTCCTGAAGAACGCATTGTTGTAAGGATTTTGGAATTACCACCCGTTGCCCTTTAAAGAGAATATTTGAATCTATTGTAAAATCGGATTCGACACTTTGGCTGTTCTGTAGTTTATGAATTAATTCAGATAACAAAGCGTCCTTCGATGTTTCCTCTTGGACCGTTTTGAAATTTAGTAGCCTTGAATTGATTTGATTTATTGTTGAGTTACAAATTAAATGTACTTCCTAATATATTGCGCTCTGTTTAAATGTTGACTCTACAGTGGCTCTAGACAGACAATCGACATGCACAATTTCATCACTTTTCTTCGCTACTACCTCGTAATTATATCCTATTAAAAATGCGGCATAGCGTTGTAATCGAGCTGAAGTCATTTGTGGAAGCTTTGAATTTTGGTGAAATATTCTTGATAATGGTTGATTATCTGTAACTATCTTGAAAGGTCGGCCAAACACGTACTCATGGAAATGTTGAACAGCGTAGACGATGGCTAAAGCCTCACGATCTAATTGGGAGTCATTGATTATCTATGATAAAACACATGATATACCTTTAGGACTGGCGTCACATGTAAGCTGTATTGGCAATTTTGGGTCGAATGGCATCAAAACACGATCATTTGCCTTTTTTCCTTTTTTAAATTTTCGGAAGCATCCTGACAGCGAGTTGACCATACAAATTTTGCGTTTTCACGTAGAAGGTGACGCATTGGAGCAGTTATTGTTGATGCTTTTGGAATAAACCTTGAGTAATAGGTGACCATACCCAAAACACGTCTCAATTCTTCAACAGATTTTGGTTTTGGTATTACCAGAATTGATTTCACCTTTGAGCAGTGTTGTATGTATGTACAAATATAAACATAAAATGTCAACTTTGCAATAAATAAATAAACGAAGGCTTGACTGATTCTCAAACAGATGCTTGTAGATAATACAAGCACCTGCTTGTAAGCATCTCATAAGAATATAAACTTATGAGATGCTTAAACATCACTCTTGCGATCATACTGAAGAAAACAACACATGGTGTCAGATGTTAAAATAAAATAAAAATAATAAAAATAAAAATATAAAAAGTTTTTTTTCAATGATGTCGAATGATAAAGTGCCAAACCCAAACGAAGCAAGCGGTCAGATATTTGCGGGTACATTACCGCACATAAATCTAAAAGCCTCAAATATGTCGAGGGAGTGGAAACTGTGGCAGACCCAGTTTAAAATGTTTTTAAGGGCTTCCAATTTGGAGAATGCTCCAGATCAGCGAAAGGTTGCTCTACTACTTCACCATCTTGGTGGTGATTCATTAGACATTTACAATTCATTCAACGTGGATGAAGACGCAATAAAATACGAAGAACTGGTCGCTAAATTTGAATCATATTTTGTCCCTGAATTGAATATTGCCATGGAAAGGCACAAATTTTTTACGTGTCAACAACATCCGGATCAAACTATAGAGGATTATGTAACACTTTTAAAAAATTTAAGCCTAAGCTGTGATTTTGGACCCCTCAGAGAAAGTTTGGTTACAGACGTTTTCACTTGTGGATTATCCTCAAAAATGAATAACATACGAGAAAGGCTGCTTTCAGAAGGGGGGATCGATCTGGACAAAGCTGTTGATATTGCCAAAAGTATGGCAATAGCAAAAGACAACTCTAAAACGTTGCAGCAAATTCGAACCCACCATAAGCTACATAAGAAAAAATTATTTCAGGAGTAAGCCAACAAACTTGTCAAAAAAGTCAACTATACAGGCAGATTGTTCAAAATGTGGTCAAATCCATCGTAACAAGTGTCCAGCATTAGGAGCCAAATGTCATAACTGCGGAAAAGTTGGACATTTCCAAAAGATGTGTTTCTTGAAGGCAAAATATATTAAAAATATTATATCCGCCGATGATGAGGAAAATGATGAGGAGGAAGAGAGTCTTTTTATTGGTGCGATTTCCAAAAAATCTGGAGCTTCCGAATGGAACATCGAGGTAAAGATAAACAACAATAAACTATTATGTCAAATTGACACGGGTGCTCAAGCCAATATTATGTCTTTTGAAACAGTCAATCTTTTAAATATTAAACACCTAATTAAGAAAACTAATGTTAAAATATTCACATTTAGTGGTGAACAACTGAGTGTTGAAGGTTATGTCAATGTCAAAGTAGGCTACGAAAAGCAAATGTTTGATATGCAATTTTTTGTCATTAACTTTAGTTGCAGGAATATTATTGGTCTTGAGTCGGCTATAAATTTAAATTTGATTAAAAATGTTAATTTGATACATCTAAATAAACTTATTGAAAACTATTCGGAAGTCTTTGATGGTCTTGGTCTTTTGCAAAGTAAATGTAATTTAAAAGTACGTGATGATATTTCGTCTATCGTAGATCCACCTCGCAAAATTCCTTTTAAACTACAGGAAAAATTAAAAATAGAATTAAAAAGAATGACTGATTTAAATGTTATTCAACCGGTCAGTGAACCAACAGAATGGGTGAGTTCCATTGTTCTAGTTTCAAAACCCAATGGTGATCTAAGACTTTGCTTTGATCCAAGGAATCTAAACAAAGCTATTTTACGGCCTCATTATCCCTTTCCAAATATTGAGGATTGCAAAGCTCAATTAATGGGTTGTAACTACTTTTCGTCACTCGATGCAAATAGTGGATTTTGGATGGTTCCTCTAAACGAAAAATCCTCAAAATTGTGCACTTTTAATACACCATTTGGCCGTTATCGTTTTTTAAGGCTACCTTTTGGTATTAATGCAGCCCCGGAAATTTTTCATGCCGAAATGGTTAGATTGTTTGGGGATATTTCAGGTTTAATAATTTATATTGACGATTTTCTAATCCATTCCTCAACAATAGAAGAGCATTTAGATATTTTGGAGAAAGTGTTCAAAAGAGCCAAAGAGGTTGGGTTAAAATTTAATAAGTCCAAATGCAAAATGCTACAGTCGGAGATAAAAACATTTTTTGAAACCCTTTTCTCCCGAGTTGGGAATTGGGGAATTTTTTAGTTAAAATTTGGATTTTTTTTAGTCTATTGCTTTTAGATCTTATTGGTCTACATAACTATAAAATTTCATTGTGATGTCTTTATCTATGTCATTTCTACAAAATATCAAAAATTGAAATTATTTTCCTAAAAAAGTGTAAAAAGATTAACTCACTTAAAAAAGATTTTTAATTGGTGTTCATCTCCTGGTCTTTCCCGATCCAATGATACTAAACACGTATATCAAGCTTAAATACGTAGCCTTTAAAAGCTCTGAAAACTTTGCCTCCCATAGCATTTTGAAGCTAAATATTGGAGTTTTGGAGAGGAATAATGTGCAAATTGCTATTTTCTAAGCTACTAGACGGATTTTAACAAAATTTGGAACGTCAATAGAAGATGTGTGAGGCTTTTAGAACGTATTTGTCGGTAGCACAGTGGGCTCTACAGTGGGCCAAAGTTGCCTACCTCGGGTATATAAAACCTTTGGGTCCGTATAACTTTCGGCAATTGGGTCCGATCTAAAAGATTACATTTTTGAAAACTTCGTATAAAAAATTAAGAAAAACATGCTTACTGTACTACCTTATCTCTTATAGTTTAAGAGATATTTGACTCCATGAAATTTTAATATAATTTTTTAACATTACTTTGTAATTTTTCGTAAAAATCTCTAAAACTAAACAAGGTATTACGACCATTTTTGTATACACTATGGACCTATCTATGTGAAAATCAGAAATATAAATTTCGGAACAAGTTCTGATATTTAAATTAAAATGTTTAAATACAGAAGAGTGCGCTTTTCGCAAGTTTGAGTTTTTTTAGAAAAGCCCCCGTGTGACCCGACTTATAGCCGGGCTCTATCAGATTTTTGCTCAAACCTTAAGAACCTTATACTTAATGCAAATTTGTTAAGAAAAGTTTTAAGATAAAATAAACAATTTTTTACAGTCACAAAAAACACAAGTTTTGTTAAAAAACGGCATATTTTCGACTACCGCTGGTTGTAGGGTGCATGTCCAAAATTTTTAGAAATACAGTTTATACTGATCCCTCAAGTACAGGCTTTTAGAAAATGTAAAAAACGAATTAAGTCTTTCGAAAAAAGATTTCACAAATATTGAAAAAAATATTACTTAAAAAAAAAAAATTTCATGTCTTTTTCGGTACACAAACTTTGAAGAATTTTTCTGTGTTATTAAGTTTACATAATAAAAAAGTTTTTTCTTCCAGTTTATTTTAAAATTTATCAGCATTTTAAAAAATTTTACGTAGTACGAGAAAAGATTGATAGGCCAAAAAAGGCCAGAAGACATGCCATAATAGGGATGGGCAAATGGAAAAAAAGTATCGATATATATCGAATCAATTTTTTTGAAAAGTATCGATATATATTTTCAAAAAATATCGATATTTCGATATATCGAAATGTATATTCTTACAAATTTTCAAATTAAGTACACATATTACTATGTGCGAACAAGTTACATACATTTTTAATTCAAAATTATTTATTTCTTCAAACAATTCAATAAACAATAAAAAAATCCAAAAGAATTAAAAAAATTGCCAGAAGGTCATAAAAATAAAGGATAAGAAGATGGAAATAAAATTTCAGATGTTAGGCAAACCAGTACTCATCGGATATGGACATTAGGAGCACTCTTTGCTTTATGTGTTCCCCGGTCAATCTGCTTCTTAAATCAGGGGCCACTAAATTTACAGCAGAAGCAACTCTTTCAGACGATACTGATGAAGCCTGGCAGATCAAAAATTTCAAAGCTACCTTGGAAAGAACTGGTGTGAAATTTTTACAATTCATCCAAAAATGTACAGGATCTGATTTTCTTTCTAAAAGTGATTGATCAAGATATCGCTTAAGCTCATTGGGAACAGTACCTCTGTAACACATTTGTGTTGGAAGTTATTAGTGTTTCGTGTCTGCACCAGATAGAAGAGTTACCATTTTGTTCTAGTGTTGTTTGAGCAGATTTTGAACCGGAAGAAGTTTGTGTCATGTTGCCATGTTCTGACAGAATAATATCGCTTATTTTCAATATTGCATTTGAGACAGCTGTTTAAGAAGTAAAGTGAATACGTTTGAATCTCGAATAAAATATGGTGGCTATTGAAAAAAAAAATATATATTATTTTCTAAAGGCGCAAGTTTTTCTTCAACTTTTTTTTATCAAAGCGGCTTTTACATGAAGTCCTAAGGTGCTCGAAGGAGATGTTACGTAGTTTGGACCACTTATATCTTCAGTTGCGTCTTTGAAGGGACCAAGGAGAACACAAGGTCACGCATGACATTGAGCTGTGAAGTTGTTATCATATCTGGCGTATTTTTGTTTGTTTGACTTCTTGTAGCTAATACTTTAGCTACAATTGAATACAATTTAACGAATCGCTCAAACATATTATAGCACGAATTCCATCTAGTGCTGACAGCTTGTATTAATATCAATACTTTGCTTTCTCTTTTTCCAGATGCTTGCTGTTCCGATCGTAATTGGTCCATAGCATTAACTCCACTCACATTTTTTTATATGGACTTGACAGTCCCACTCACATAAACTTCATATAAAAAAAAAAAAACGAGGAAAAAATAATCAGCTGGGCTTACGTAATCACTGTGTAAATAAACCCTGGGTTCAGTGATGCCAATATGGTATATAGTTAAAAAACGTCTAAAACTAAAAAATATCGAAATCGAAAAAGAATCGATATATCGATATATCGGTTTTTAAAATATCGACGATATTTATCGATATTTTTTTTAAAATATCGATATTTTTAAATATCGATATTTTTTGCCCATCCCTTTGCCATAAAACGCAAAAAAAATTGGATTCAAATGTCTCTTAAACTATAAGAGATAAGGTAGCATAGTACATGTATTTTCTTAATTTTTTTTAAGAAGTTTTCGAAAATGTAAAAATCTTTTAGATCGGATTGAATTGGCGAAAGTTATACGGACCTAAAGGTTTTATATACCTGAGGTAGGCAACTTTGGCTCACTGTGCTACCGACATATACGTTCTTAAACATTGATATAAAAGCCTCACATCTCTTCTATTGACGTTCCAAGTTTTCCGTCTAGTAGTTTAGAAATTGCAGAGTTAATACCACTGTGCACCATTAACTTTATTTGCACACATTACTCTCCAATACTCCAATATTAAGCTTCAAAATGCTATGGGAGGCAAAGTTTTCAGAGCTTTTAATGGCTATGTATTAAAGCTTGATAAACGCAGACCTTCTCCGATTAGAAGATGAGCTGGTGTCTGAGCTTCTCCGTCGTTCGGGTCTGGAGACAGCGGTGCTAGTGACCTGCTGTTGTGCACCGCCTCTACTACCACTAGCATGGTTCCCATTTCTTTCTGCGTTAGCGACGCGTTTCCGACTGTTCGCAGAAGTAGGAACTTCGCTTATTTGACTCTGGCTTCCCACAGTCCTCCGAAATGATGCGAACGAGGTGGTATGAAGTTGAATTCTACAGACTATGTGCTGCTGCGATGAACCTCCTTCAGTACTCGACTGGCCCCTACGAAGTTGTTTCAGTTGTCGCAATAAACAGTGCTAGGAAGACCTCTCCTGGCGGTGAACCTTTTGAATGAAAGAAGAAAAGCATTACTAGAAAGATCAGATACTAATTTTAAATGTACCGCCTTAGAAGGGAAACACGAAAACCGCCATAAATATTATATATAATATAAATATTTTTTATAGCGAAAGCAATGTACACATTTGCGAACAATTCTAGTACACTCTTCTTTAGCATTGATAAGCTATATATTCTTTCGACAGAGAGATACAAGAGCTCTTGTACCGGCATGAAAATTTGCTGAAATGAAGATGTTGCAAATAAAGTGTTGCTATTTCCTTTCGATAACAAGAGTGGGAATTTGGTGTTATAATCATAATCTGCATTAAGCAATCTTCCACCTAACCTTAATAATGAAATCGTTCTTTTTTCTTCAGTAAATGCATGAAAAAATGGCGTCGTGTTTAGTATCATTGGATTGGGAAAGACCAGGAGATGAATACGAATTAAAAATCTTTTTTAAGTGAGTTAATCTTTTTACACTTTGTATCGTAAAACAAAAAAATATTATTTTTCTACTTTTTTAAGGAAAATAATTTCAATTTTTGATATTTTGTAGTAATGATATATAATGAAATTTTGTAGTTATGTAGACCAATAAGATCTAAAAGCAATAGACTAAAAAAATCCCAATTTTAATTAAAAAAATTCCTCAATTCCCAACTCGGGAAAAAAGGGTTTCAAAAAATGAATTTTTTTACAAAAATGGCAACACTGACTCTATTTGCAGCTCGTTTCAGAAAAAACTTTTCTAATAAATAGCAGATGTATTAGAAAATATGAACATTATACTTTTTTTCAAATCGGTGCTTTGCCTTTTGAGAAATTTTTATTTAACCCAAAATTTTTTTTTACAAATTGGCATTTTTTGGAATGTCCAATTAGCAAGAAATTTGTTTTATACGCATTCTCATTATGTTTTAAAAACTTTAAAAATATTTTTATGTTTCTTAAGAAAATATTTTTTTATTAGTGAAAAAATATAGCTATCTTTTAGGGAAAAACTAAAAAAAAACGTTTTTTTTATACCCTTCACCAATAGGTGAAAGGGTATTATAAGTTTGTGATTCCGTTTGTAATTTTTTTATTAGTGATCGTAGACCCCATAAAAATTATACCGATCGACTCAGAATCGGGAGGAGAATCGATTAAGCGATGTCCGTCTGTCTGTCTGTCTGTCTGTCTGTCCGTCCGTCTGTCTGTCTGTCTGTTGAAATCAAGTTTCTGAAGCCCCTGGAGGATGGACTTACATAAATTATATATGAGATTTTAGGAAATTCTCCCGCAATGAACGCTATTAAATTTCATTAAAATCGGTTTATAAACACCGAAAATATCGAAAAAATACCAAAAATTAGACGAAAATTTTAAAATTTTTGATTGAAACACACTTTTAAATAACAAGAGAAAAAAGATACTCCTGGTGTACATGTGATAATATTTTATATATCAGATTATAGGAAATAGTTTCCCAAAGCACTCTGTAAAATTCTATCAAAATCGGTTCTTAAACAACTGAGATATCGCCAAAACACTGAATTTGATGTATCGCAAATTGCCCAAAGTTCGCATTAGAGAATGTTTGCTGAAAAAATGAAATGCAGAAATAGGAAAAACCATCCTCCTTTAGCACGGACCTACATAAATTTTATATCAGATTTTGGGAAATTCCCCCGCCAAGCACGTTATTAAATTTTATCAAAAGCGGTCCATAAACAATTGAGATATCGCCATAACACTACATTTGATGTACAGCAAATTGCCCAAAGTACGTGTCTAAGAAATTTTGTTTACATTTTGTAAGTATTGTTTCAGCGATATCTCAGGTGTTTATGGACCGATTATGATGAAATTTGACATCGTTCTTTATGGGAGGATTTTCTAAAATCTGATATATATACTCCACAAATCTGATTATGAATACCATTCAAATTGTACCGATCAACTCAGAATCGATTTCGCGACCTCCGTCCGTCTGTCCGTCCGTCTGTTTGTTTGCCCGTCCGTCCGTCTGTTTGTTTGTCCGTCCGTCTACATGTCCGTCCGTCTACCTGTCTATCCTTTTTATACCCTTCACCAATAGGTGAAAGGGTATTATAAGTTTGTGATTCCGTTTGTAATTTTTTTATTAGTGATCGTAGACCCCATAAAAATTATACCGATCGACTCAGAATCGGGAGGAGAATCGATTAAGCGATGTCCGTCTGTCTGTCTGTCTGTCTGTCTGTCCGTCCGTCTGTCTGTCTGTCTGTTGAAATCAAGTTTCTGAAGCCCCTGGAGGATGGACTTACATAAATTATATATGAGATTTTAGGAAATTCTCCCGCAATGAACGCTATTAAATTTCATTAAAATCGGTTTATAAACACCGAAAATATCAAAAAACTACCAAAAATTAGACGAAAATTTTAAAATTTTTGATTGAAACACACTTTTAAATAACAAGAGAAAAAAGATACTCCTGGTGTACATGTGATAATATGTTATATATCTGATTGTAGGAAATAGTTTCCCAAAGCACTCTGTAAAATTTTACCAAAATCGGTCCATAAACAACTGAGATATCGCCAAAACACTGAATTTGATGTATCGCAAATTGCCCAAAGTTCGCATTAGAGAATGTTTGTTGAAAAATTGAAATGCAGAAATAGGAAAAACCATCCTCCTTTAGCACGGACCTACATAAATTTTATATCAGATTTTAAGAAATTCCCCCGCTAAGCACGTTATTAAATTTTATCAAAAGCGGTCCATAAACAATTGAGATATCGCCATAACACTGCATTTGATGTACAGCAAATTGCCCAAGGTACGTGTCTAAGAAATTTTGTTTACATTTTGTAAGTATTGTTTCAGCGATATCTCAGGTGTTTATGGACCGATTGTGATGAAATTTGACATCGTTCTTTGTGTGAGGATTTTCTAAAATCTATGCTCCACAAATCTGATTACGAATACCATTCAAACTGTACCGATCAACTCAGAATCGGCAGGAGAATCGATTTCGCGACCTCCGTCCGTCCGTCCGTCTGTTTGTCTGTCCGTCCGTCTGTTTGTTTGTCCGTCCGTCTGTTTTTTTGTCCGTCCGTCTACCTGTCTGTAATTTTTTCTGTTGTAGTCAAGTTTTTGGAGCTCCTGTTTTGTCGATATCTCAGGTGTTTATTTTGATGAAATTTAATAGCGTCCTTCGCAGGGGATTACCTAAATCCTGATGCATTCGGTAATTTGTGGTAGATATAATTTAGGGTTTAATCGATGGTGTTTTGATCGACAATGATAAAATTCGGGGTGGGACAATATCCTAAAATTTTGTGTAAAATCCAGGAGCTCCACAAATCTGAGTTTAGCAGACACTTTGCATTAATCTTAATTTTGTGTCTGACTTTTGAACATTATGATAATATTTGAGAATGTATTATATATCAAATTATAGGTAATCTTCCTAGGAAGTACAAAAATGTAGCTAACTACATGATATCCGTTCAAAACCTACATATGTATGTAAGTATCTCACATATCAACGAAAATTTAAATTTTTTAATTGCAATTGGGAGAAATCCGTTCACGTTTGACAATTGATCCCGTATAACTTCGATACGATGATGACATTTAGTATAAAGACGTTGTACAATGTTGATATTCAGGGCGATAGCGCCTAAAATAAACTTTCTAAAGGGACAACATTTGACAAAAGTATTTCTGATCTCTTGAAAAGTTCGATATTGAAAATGGGCGAGCTCTATTCACATTTAGTGAAATCTCCCATATAACCCCGACCGGGAATCGATTTAATGCTGATAAATTAAATCACATTAAAATTGCACAAGGAACTAGAGCAAAACTTTCGAAACATCCATCGGACAGATCGAAAGAAAAATATATCCCAAATATTATTGATGAAGTGTTAATTTTAATTAATTAACTAACTTCAGATTAAACTTTAATAACTTTTTCGACAAAACTGATATCCATCCATTCAAAAGCTATATATTTCACGTATGTGTCTAAAACTAAGAGTGTATACCCTATAATTTTAAGGCTTATCACTGTTAAAGCTTTGACCTAAATCAGTCCGCTAACTTCAGAGTTTTACATAACTAATCAAGAACTTTTACTAGTTGGATAATTCGTACGAATTAAAATACACAACCCTCACTGGGCACTGTGTTTTTGGGTTGCATGCCAGAATATTTAAACTTCATCAAATCGATGTGCTATTGCAAATGTAAGGGCATCTACATTTTAAAGCATCTTTTCTGCATGGTTTATCTGGTCTATCGAACTTTATTAAATGTTCTTAAAATATCTGTCTATTTTATTTCGAAGCTACTGGCTGGCTTAAATATGCATTCTCTACTTGTAGTCTAGTAATCATTATCTTTCACAAAGGGACCACTTTAGAACCCAAGTGAAGCTTCCCTAGACATCATCCACCTGCCCAACCTAACCTTTGGGTGCATAACTATTCTAGATGATGACGCCACCGAAAAGCTTTTCTTTTTCCGACTCTTAATTTTAAAGACTCTTTGCATATAATACTAGTATAACCAAATTTTGCTAGGAATTACATTAAGTACTTTTGCAACACCATTGGTGAAGGGTATCCAAGATTCGGCAAAGCCGAATATACCACTCTTACTTGTTTCTGTTGTAGTCAAGTTTTTGGAGCTCCTGTTTTCTCAATATCTCAGGTGTTTATTTTGATGAAATTTAATAGCGTCCTTCGCAGGGGATTATCTAAATCCTGATGCATTCTGTAATTTGTGGTAGATATAATTTAGCGTTTAAGCGTTGGTGTTTTGATCGACAATGTTGAAATTCAGGGTGCGACAATTCAGGAGCTCCACAAATCTGGTTTTAGCAGACAGACACACTGCATTTATCTTAATTTTGTGTCTGACTTTTGAACATTATGATAACATTTGAGAATGTATTATATATCAAATTATAGGTAATCTTCCTAGGAAGTACAAAAATGCAGCTAATTACATGATATCCGTTCAAAACCTACATATGTATGTAAGTATCTCACATATCAACAAAAATTTAAATTTTTTAATTGCAATTGGGAGAAATCCGTTCACGTTTGACAATTGATCCCGTATAACTTCGCCTAAGGCAATCTCTTAGTAGCTAATAAATGACAAATTATAATAGATACAATGATGACATTTAGTATAAAGACGTTGTACAATATTGATATTCAGGACAATAGCGCCTAAAATAAACTTTCTAGAGGGACAACATTTGACAAAAGTATTTCTGATCTCTTGAAAAGTTCGATATTGAAAATGGGCGAGCTCTATTCACATTTAGTGAAATCTCCCATATAAACCCGACCGGGAATCGATTTAATGCTGATAAATTAAATCACATTAAAATTGCACAAAGAACTAGAGCAAAACTTTCCAAACATCCATCGGACAGATCGAAAGAACTATACATCCCAAATATTATTGATGAAGTGTTCATTTTAATTAATTAACTAACTTCAAATTAATAAGTAAACTTTTCCGACAAAGCTGATAACCATCCATTCAAAAGCTATATATTTCACGTACTTTATTAAATGTTCGTAAAATATGTGTCTATTTTATTTCGAAGCTACTGGCTGGCTTAAATATGCATTCTCTACTTGTAGTCTAGTAATCATTATCTTTCACAAAGGGACCACTTTAGAACCAAAGTGAAGCTTCCCTAGACATCAGCCACCTGCCCAACCTAACCTTTGGGTGCATAACTATTCTAGATGATGACGCCACCGAAAAGGTTTTCGTTTTCCGACTCTTAATTTTAAAGACTCTTTGCATATAATACTAGTATAACCAAATATTGCTACGAATTACATTAAGTACTTTTGGAACACCATTGGTGAAGGGTATCCAAGATTCGGCAAAGCCGAATATACCACTCTTACTTGTTTAAGTTTCAACTTTGAATATTTTTACCTTTAAACGAAAGAAGATATCTATAATCAACTTGAACAAAAGTTATTCAGAATTTTATTATAAATTTAACGAATATTCTTAAAAAAATGTTGGTCCTCAGATGTCCACCAGATCAAAAAAGCTTAAAAAATAGGTAAAAAATCAACCCAAAAGTTCCTTTTTACCTTTATCTCGAAACCCAAAGGCGATAACCAATCCATCCATAAATGGATTTTTGGCGAATTTTTGAAAAAGTCGAACACCTGAGGTGATCAACTTTGAAGGTCCATCAATCACTCTCCCGACCCCTCATAGACCAGCGCTTTTGAAAACCAACTCGAATACTCCTTGACTATAATTCAAATATCTCCAGTCCTTCAAAAGTTACAGAATTATTTTCAAAAAAACGCGTCCGTAAACCACTGTACAATGTCGTACTGTGTAATATATTATTACTCGCACACCTTCTTTCCCTTGTTATTTAAAAGTGTTTTTCAATCAAAATTTTTTAAATTTTCGTCTAATTTTTGGTATTTGTTCGATATTTCGGATGTCTATAAACCGATTTTAATGAATTTGAATAGCGTTCATTGTGGGAGAATTTCCTTAAATCTGATGTATAAGTTATGTAGGTGCATCCTCCAGGTTCTTCAGAAACTAGATTTCAACAAACAGACGGACAGACAGACAGACAGACGGACATTGTTTAATCAATTCTCCTACCTTCTGAGTCGATTGGTATAATTTTTATGGGGTATACGATCACTAATAAAAAAATTACAAACGGATGCACAAACTTATAATACCCTTTCACCTATTGGTGTATTGTTTTTTTTAAATCATGGTTTTTGCTTTCCGTTTTATGTATAACATTTTTCAAAATATAACTGTTTTCATAGTTTTGCAAAGGAGTGTATTATATAATATTTTTTTTAATTATAATTTATTTACCGTCAGCAGAAATCGTTAAAATGTTAGCGAATAGCAGTGTGGTTAATTTTATTGTTAAAATTTTTAAAAGAAACAATTGTGGTTAAAAAAGAGTAGTGAATCGCCTTACAGGTGATTTTTTTTTTTTACAAACTAATTTACGAGCATAAGCAGGAATTTTCCAAGTTAGACTTAATCCAAGGTATAAATTTGCTGACTCTTGTGTAAACTCCTGGGTAACCCTCTCTACCACAGCCTACACCCCAGGAAACAATACCCACTATAAAGTATTTGATTCCATTTGAGAGTAACAACGGACCGCCACTGTCGCCTTGACAAGAGTCCATATTTGGTCTGCCAGCACAAAGCATTGTAGCTGTTATCCTAGAACTTTTATATTTTTGGTTCCTGCATTCCGTTATAGACATGATGGGTACCTTAACTTGGTTAACTATAGATGGTAGTTCTCCTCCTTCCGCAGTTCTTCCCCAACCAACAGCGGTTCCTATGCGACCTAAAAAGACAATACAATTAAAGATGACTATAAGAAAGACTTCGAGCTCAAGTAATATAGAATTTTTATGAAAATAAAAAAGCCTTAATTGCGCAATAAAGAAATTTACGCAATTAAAGCCTTTTTGAGCACAATTTACCATACAAAATTTTAATAAACAAATTGAACAATTAGTAATTAATTAGATCAGAAATTGTGCAAAATCCTCAGTGGAAACCCTATTGAGGTGGCGAAATTTAAATAAAATATGTAAAAACAAAACGTCAATTTAAATTACAAATTTTTTATAAATTTATAAATTTTGAACAAATGTGATTTTTCCTAATATTTTTTAGGAAAAAAATAATTGTTTTTAAATTAATTAACTTAAATCTGGGCTGGGTGAAAAAATAAAACTTTGATTTCAAATTAGCAAGTAATTTCACTTTTTATTTTACTGTTTAAGCTGTATATACAATAAAACATATATAAAATTCAGCACAAACAGTTACAGCTTACATTGTAAGATATTTACAAGTTAAAATTTATTTTTTCTGTTAAGTTAATATTAGGGTGATTCAAATTTGTAAATTCAATATTGTGGAGACCCATCACTCCGGTTCCATTAAAGTGCTGCCAGCTTTTGAATAGGTCATTTATAAACGCCGGTTCTGGTCTTGACCTCCGCCACTCTGACCTTGCCGTATTCGTCTTCGCCTCTCCCGGTCGGCCATTGTTGTCTAGAGCAATTGTCCTCGTGGATTACTACCATTTGACCGACTCTGAGGTTGGGCTTCGCCTCGCTCTACTTGGCTTTGCCCTGAAGCTCCAGTATGTAGTGTCGGCAAAATGTCTGCTTGAGACCGCAAAGCAGATATCAACGCTTCCATAACTCCCTTCTTTGCCTATGGATACGTGCGGTAAACGAACGCAGACCTTCTCCGATTAGAAGATGAGCTGGTGTCTGAGCTTCTCCGTCGTTCGGGTCTGGAGACAGCGGTGCTAGTGACCTGCTGTTGTGCACCGCCTCTACTACCACTAGCATGGTTCCCATTTCTTCCTGCGTTAGCGACGCGTTTCCGACTGTTCGCAGAAGTAGGAACTTCGCTTATTTGACTCTGGCTTCCCAGAGTCCTCCGAAATGATGCGAACGAGGTGGTATGAAGTTGAATTCTACAGACTATGTGCTGCTGCGATGAACCTCCTTCAGTACTCGACTGGCCCCTACGAAGTTGTTTCAGTTGTCGCAATAAAAAGTGCTAGGAAGACCTCTCCTGGCGGTGAACCTTTTGAATGAAAGAAGAAAAGCATTACTAGAAAGATCAGATACTAATTTTAAATGTACCGCCTTAGAAGGGAAACACGAAAACCGCCATAAATATTATATATAATATAAATATTTTTTATAGCGAAAGCAATGTACACATTTGCGAACAATTCTAGTACACTCTTCTTTAGCATTGATAAGCTATATATTCTTCCGACAGAGAGATACAAGAGCTCTTGTACCGGCATGAAAATTTGCTGAAATGAAGATGTTGCAAATAAAGTGTTGCTATTTCCTTTCGATAACAAGAGTGGGAATTTGGTGTTATAATCATAACCTGCATTAAGCAATCTTCCACCTAACCTTAATAATGAGATCGTTCTTTTTTCTTCAGTAAATGCATGAAAAAATGGCGTCAACCTTTGAACATTAGATGGAAAGGCTAAAGATTTTTGAATGTTTAATATTTCCTCAGAAAAGCTACTTTTCTGGATTGCCTCCACAAATCTAAGGAACGACCATTTAAATTATTTTGCAGTAGGTGTAACATTAACCTCGATATTGCGTTTCTTCAGACGATCAACAAATCTGAAAATGAAAGCAAGAATAAGCAATAATTTCTTATATGAGGTAAACTTTTATAAAAGATCTAACAAACAGTTTTGTTTATCCTCTACTGCCAAAAACACATTTACTTTCCTTTTTTCTAATAATTTTTGGTTTTCTGTTAACTTAAAATGTTCGTTAACAGGCCAATCGATCCTATCGCTTAAAAAAACGATGGTCCATCAAACCATATTAATCTTTTTATTTCATTCACATCACATCCACTATAAACAATATCAGCTGGATTTTGTTTAGTTGACACATGGTACCATGAAACATATTCTGGCCATTCTTGTATCTCAGCAACTCAATTAAAAAAAAAAAGTTGCGAGAGAGAATGAATGTGTTTTAATTCAGTGCAAGGTTATTTCTGAATCTGTCCAGAAATTAATACTTTCGATTTCCATATTCAACATAAACTTAATTCGATTCCACAATTTTGCCAGTAGATGCGCAGCGCACAACTCTAATCTCGGAAGAGATTTAGTCTTAGGAGGCGCAACATTTGATTTAGCTGTAAGCAGCCTTGAAACAATTTTATTTGCTTCAGATATATATGCAACATCCATGTGCTCGAATTGATGCATCTACAAATCCATGAATTTGAATTTTCGATGTTGTGTGGACGAATCTTGGGATTGTTATTGAAATTTTCCCATGAGGTATTTAGTCTCATAGGAAAAGGCTCATTCCAGTCAAGTTTTTGAATTCAAAGCTTTTAAAAACATTTTAGATTTTGTAACTATTGGCCATAAAAGACCGAGAGGATCAAATAAGAGTGAAGAAACATACAGATAAAATGTTTCATTTCGTAGCTTTTAAATTCGAAACTTGAACGTGTCATTCTTCGGCACCCAATGTATACCAAGAGCTTTGGCCGAAACGGAATTACTTTGTAATAATTTACAATTTTCAACAACATTTACAAATTTCGGATTATTTGAACAGCATTTTGTTAGATTCAATCCGGCTGAGCTTAAAATTTCAGTGACTTGATCACGAATTACTTCTAACTTTTCATAGCTATCAGCACCTGTCAAAAAATCATCTACATAAAAATCACTGTGAATAACTTTACCGAACCAATCGGTAAAGACTCTTTGTTTATATCGCTTAGGCGAATCACACACATGGTTAAAAATGGCGCTGAAACCGTGCCGTAGGTAACAGTGTTTAACTTAAATACTTGTAATATATCAGATGGATTCTCCCGCCAAAGGATCAATTGATAATTTCTGTCATTTTCGCCAAGTAATACCTGACAATACATTTTCTCAATATCTGCAGTGATAGCATATTTATGTAGTCGAAAACGGATTAATGTTAAATATAACTCCTCTTGAACTGTTGGACCAACCATCAATAAGTCATTAAGTGATACTTGTGAGGAAGTTTTACACGAAACATCAACAACATCTCGTAACTTGTTAGTTGTTATTTAAACGTCGAATGGAATTCCTTAACATTTCCTCACATCGTTGCTGTTCATCTGAGTAAATTATCCTCGATTCATTTGGAATTTCTTAAAATTCCCAAAATTTTTTGATGACAGAATCAACATTATTCTCGTTTTCTATGTAAGTGTTCAAATGAAAAACTTTAGAACTCTGGAAGCCCTTTGATTGATGATACTTCCCTGTAAAAATCCAAAGAAGCGAAGTCTTTTGCAAGATTGGAAGGCTCGGACTAGTCTTTATTTGCACAATGCAAATTAAATCAAAAAATATTTCTACACCAATCAGTGAGTCAATTTTTTGTGGCTTATAAAAACAAGGATCAGCTAGTTCTATATTACTTGAAATATTTAAGCAAGTTCTACTTATTTATTATCAGGTTGCAGAGTTGTAATAGAACTCAGTACCTAAAACTTAGAAGAGAATTGGGTAAAATTAACCCTCGACGTGACAGTTAAATCAATACAAGATTTCGAAAATGAATTTGTTTGCTTATGCCATTTAAATTGAATCTGCCTCCTTCACGTTTTAGTCGTAGTAGCTGTACAAGTTCCTCAGTTTTCAAGTTAGGTTGAGAACCGGAATCTAACTATTTCTTACTTTCACTGCAGAATAGTTCGTTCATTGGCTGATGAATAATTCACCGATGCATGAGAAGTATACGGCTGATCATAGTTACTTGTAGAATTATTATTGTTATTAGAACTTGAATTATATCTGTGTAATAGTGAATTATGAGAACCACTACAAATTCTACACTTTGATGATGTACACCTTGCTACTGTATGGCACTTTTTTAAACAATTAATGCAAGCTGGCACAGATTTAATGAAATAAAATCTATGATGTACAGGCTCAGCAGTAAATGAAGGGCAACTATCAATTTCATGTTGACTAGATTTGCAAAATAGACATTTGTTAGCAGATTGTTTGGCTTTTGTAACATTAAGTGATGTCTTATTAGTTTTCTTAGAAAAATTATCAGTTTTACTCTTATTAAACCTCGGTCTTGAACTAGAAGATTCATCAGCTTTCAATATGCTGATAACGTTTGTTCAAGGCGGCTTCACAGTCTGACCACAAAGGCAGCTTTTCGCAATCAAGCTGTTCTTAATATTTTGATTTGGTCACTGGATCTGTTTTGACATCACAAAATGAATTAAAATAGCATTAGTAATTTTCTTATCATCGATAATAAAGAATCATATATCGCAGAAACTGTATCTATCATGTTTCGCAAAGCAGAAGCCGATGGTTTTGAAATCTCGGGAAGTTCGAACAGTTTTGATATATAATCAAAGAATATTAGACATTTATTGTCATAAACCCTTTTTAAGCTAGCTAATGCTTTGGGATAATTTTCTTCTAAAATCTGAAAAGCTTTTACAGTTCCTAAAGCTTCTTCGGACAAACATGACATTAAATAATTAAATTTTTCTATGTCTGTCAATGTCGGATTATTATGGACCAAGTTCTCAAACAAGCTTACGAAATTTGTATAATCGGCATATTTACCGCTAAATTTAGGAAGCCTCATGTTTGGAAGTCTAGATTGATGAGATTGAACACTAAACGAAGTTTTGGGTACACTAGACTTACGATGTTTAGATAAATTGCCTAGAAACAATGATTTAGTCGTCACGCAAATATCTTCAATCTCACCTCTATCATCATTATCAGGATCAATATTTTCCATATAATTTTTCAAAATATCTAAACGATACTTCTCCAATGGTTTCGACTTGGAAGGAGATTCTTGGCGTTTTCTACTAATAATTGCAAAATTAAATTAATTCCTCAAAGCAAATTAATAATTTATTAAAGAAAACAAAAGAATTTAATGGATTATTAAAGTAAAATAAAATCACGCTTTGAAAAAAAGAATTACGAAAAAATCAATAAAATTTAAAATAATTTCACTCTCGTCAGCTACAGAATATTCGGAAACGATTTCTTATACTTTTTCGTTGATTCGCAACAATATTTCTACCACGTTTAATGAAAATAAAAATAATTTATTTAACTTTTATCAATTCCACTTAAATCAGCCTTTGGCAAAACAAACATTTATAATTATATTTATTTTCCAAGAAAATCGAAATTTATTTGGTATAAATAACAAAAAATTGTAAATTTATTATCGCTAGTGTAAACGCGCTAAAATATTAATTTTCCGAAATACAAAAGGACCTTGTAGTCTAACTCCAGAGCAGATTGTGATCCAATAAGCCAGATTAGTTCCGCGAATTTCAATTTTATCTGAGTTAACTTGCAGTCAATGTGATGGGACAATGTGAGACGGCAATCTAAATGTACACCAAGGTACCTAACGTGTGAACACTCGGGAATCGTCACGTTGTTGATCATGATTGCAGAACAGTTATCTCTGAGTAAACGTTACATGAACACGCTTTGTCAGATTTACCTTAATTTTCCATTTGTTCAGCCATATTTCAAGCTCGTGGATATGAGACTGCAATAGTGCAGAAGCAATTTTAGGATGCCGTATCATCTGCGAAAGTAGATGTATATATTAGAGCATTCGTTGGCATATCTGCTGTAAAGATAATATACAGCAACGGACCCATAATACTACCCTGTGGAACAGCAGCAGCGATTTTTCTATTGGAAAAATATTCATCTTTGGATAGAACTCGGAATGTTCTATTGAACAAATAATTTTTCAAGAGTTTGTGTGTACCAGACTTCTGCAATGAATTGTTCTAAATCTCAAATCACAGCAAAATTATTAAATGGTATTGATCAGTGCAAAAGAAAAATATAAAAGAAAGAGAAACGAATGAGTATTGCAAAATCAAGTTTGGTGTTACAACTCAATTCGAATGAAGAAAAATGAGAAGAGAGTCAAAACATTGTTTGTTTCGTTTACAATGTGTGTTTTTTTCTTTTGTGTTTATTAAGAGAATATCACTAAATATTCTGAAAACATTCTAAGTAAATGAATCATAGTTGTACATTCCCTTCGTACTTAGTAGTTGTTAAGTGATCGATAAACTGTATTCTTATGTTTTTATTGTTTAAACATTTTCCTAAGAATTGTTAAGTTAAAAAATAAAAATACGAAAACAAACATTAATTTTATTTTTTAATTTCAACCCAAAAATTAATACTAATGAATTTGAATGATTAGTGTAAATTCGTTATTTTACGAATCAAAACTGTTATTTCTAAAATGATTTGTTGTCGTGCCGAGAAACCAAATTGATGGTCAGGAATAATATCCATCCAATTAACAAATGTTCCCAAAATGCAAATAAGAAGCTTTTCAAACAATTTCGATAGAATTGAATGTAAGCTTATAGGTCTATAAGATGGAACTTGACTGACATCTTTTCCTTTTTTGGGAATCGTAACGATTTCTGATGCCTTCCAGGACATTGGAAAATGTCCCAAATGAAGAATCGCGTTATAAATATAGAATAGAATTCTTACTGCCGAATTAGGTAGGTAGATATTCATTGACGAAGAAATTCTGTCAATGCCAGGAGACTTTTTTGGATTAAGCTTTTGAATATTTGATATAAGTAGGGGAAGACGAAATTTTAATTGGAACAGTACTACGTCATCTATAATATATGCGCTAATATCAGAGTTTGTTTCGTTTGGTGTGAAAACTTTTTTTAGGTGGTTAGCAAAAGCATTAACTTTTTCAGATGGATCTCTTGCCCAAGTACCGTTTTCGAGCCTGATTGGAGACTCATATGCAATTGGACGTTGCATGTGCTTAACAGCCCTCCATAGATCTAAGTTTTTTACGTACTTATCAAGAGATTTTTGTCCATTGATCCTAAATGGGCAATGAGTTTTCTTTGACATTGGTTTAAACGGCTTTTTAGGGCAGGACATCAACATTCTTGCAACCGTCTTCTTAGCCTTCTCTTTTCAATTACTAGACTTTGAATATCTCCTGGAATGTTCTGGCTACCCTTTTTCTTCAGTTTAAAAATTGGAGTTCCTATACAGATTCAATGTCAGTTGGATTCCTGAGAGGAATATTGAAATGGAGGTGGGAACTCACATACATTTTATATTTTAACCAGTTTCTGTTTGGACAAAAATGTATTTCTTCTTGAACTTCATTCAGACTGCTATAAAATGTTATAATAGATGGCGAATGATCGGATGATAAGTCTAGTGATGAGCAAATGGATAAGTTGGTTCTTTTTATACCTCTTGTAACTGCAAAATCTATCAAATCGGGAATCTTATTTAAGTCTGAGGGCCAATACGTTGGGTGACCTCCTGATACGGCGTCCAACTTGTGTAAAGAGATAGCATCCAAAAGCTGTCTACCCCTAGGCGTAATAAGGCGTGACCCCAAAACTTGTGCTTCGCGTTAAAATCACCAGCCACTATGAATTTAGAGCCAAGCATATCAAAAAAGTCAAGGAATTAATCTTTTTTAATGTTATATCTTGGTAGACAATATATGGAAGACAATGTCATTTCATAATGCAAAAGTTTAACAGATGTTGCCTGAATGTATTTCTTTTCATAATGAGGCAATGGAAAATGCCTTATTTTATTATGTATTATAATAGCTGTGCCACCGCATGCACTTCCACTTGGATGTTTTGTATCATATGTAAAATACCCATTTAAATGGGTTTCAGATACCAGTAATACGTCAATTTCCTGTTCATGCAGGAAATATTCAACTTCTTTTTTGTATTGACTAAGGCTGTTTGCGTTTATTTATTTATTTATTTTATTTTATTTTAATTTATTTTATTTTATTTTATTTTATTTTATTTATTTATTTCTTATAGCCAATTTTCACGATGCGACATGTCCCCTGAAACATTTTGACGTTTTCTTTTGATGTCCCTTCGTGTTTCAAGATGCGTTTACATTATACTTTTTTTGTTGAAACAATGAGGGGACATTTTGACATTTAATTGTATATTGCAGTAATACCAGATGAATATATTTTTCACCGATACTCGGTTGTGATCGCTAAATTGGGATAAACTTTTTCCAGAATTCGCTAATGAATAATATATAATTAACTTTTATTTGTAATTTTTTTATAGAATATTATTTTAATTTAATGGTGTAGTATTAACCATGCGATAGAAAGAAATATTGCATGACATTTAAAAAATAGGGAACCCTGGACTATTGCTTTTTACTAGCTTACGCTCCAAATTAAATTAAATTAAATTACTGAAGAGATAATACCAAAAAGTAAAGATGTCAGATTTAAATTATAACGAATATTTTGAAGAAATTTTGGATCTTATAATATCCCAAATAAAAAAAAGCATTTCGTCGTACCTAAAATGGTTTATCTGCAAAATATTGATTTTTCAGGAGAAGCAAAAAACTCTTTAATTCTCCTATTAGTGAGTTTTAAGCAAAGTGATATTTTACAATATGATTGGCAGACTCTTTCTCATTTCCTGAAATAAAAATTATTAAATAAAAACCAGTTTTAGCGATTTTATGATAGATCAAAAAAAATTTTAATGTGTAGATAAACCATTTTGATTTAGGATCCGTCATGATTTGGGATCTTTTTATACTTATTTTAATTGGTAATAATTTATTTTTTGAAAAATGCATTTCTTAAAAAAGTTTATTTAAAGTTATTGTTAAGAGTTATATAATGTATTTTTGGAGGTTTTTGCATAGTGAATATGACTAAACACACTACATTTTTCACATTTTCCGTTGAAAAATGTGAAGGTAGAAGAATTAAAAAAAACACATTTAAATTAAGCGTATTACCACTCGTCAGAGAAGTAAAAAAATTTTAACAATTTTACCTTTTTAAAGATTTTTTTACAACTTCTATGATTATTTAGAAAAAAGCTATATCGATAAACCATTTTGTCTTCGAAAAAAATTGTTTATGTAGATAAGCCAAAAAAAAAAAAAATGAATAAATCGCGAATAAATTAACATTTTAATAAAAAATTCACAATAAAGGTAAAGCGCGTCATATGGAAGCGTTTGGTATCAAAATCTCAATTTATAAAATCAGCAGATAATCCATTTTAGGCCGACGATTTATAAAAATGTTATTACATAATTTTAATTACAAAGTATTGGCTTTAAATAATGAAAACATTAAGAAAAAGTAAACACAACTAAATAAAATTAAGAAATTTAAATACATGTATTAAAGACTAAACAAAACACTACTCTCCAAAAGAAGATATTTTGTCAAAACGTACTTTTTTGCATTCTTTTAAAAATTAGCTTTTTTGTTATTTTTCTAAATTTCGGCTAAATTTCATTGAATAAAAAAGTCATGTCAGCTTTTTTTATTTTTTCTTCTAAGAGAAAATAACTTCATAAGAAAATTTGTGTAATATTAACTAAATTGAATAAAATGCATTTATTTTCACTACTTTTATGTTAGATGTCCTTAAACAACAATAAAAGGTTTTTTAAAAATTGCACATCAAAACAATTTTTTTATTTTTTCTAAACGTGTCTGTTCTTTTTTTAACAAAACGTTCTTATTTGTATCAAAAATAATTTTAGCTCACAGTTCCACGACATTTTTTAGGTATTATTTTGTGGTGGGAAGGGCCTTGACACAGAATAAATTCATTGCAATTTCCGATTTTTAATGGGTAGATATTACTAATTCTCAATTTCACACAAATTTGAAAAAAATCAAACAATTAAAAACATAATGTTTTAAAAGACTAAAAGATTTAAAAGCTCTTAACGCTGAGGCCACTGACTCTGAATTTCGGTGGTAAATTTTAATAATTTCGACTGGTGGTTTACTCGTCTATCTTTCCATCACGAAAAACCTTACTGAAGAGAAATGTCAAAAAATCACCAAGATATTTTGTGTCGTCTGCTGTTCCCGTCGCTACACATTTGTAGCGTCCCTCTTGAAAAACCCGATATTATTACTAAATTAACTCATTTTAGTATCACATAAATTGTTTATTATTTTCTAAGGTATTTGTTAAAATTATTAAACAAATATTATATTTTAGTTATTTCCTTAATTTTTGATTTGAGAAATAGTAAAATCGGTAAGAAAAGTTTAATTTAGGGCAAAAAATTCTTTATAGGCAATATTTTGCCACCGTTTGATAGAATTTGGGATTCTGTTGTTTTGGATTGTCTATATCGACGTCTTTCTACTATGGAAATGTTAAAAAATCGTAGCCAATCATGGAAACACGGCGAGGCATCTTGTTCAAAGGATGTCTATAATATTTATACGCAAGCACCTATTTTTAAAAACATCAAATTAACTCTTATTTTATTTATTTAATTCAGCTAAAGAATATAATTATATGTATATTACATACAAATTTTATTTAAGACGACCGCCAAAATATTACTATTTATTTAATTTTTAACACAATATTTATCACTCAATCACTCGAAGTAATAAATTCTATCCCAATAAATCAACACAAAAAAATTCAAATTTTAAAAATAAAAAATAAACAATTAAAAATAAAATAAAACAACAAAATTGCATAAAAATGCAACTTGAAATAAAAAAAATTTGAGAGGTTAAAATTTTAGGCACTTTTTTTTCATATCTTCCAAAATATTTATTTTGTAAGACAAAATAATATTTTGGAAGATATGAAAAAAAAAGTGCCTAAAATTTTAACCTCCCTCACCACAAATAATAAAAACAATACCAATAATTTTTTATGATATTATTTTACAAAACAAAACCATTTATTTAATAATTAAATACTTTTTTTTTATGTTTGTCTACCACTATCTCCCCACAAATCAGTGTTGCCACTTTAGGTGTAATTACACATATCATGTGTAATTTGTATTTTCATGTGTAGCCGATGTGTGATTGGTTGCATGTGTAATTTAGGTGTAATTTTTTTTACAGATTTAATTTTAGTGACGATATCTATACAATTTTGGATATTGTTGACCCCAAAATTGCCCAATCTTTTCAACCCAAATCATTACATTTGTTTAAAAAAAATATTTGCATCCTTCAATGTCGATTTGCAAATACTCGATGACTGGCGACAACATGCACTCTTAGATTTTGGAACTTTTGGGCTTCATAGCAATTTGGAGCCAGAAGATTATTGGATAAAGGTTTTTGATTTAAAGAATTCCTTGGGAGACAGATTGTTTCCTACTTTGCAAAAAGTTATTAGCTATATTTTTATTTTACCGTTTTTGAACGATGTTGCAGAAAGAATATACAGCAATTTGAAATATTTTAAAACAGATCTAAAAAACAAGTTGGCACCTGATACCATTTCATCGATTATATTTACTAAAGGTATACACAGAAATGGTCGACCAAATTTTGAACCTACTCAAAAAATGTAACACAAGAGTGTAAGCTTTAAGCGTCTGGTAAAAAAAATGATTTTAATATAATAGTTATATTTGTTGTTTTGTTTATTATTAACTTTTAAGTTATGTTATGAAATACTAAATATGTACATTTTTTGTTTTGTTTTAAAGCGTTATTTTTATAAAAAAACGATGAATCGTTAATTTAAAAAACTACAAAAATGTTTAATAAAAAATACCTATAGTTACTACTGAATTCAATACAAAACATTTTATTTTGCAAAAAACAAAAAGCATGTGTAATTCCTAACTTCATGTGTAATTTTGGCATGATCCATGTGTAATTTCACATTTGGTTGATGGCAACACTGCCACAAACATAATCTTTAATTTTTATCACCCTCTCACCATAAATAATAAAAACAAAAGAAAACATGTTTGCATACAATTTCTTGAGTTTGATTCTTAATGTTGAATTTCCTATGCATGTGAGTTTTCTTTACTGAGTTAGTATGATTTTTAAACACTGAACCGATTCTTTAAAACTGAACCGATTTTAATCAAATAATGATTCGTCTGATCTACGGAAAAATACCTTTCGAATGATATAAAATTTTCCAGAATATAGTGTATAATTTAAGCGTAAAAGAGATTATTACAACTCTATGTAAGAAAAATGGGAAAATATTAAAAATAAATGTCAGTTTAAAATAAAATATAAAAAAAAACAATAATTTTAAGTCTTAAAAATTTCTGAAAAAAACATTATGAATGTGATGAAAAAGTTATTATTTTATTGTTTTTGATGTAATTTAATGTTCAAAAATATTTTATGTTCGGTTTTTAAAACTAATCGCGATTAATAAATAAATTTCTCCCGAAAACTCATGAAATGCCAAATTTTCATAATGTGAATGGTAAACTTTTCGATGGTGTTTTCATTTCCGAAAATACCTAAAAACTTATAGTGTGAATGGACTATTAAATACATTGTCAGCTGTTTTTTCATTTTCCTTTTAGTTCAACGTTTGTTTTTGTTTTCTAATGTGAAATTATTGTTGTTATTCCGAATAGTCCAATTGTTTTTGTTAATTTTGGCATTAAAAAACTATATTTCCATCAATGAAATCTATGTTGTTTTTGGCTTGTTGTATTTGTTGTATATATGAGCCTTAAACTTCACAAATTTTTTTTTTTCTTTTGTTTTATGTTTTATTTTCGTGGTAGAAATTTTGCAAGACTGGTAGCACTCTTCGTTTATTAATAACATGATTACGAAAGAGAAGAAAAAGAAACGTCAATTTGTCCCATGAAAACTCATTTCGTGGGTCTCTGCTACCCCCACAGCCAACACTCTTCCCCTCACCAACAAGCTCTTGTTTCATGAAAAATTTTAGGGGACATGTCCTCTCATGAGAATTTACTATTATTTGATTAACACATACAACAAGATATTAATCTTTTTAATTAGAGTATGTGTTAACATAGTGAAAAACATATCGTGAAAGGCATATACATATAGGATTTTAAATTTTCAAAAATAAAAATTGCTTTAAATACTTTGATTTAAAAAAGTAAAACTTAATGTATAAGACAAGTTATACATATATAGTTTACGATATTAAAATTTAACAGATATAAAAAGATTAAAAAAAAAACACAACACTAACAAAAATTTAAGAACAGTTTTTTTTGAATTGCATTGCATTACCAGTTAATTGGATACTAGAATGTAATTGGTTCCAATGACGTTCCGCACTAATAATAAAATTCGAATCAGATATTAAGGAGCGATGACGAGTGACAATAAGTTTTTTCCCACGAGATGAATTTGCAAATTGAAGTCTTCTGTATACCCAGCAAAACTTTGGTAATGGCATGTACTCTGATAACTGGTTACCTTGTAACGACTACAACATACCAACCGAATAAATAATAAGTTATTACAGAAGTACTTATTTGTAATTAAGATGGTCATTTAAAATCAAAATCAAATCCCACCAAGGGCAACAATTTTTTTTAGTTTTTTTTTTTTATTATACCCTTCACCAATAGGTGAAAGGGTATTATAAGTTTGTGATTCCGTTTGTAATTTTTTTATTAGTGATCGTAGACCCCATAAAAATTATACCGATCGACTCAGAATCGGGAGGAGAATCGATTAAGCGATGTCCGTCTGTCTGTCTGTCTGTCTGTCTGTCCGTCCGTCTGTCTGTCTGTCTGTTGAAATCAAGTTTCTGAAGCCCCTGGAGGATGGACTTACATAAATTATATATGAGATTTTAGGAAATTCTCCCGCAATGAACGCTATTAAATTTCATTAAAATCGGTTTATAAACACCGAAAATATCAAAAAACTACCAAAAATTAGACGAAAATTTTAAAATTTTTGATTGAAACACACTTTTAAATAACAAGAGAAAAAAGATACTCCTGGTGTACATGTGATAATATGTTATATATCTGATTGTAGGAAATAGTTTCCCAAAGCACTCTGTAAAATTTTACCAAAATCGGTCCATAAACAACTGAGATATCGCCAAAACACTGAATTTGATGTATCGCAAATTGCCCAAAGTTCGCATTAGAGAATGTTTGTTGAAAAATTGAAATGCAGAAATAGGAAAAACCATCCTCCTTTAGCACGGACCTACATAAATTTTATATCAGATTTTAAGAAATTCCCCCGCTAAGCACGTTATTAAATTTTATCAAAAGCGGTCCATAAACAATTGAGATATCGCCATAACACTGCATTTGATGTACAGCAAATTGCCCAAGGTACGTGTCTAAGAAATTTTGTTTACATTTTGTAAGTATTGTTTCAGCGATATCTCAGGTGTTTATGGACCGATTGTGATGAAATTTGACATCGTTCTTTGTGTGAGGATTTTCTAAAATCTATGCTCCACAAATCTGATTACGAATACCATTCAAACTGTACCGATCAACTCAGAATCGGCAGGAGAATCGATTTCGCGACCTCCGTCCGTCCGTCCGTCTGTTTGTCTGTCCGTCCGTCTGTTTGTTTGTCCGTCCGTCTGTTTTTTTGTCCGTCCGTCTACCTGTCTGTAATTTTTTCTGTTGTAGTCAAGTTTTTGGAGCTCCTGTTTTGTCGATATCTCAGGTGTTTATTTTGATGAAATTTAATAGCGTCCTTCGCAGGGGATTACCTAAATCCTGATGCATTCGGTAATTTGTGGTAGATATAATTTAGGGTTTAATCGATGGTGTTTTGATCGACAATGATAAAATTCGGGGTGGGACAATATCCTAAAATTTTGTGTAAAATCCAGGAGCTCCACAAATCTGAGTTTAGCAGACACTTTGCATTAATCTTAATTTTGTGTCTGACTTTTGAACATTATGATAATATTTGAGAATGTATTATATATCAAATTATAGGTAATCTTCCTAGGAAGTACAAAAATGTAGCTAACTACATGATATCCGTTCAAAACCTACATATGTATGTAAGTATCTCACATATCAACGAAAATTTAAATTTTTTAATTGCAATTGGGAGAAATCCGTTCACGTTTGACAATTGATCCCGTATAACTTCGATACGATGATGACATTTAGTATAAAGACGTTGTACAATGTTGATATTCAGGGCGATAGCGCCTAAAATAAACTTTCTAAAGGGACAACATTTGACAAAAGTATTTCTGATCTCTTGAAAAGTTCGATATTGAAAATGGGCGAGCTCTATTCACATTTAGTGAAATCTCCCATATAACCCCGACCGGGAATCGATTTAATGCTGATAAATTAAATCACATTAAAATTGCACAAGGAACTAGAGCAAAACTTTCGAAACATCCATCGGACAGATCGAAAGAAAAATATATCCCAAATATTATTGATGAAGTGTTAATTTTAATTAATTAACTAACTTCAGATTAAACTTTAATAACTTTTTCGACAAAACTGATATCCATCCATTCAAAAGCTATATATTTCACGTATGTGTCTAAAACTAAGAGTGTATACCCTATAATTTTAAGGCTTATCACTGTTAAAGCTTTGACCTAAATCAGTCCGCTAACTTCAGAGTTTTACATAACTAATCAAGAACTTTTACTAGTTGGATAATTCGTACGAATTAAAATACACAACCCTCACTGGGCACTGTGTTTTTGGGTTGCATGCCAGAATATTTAAACTTCATCAAATCGATGTGCTATTGCAAATGTAAGGGCATCTACATTTTAAAGCATCTTTTCTGCATGGTTTATCTGGTCTATCGAACTTTATTAAATGTTCTTAAAATATCTGTCTATTTTATTTCGAAGCTACTGGCTGGCTTAAATATGCATTCTCTACTTGTAGTCTAGTAATCATTATCTTTCACAAAGGGACCACTTTAGAACCCAAGTGAAGCTTCCCTAGACATCATCCACCTGCCCAACCTAACCTTTGGGTGCATAACTATTCTAGATGATGACGCCACCGAAAAGCTTTTCTTTTTCCGACTCTTAATTTTAAAGACTCTTTGCATATAATACTAGTATAACCAAATTTTGCTAGGAATTACATTAAGTACTTTTGCAACACCATTGGTGAAGGGTATCCAAGATTCGGCAAAGCCGAATATACCACTCTTACTTGTTAAAAGAGTATTTTTAAATGATTTTTGAATTTTAAGAACTTAAATATTATTTTCTGTAAAAAAAAATTTCTAAAACTAACTCACGTTAATGAAAAAATACCATCATGAGTCAATTTTGATTATGTAGGGGATGTTGAAAACCAAACACGATTCTAATTGATCTTAACTTGGTAAGCCCAACTTATCTGGGTCATCCTTCATCTCAACTGTGGACACACACCTCCTCATGGTATCACCCGGGGAGCTAGTTTAACACCCATTAATATTGTGAGTTAACATGTTCCGAGAGTTGTCCCATAAGATCGATAAAAATGGGTTAGGATTACGGGCTAGTAACCCTCTCTTGAAAAAAAGAGGATAAAATTAGAATTGAAATGTCCCACTACCTAATGTTAGAGGAGGATGTCCGAAACTTCGATAGAAAGACCAAGTAGAGGAACATTTTTCAAAGCTTGGCCTATAAAATTGGAGAATATTCTCACAAGATCGAAAGCCATGGAATTCTAAAATCTGCTCGGACTTTGACCTTAACAGGTTGTAACATTTAAGTAAGTAAGAGTTAATCTTATGTAAAAACTTATACAAAAAAGAAGATTTAAATTGTTTAAGTTTTAAAATAATTTTAAAAAAGTTTTAAAATAATTACAAAAAATCGTATAAGAATATTTTTCCAAAAATTACAACAAAGCAAAAAAAAAAAGCAGGGAAAAACAAAGTTATTTTCACATGATTTTGGATCTAAAAATAAAAATTGTTTATATTAAATATAAGCTGCTAAGTTTTCAACATATGAAGTAGCTCAGTGGAAGAGTCTCTGCCTAGCAGTCGGAGGGTCTGGGTTCGAGCCCCCATGGGATCATAAAAAAAATTTTGTATTTCGTTTAAAAATATATGTTTTTAATAAAACAACAACAAAAAAGTTGTTGTTGTTGCTTTCAAATTGCTTACCCAAGTCATTACTTTTCTGCAAATGGTAAGTACTTGCCTATAATGACATCCCCATGTTAATGTAATGACTTAAACAGCGAATGAGTAAGTAGTTCGTGTTCAATAGTTTAACTGTTTAACTCACTATTTGGTAATGAAAAGTTTTACTGGGTAGGTTTTCTGGTTCCTTGGTATAAATTATCTTATGTAAAAGTATTAATTTCCGAATGACGAGTAAATTATCAAAAGACACATTATACAATAACTTAGTATATCCGGAAACCCCATCATATCTCTTGATACCATATACATAGCGTACTGTAGCGTTGAAAGCAACATTCAACCTTCTTTCGCTTAAAGCATCAAAGCTTCTATAAAGTTCACATCCGTATAAATGACTTGGTAAAATGTAGGTTTTGGCTAAGAGTTCTCTAATATGTATAGGTGTAAGGTGTTGAGTCGGATATAATGTTCTCAGCATGGCGAAAGTTGCACCTGTGGAAGAATTTATATGTGTATTCCGTGTTAATTCATTGTTAAAAATAACGCCAAGGTTTTTGGCTGAATTAATTATTTCGATATTTTGATTCCCCAGTACAACAGGAATGTCCGTAGGAATTATCTGCCTTCTCTTCGATATTATTAAGCATTTAGATTTTTTGGGATTTAATTGAAGACCTTTTTCCGTGGCCCAAATTTGTGTACTATTTAAATCTTTATTTAGTTTGTTTATACCATTGGAGATATCGTTTACTTTGCAGCTTGTATATAGTTGAACATCATCGGCATATATTAATCTTGCAGTGTTTGATTTTGCTTGGTAATGCATTGATATACAAACAAAACAAAGTGGCCCCAATAAAGATCCCTGTGGGACACCGCACTTTACGGTCCGTCAGATATGATTTTATCATTTAAGTTGCGGTAGAAGAAAAATTAAAATCATTAGTTTGTTTGTTACACAGTATATTGTGATTAACACAGTCAAAGGCTTTAGAGTGATCTAGTAGTGCCAAAAAGATTATTTCTCCATCGTCCAAACATTCTCTTATATCATCAGATACGTTTATAAGTGCAGTTATACAACTATGTTTTTGTCTAAAACCAGATTGATATTTAGAGATCATGTTATTATCAGAAAGATATTTATTAATTTGTTGTTGCAAAATGCGCTCAAACACCTTGGACAAATACGGTAATATAGATATCGGACTATATTCTGAACCAGATTTAGGAACTGGTATTACCTTAGCATGTTTCCAGCATTTGGGAAAGCGACTGGTGGTAATAATGGTATTAAATATATGGGTTAAGATATATATTAGCTTTGGAAGCAGAAGTTTTAGCAGCTTAGGTGATATTTCAGCGTTAGATTTGATTGAAAGGTAACTGATTTGTACATCCACAGGAAGAATACAAGAAAAACTAAAACCGTTTGTAGTAGATGAGTTGTTATTTATTGCAGTTGAATTTAAATTTGACATCAGAGTATCAGCTGAAGAACTTAAAAATAGTTTATTCAGTTCATTGGGATCAACATTGGGAGATGCGATATTTTTCCGGCCAATTCCTATTTCCCTAATTGTTTCCCATTTACGTTTAGAACTTACTGCATTTTGAAAACGATTAGAATAATAGTTCGTTTTAGCTCTGCAAATGGATTTGTTAGCATTGCGCCGTGCTGTACGAAAAGCTTCATAGAGGACATTAGTTCTAAATGATTTCCAACGCTTATACATCTCGTCTCGAATTTCAATTTGATTTTTGATTTGAGCATTAAACCACACATTGTAGTTTTTCTTGCAACAAACACGCAGAGGTAACAACATTATCAAAAAGCCAATAAAAATTTGCATTAAAAAACTCTCGGCTGAAGGCATAGAATAAATAGTGTTCCATTCATCATTTCCATTCATCAATTTTTCGCAAATGGCATTTATATGACAGATTTTTAAGTCATCACGCTGTTTTGTAAGGATCCTCACCATATTCCTCATATTGTCATTGGAGGCCAATATCGTATTGTTAGCTGAAGACATTCGATTTTACAATTATATAGTAATGCAATGTGAAAATTAAAATTTTAATAGGCATGTTAGTTTTGAGAAAATTAAATACAGTATTCAGTTGATATAAAGTTTTGTTTGGAGAATAATTAAAAGTTATAATAATAAAAATATAGAAAAATTGTGGTTTAATATTACTAATATACTTTTTAATGTTTGCGGGCTCCATACTTTCAAATTCCTTCACGTCCATTTTCCTCAGATGGAAAAAAACACCGTAGTTCAGCTATTTCATCAATTCTTTTCGGCTCATCATCGGTTAAGGTTTTGACGTATACCAAGCCTCGCAGAGTAAAAACTGATTTGATTCGTTCTTTTCTACGCAGATCTAGAACAGCTTGGAATATTTTAAGATTGATGTAAGATTTTCGTTAATTTCCGAGTATAATTTTCGTGTTGTTCATAACCAATGTGATGCAGACACATTTGGGACTTAAAAGATTTTCTAAAAAGTGCCAGAGATTTTAAAATAAAGCATCAGGAGAGTTTTGAAGTTTGTTGTTCCTATTTTGGAGACGAAAAATGCTTTTATACGATGGCGTTGATATGTTAAGTGCATTACAAATATTACTGAAAGTTTCACTTAAATTTTCATTATCTCTATAGGGTATGCCATTAATAGTAATGAAAAGCAAGATTTTGTTCTTCGAATCTTTATTTAAGACTGACTGAAAAATAAAATTGACTTAAAATATATACTTAAACTATTTCGAATACTCCCATGAGTTTGTTTACTGTAACTTGAGCCGCGAATTCTTTCTTGGTGGGATTGTTTATGCCACCAAGAAATCATCAGCTTTTTCAAAAACAAACAAAGATATCTTGGTGGTAATTTTTATGACACCAAGGGATCTTTTCAATCATTCTTGCTTTTAATTAAATTTGTTTATTTATTTATATTTATTTTCGCCACTGTCATCTAAAATACACTTCCAGATACAGTGGGTACAGAAGTGGAATCTTTGGATACAGTGGGTAAAGAAGTGGAGGGTTCTGTAACTCCCCCATCGTTAGTCAATGCTTCCGTCCTCGGAGCATTTAAATAAAATTTACCCTTTTTCAAAAGTTTTATCAAAATCACAGCAAACAAAATCATAAGAAAAACAAAGGTAAAATACAACAATATATTGTGATGTACCATTTTTGCGTTAGATTTTTCTATTAGTTTTCTGTTTTCAATATTCTTAAAGTTAACAATAGTGACAATTCTTCATTAATTATACTTTCATTGTGTATTTTATATAACCAGGATTTACATAATGTTCTATAACAATATTATTATGATTTGAAAATATCTGATTATTTATGTTAATTGAACAATTTTTGAAATTTGATGATTTTATTTCCTCTGATTGTAATATTATTAGAATCACAATTATGTTTTATTTCCCTCAATTTTAGGTTTTTTACAATTATTAGCCCGGAGCCCATTTCTTTAATAAGTTCTTGAGGCTCCTTTTTCACCTTAAGGCAATTCCTTACAATGTTTGAGTTGAATATATCAATTATGCATTCATCCTTAATACTAATTAAATTTTTAATTTTATTCTCTTTTACAAAGGACTTATATACTACTTTCTTATTATCTAAAAGCACTTCATTAACTGATAGTACTAAACTTTCATTTTTCTTATTCAATAATGGCTCCATAATGTGTCTCTTAAAAACCTCCTTGCCAAATCTTGGTATCAGTAATGTCAACACAATATTGTCTTCAAATGTAAATGAAGCCACCCCAATCTGTTTGAATTAGTCCATCGAAGTTACCAATTGCATCTCGCTTTCCGTTAATATGTTCTTTGTCAAAATGCCCAACCTACTTGTCAACATCACGTCCTCTATAGTATCAATAAAATGCAGCAAAGAATTTATATCATTATGTATCTGGAACACAATTTTTATATACTGAAAATTATCTTTTATTTGAGTGTTAAAAATTAGACTTTTTATATGATTTGAAATATATTTTTGCTGGTTTACAATATTCTTATTTAGATTTTTAACCTGTTTCTGTAGTTCTTTGTTGATTCTTACTTGTTTGTTGTTCTCTTCAATCAAGTGCGTCGCATCCGCATTAAGGCTTTGCAGCGTGCTAAAAATCATCTGTTCGTCCTCATTATCAATTGTCCCTGCAACAATTTTCAACGTTTTACCTAACAAATTAATCAATCCTCTTTTGTTTCTATTTCTTGGAATTAAATTTCCAAATTTCGCTTCCAATTCCTTAAAATTTTTTAGTATTGTTTTGAAAATGCTATCATTTATAGAATCACCTGGTAAAGTTCTTTCCAACAATTTTATGCTGTTGTCAATCTGATTCTTTGCAACTTCCAATTCTGTTATATTGATAATATGCAACACCTTAATATAATGGTCTATCAACCTTTCTTCACTCATCTTAATTGGCAAATACCCCTCATTGTTGTCAAGATCAACTATCTCCAGTTTCGTTCCACCAGCACAGCAAATCAATGCGAAAATCAACAACATTTCGAATTCCACCTACAAAGAAGAAAAATTTACTTCTTTGCAATTATTTACATATATATATTTTTAATCTTCATTAGAATTTTCCAGCAAATTTCCTCTTCTCGAAGTCTGTTGAACAGGAAATTTAAGATTCTGAGGATTCTGGAATTTCTTTTTGGACTTCACATGTGACTTATAATAAACCTGTCTAGATCTTTCATCCCTTAAATGACTTTCATCTACCTTATTACCTATTATTTTTCTAAACTTGGAGTGGTTCTTTCCACCTCTGGTTTCCCTTATATAATTAATTCCGTCCTCTAAAAGACTTTCGTGGCCCCTCTTCACATTTAATCTAGAGATCTTTTGTTCTTTTCTTTGCAACATTCTTTCATATATATCATTGTATTGTATTTCACTAATCTTGCCCTGTACAAAGTCCATGGGTTTTATATTAGTGGTACTATGGATAGTTTCATTATAGTATCCATTAATTAGGATCATTTGTTCCTCTATCGGGGCATTGCGCATTGTATGTTTAAGAATTCTTAAATGCTCGTTTATTGTGTTATGCAATCTTTCTATATCACTATTACTATTGTGATTTAAACTAGAAGTAAAATGTATCCGAATAATCTTTTCCCTTAGAAATTCAGCCATTCCGCTTGATTTCATACCTAACTCATTATCTGTTACGATTTTTTTGTATATTTCCGTATATGCTTATATATCTCAAAATTGCTCTCCTGAATTCAGAATCCGATCTACTCCTTATCTTTGTAATAAGTGCCAACTTCGAAAATTTATCGATCATTGTTAAGAAACAGAGATTTATGAACCGAACAAAATACATCCATATGAATGACTTCGTTCGGTTTCTTTGGAGTTTCTGACACCACAAACGGAACTAATTTTGGTTGTCTTTCATTCTTTTCAAGCATGCAAACTTCGCAGTTATTCACAAACTCTGTTATCTTTTTAATTAAGGATGGGAAATAATATTTTACTTTCAGCTCTGCGTAATTTTCATTGATTCCCCTAGGTTTTTTTTTTTGATGTTCAGCAGAGATGATCTCTTCTAAATGATCTTCATCGACAATATCAATCAATTTTACTTTACATCTTATTATTTCAATTTCTTTGAAATGTTGCATTCTAACAGCCCCAAGACTCTCAAACACATCGTCATCCAAGTAAACAGCATTCAGCCTTTCGTGATCAAAATGATTTGACAGAACTGATTTAATAAATTCGTTATCAAAATTTTTAGATCTTACTATTTTCCGTTTATTGTTATGAACGACAATGCTGCACCTGAAGTAATTTTTTCAAAAACTATTTGATTTTTATACAAGTTCAATGGTCGATTTGTTTCAGATATATTATTGTTACTCAATTCAATGCCCATTGATTCGCTCCCATCGGGTATGGTTGAACTTATTTCATTATTATTAACCTCAATTCTACTCAAACAATCTGCAACTTTGTTCAAATGACCCTCTTTATAATAGATTTGGTAATCGTATTCACTGATTTGTAATTTCCAACGCATAAGTTTTGAGTTTAGTTCCTTAATATTATTCAACCAAATAAGAGGTTTGTGATCGGTAAACAACTTGATTTTTCTACCATACACATATGGTCTAAATTGCTTGAGGCACCAAACTATTCCCAAGCACTCCTTTTCTATAGTCGAATAACTTAATTCGTGTTCATTTAATGTACGTGACACGTAAGCTATAGGTTTGTCGTTCTGGGAAAGGACTCCTCCGATCGCTACATTACTCGCATCAGTTGTGATCTCAAAAGGCATACCGAAATCTGGATATATCAATATTGGAGCCCTGATCAACTTTTCTTTAAGAATTTCAAACGCCTCGATATACTTTGGATCACCAATATTTATATTATTATTCTTCTTCAGGCATGCTGTCAATGGTTTTGAAATGTGTGCATAATTTTTAATGAACCGTCTGTAATAACCCGTCATCCCTAAGAATCTCTTTATTTCAGTTTCAGTTTTTGGCAATTTGATCTCTTTTATTACTTTTATTTTATCTTGGTTTGGAGATACTCCGTTCTCGTTAACCGTATGTCCCAAGAACTCTACTTCTTTCCTAAGGAACTCACATTTGTCCAACTGAACCCTAAGTCTTGCATTCCGTAATTTGGAAAGCACGGACCTCAAGTTTTTTATGTGCTCTTCCAACCCATTTGAAAAAATTATGATATCATCCATGTATACCATACACTCCCTTTTTGAAACATTTTCGCGTAAAATGTTATCAACCAATCTCTGAAAAGTGCTCGGTGCATTTTTCAGACCGAAAGGCATTCTGTTGAATTCATAATGCCCATTATCAACGGAGAAAGCTGTTTTTTGTCTGTCCTTTTCATCTACCTCGATTTGATGAAATCCACTTCTCAAATCTAGTATGGTAAAATAATTTGACCTTCCCAATTTATCCAGAACGTCCACGATATTCGGAATAGGATAGTTATCATCTATGGTTTTTTCGTTCAGTTTTCGATAATCAATAACGAGCCTGTATTTCTTGATGCCCGATGCATCATTTTTCTTTGGGACAATCCATACTGGACTATTATATGGACTACTGCTCGGTGCAATAATTCCATTTTTCAACATTTCCAGAATTTGCCTTTGAATTTCGTCCCTATGAATGTACGGATATCTATAAATCTTACTTCGTACAGGAATATTATCCTTAGTGACAATATTATGTTTAATTTTATGTGTGAAACTCAATTTCCCCTCGTCCGAAAATATTTCCTTAAGGTAGAAACACAATTGGGACGAATGACTAATTTCGTCTAGCACGACGAATTCGGCTTTAAAAATTTGTATTGTAAATTCGTCCATTGAACACATTTGCGACGAATAAACGTTGTTGACGCCATTTTTCTTGCTTTTTTATTTGCACAAATTACTTACACTTACACGGAAAAATCGCGCTCTCACAAAATTTGCATTTTTTTTAATTTGTTTCTTTTTACTAATTGACAAGATTATTATATTAAAATAATTTTATTTGAAATAAATATTTTTGTTTACATTTTATAAGGTGACCATATATATTTAATAAAAACACAAATAATTTCTAATATTTTACAACAGAAATAGAAATACAGCCAATCTAAACCAGTTTTGTCGTCGTTCTTCTGCGTATGAAATAGAAATAAACCTATCGCACAGTTCGATACGCACGACGAATTTCGTCGTACGCATCAATTGTAAGCAGACTCATATAAACCCATATGTTCTATTTCTAACGACGAATATTCGTTCCGAAAAATTGGTCGTTCGTTCCAATTGTGTTTCATACTTAAAACTCTCGAATTAATCCTTGCAATTCAATTTTCTCCTCAGAATTCAGGTGATTCATTCTTATACCTTCCATAATCGAAGTGACATCAATATTTTCGTTATTGATACTCTTGGCATGAAAACCCTCCATGCCATGAACCTCCGATACCTCTTCCAAATTCAGAAACTCATTAGCACATATATTCAGTTCATTCCCGGATTTATTGTCCACCCTGCAAGTGATTTTTCCACCTCTACAACAATACAACCCTTCATCCAAAAACAACCCCAAATTCGGGCACGATACATTGTTAACCAATACATCCCCATCCTTAATTGAAACAGGAATGCTATATTTAATAGTGTTCCCCGGTTGAAACATTTAATTGTCCTTTATTTGTTGTTCCAAAAAACAATGGGATTTGTGATTTATTTAAAATTAAACAGTTTTTCCCGTAATCTACAACTGCTTTATATTTTCTCAATATATTATTTCCCAATAAACCCTCAAAACTATCATTAAAATTATAGACAAAAAATTCAAAAAACTCATTTGACAAATTAAACTCACTAAAGGACCTGACCACAGCTTTTTGCTTTACGATGTGTAATTTATTCATAGCACACATGGTTCTTGGCGTTCTTAAATTAATTATTTTACTTGAGTGAAACACATTTGGATTTACTAATGAATCCGTGGCACCAGTATCGATTAGGAATTTACAGTCCCCAATCATTATATATGCGAGTTTGTTCAAGTGTCCCGATGAAAATTTCCTATTTCCATAGGCGTAGGTCTATCATTTGTTTCATAGTTGACGTTTGGATTTTGGTTATTAGAATTTTGGTAGTTCCGTTGAGGAATTGAAAAATTTTGTGGTTGGACTTGATTATTATTAGTATTGAAGTTGCCATGATTTGGAATAAAATTATATCGATAGCCATTATGATTATCTTGACGGTTATAATTGGAGTTATTGTTATAATGATTTCTTTTAAAATTTTTATTATGATTTGGATTTATATTACTCTGATTTTGGTTTGCACTTTGGTTTCTGTTCTGATTTGAACTTGCATCGGGGTTAAAATATGCATAGTTCGCGTCAAATAAAATTTTCATGGCATTCTCAATATTGCTAGGGTCCCTACAAATAATTACCGACCTCATCGGTTCACTTAATTTGTTCTTAAATACTTCCAAGGCTGTTCGCTTATTTGCAGCAATAAGTGCATCATATCCCACATCATTATGATGTACGGCTCTAGTTTTCATATTAAGCCTTCTTAGCATAATGATAATTTCGTCGTAGAAATTATTTGCATTTGTTTTGAATTTTAACGATCTCATTTGGTCATAAAGTTGCTCTACCGATAGGCGGTCGCCGAAATTATTTACTAATACTTCTTTCAATTCGGACCATCGCGTTAAATTATTATTTATGTCTGAAATGTCTTTTGCTGGTCCTGTTAATTTTGATTTTATTATGTCTAAAAATATTCTTTGTGATAGTTCGTCGTATGTTTCTAAAACTGTGCCTATTCTGTCTATAAGGTCAGTAAAGGTATATAGACCTGAAAAATTTCCATCATAATTTGGTAATTTCGTGAAATACTTTATGGGTTCTATTTGGACCACAGCCATTTTAATATTAGCTTAGCTTACTGTATAATTGTCTTTCCTCAGTGTGGGTTCTCCTGCCTTTCTTCTCCAGCGAGCTCAATTAGTGATCCTTTTTCTTCACAGATTTTTATGGTGTGTTTTTTTTTCTTGGCTTCCCTTTTTTATTTGTTTTATTTTAAGAAACGTTCTCCTTGTTATTTTGTAACAAACTTGTAAAACACATAAGTTTTAGTTCATTTAATTAAACAGTTTTTTCCTTAGCTTTTTGTAAAAATCTTTTTTACTTTTTTTGCTATTTTTTTCATTGATTTGGCTTAAACAAAAAAACAGCTTGCAGCGGCAATCATTGTTATTTTATCATCAGAGAAAATTTTTGAAATTTTTATTTTTTTTTGTTTTAATGTTTCAAAAAAAATTTTGATTGTTTTTAGAATTTCCACTAACAATTTTTTTAATTTTTAAAAATTTTCAATACACTAATTAATTATTAAATTTTACTTTTTTCTTAAGAAAGGTTCTCTTTATTATTATTTAATTTTTTGTAAAAAAATTGTTAAGTAAATAGGTTTTATTTTAAAGAAATATTTGGTTTATTTGGTTTTTTTTATTCATTAACTTTTATTAAGATTTTCACGTTAGGTATATATTTTTCTCAGTAAAAGGGTTTTTCTTTATTCACTTTATAAAAAATTTTAGCTCTCCACTTTTATAAAAAAAAATTTAGTTCTAGGTTCTTTATTATTCGTTACGACTGCGCCAGTAATGAAGAGCAAGATTTTGTTCTTCGAATCTTTATTTAAGACTGACTGAAAAATAAAATTGACTTAAAATATATACTTAAACTATTTCGAATAGTAGTAGTAGTAGTAATTCTTTATTTTCAATTTTCAATTTTTCATTACAAAAAATATATATGTATGTATAATAAAAATAAACAAAATAAAATAAATTTACATACGGCTTTGACATTGTCGTTAGCCGGAAAAGTGTGTATAATAAGTTAAAAAATGTTAAATACATAAGTGTTTTAATGATTATACTCATTTATTAAATTATTTCGGTATATTAAAGCGTTAATGATATATTTTGCTAAAGTTTCCCAGTTAAAAACTCTCCATTTAGTAATTGAACAAAGTTATCTTCTGATATTGTTATAGCACTAAAATGTTGAAACCTTATTGAATTCAAAATAGGACATCGATATATAAAATGTTGGATTGACTCAATTTCCCTTCTATTGCACAGAGAGCATTCTTTATTAGGACTTCTTGAGAATCGTGTTCCATTAAGATTTATTAAGTCACATCGAGCTTTTAATATCCATGTTACGTGGTTTTGATCATGCAAAGTCATGAAGTAAAGTTGTCCTGTTGTAAATCGCAGGTCTTTATAAAATGATTGGCTTTGAGAAGCCCTTACTAGACGTTCGTTGTGGTATTTGAATTCCAAAGAGGTTAGCAAGTAGTTTTGGTTTTCATTCCATTGGTTTGCTGTTGTACTTGTTTGCCAATGTATGTTAAAATCACTTCCTAGTTCGTTTATTTTCTTTGCCCAAAATATGTTTTTTTGTAGAATCTTAAGACTTAATTTATGTGGAAGTCTCGATGAGTTTAATTTAAAAAGTACTAGATTTAAGTATCGTAGGTTTAGGGCAAGGGTATATAGGTGGCAGTCTTGCAGACCAGTTTCTAACATCAAAGCATAGTTAGGTGTAAAATTAGGTAGTTTTAATGTCCGTTTGATAAAATATCTTTGAAGTTTATCTACTTCTTCAAAGTGCATATATCCCCAAATTTGGGCACCATACGATTGCACAGAACGGCTCACCGCTTTAAATAATTGATATTTTGTTTCAAAAGATATATAATTTTTGTTCAAAAGTGATTTCCATGTAGCGTTTATGCTGTTTTTTGCTGCAGAATTTCTATTTTGTATATGTTTCGTAAATACCATTTTTGGAGTTAAAATCATACCTAAGTAGTTATATTCGCTAACAATTTCTACATTTTCTCCTTTAAATAGCCATTTTTCAAGGTGAGATAATCTTCCTCCATTTCTGAATACCATTATTTTGGATTTTTTTAAATTTACTTCTAGATTCCATAAATCACAATATTCTTCTAATCTCTGAATCATTCTCTGCGACACTTTAATTTCATCAGAAAATATTACAATGTCATCTGCATATGCAAGCAGCTTAATATGAAGTTTATCGATTACGATACCTCCATCTAAATAATCATTTAGGTCATTTACGTAAAGAGAAAATAATTGCGGGGATAACAGGCACCCTTGTTTAACGCCTGAATATGTTTCAAACGGCTCTGAAAGTTCAGTTCCATTCCAAACTGTTGAACTAGTTTTTGAGTAAAAGTTGCATAAGAAGTTGACCATTTTTGTAGATACTCCAAGACTGTTTAGCTTAAACATAAGAGAATGGCGAGAGATTTTGTCAAAGGCCGCTTTAAAATCTATAAAAAAGGCATATACTTTTTTCTTTTCTTCCAATTTTAAGTTTACAATAGCTGCCAAATTATATATATTGTCTGTTGTAGAATACCCCTTTCGAAATCCAGCTTGATATTCCATGATAACGTTATTTTGTTCAGTCCATTGATACAGACGGTTATTTATAACCCCCATCATAATTTTTGCAACACAATTCATAAATGAAACACCCCTATAATTACACGCAAGGTTTGCATTGCCTTTTTTAAATATCGGGAAGATTACACTTAAGGTGAATGTTTCGTCAACTTTCATTGAGTAGTACAAATGATTGTAGCATGTGGTTAACTCCTCCAAAAATTCAATAGGAGCATTCTTAAAAAATTCATAGGGTACTCTATCCTCCCCCGGTGCTTTATTTAATTTGGCATTATCTAGCACTTGTACTATTTCCAAAATATTTATTTCTGAATCTAAAAAAGAGTCTTCAATCACCAAAGGTGCATAGCTGATTTCCTGAGGTATTTGTGTTGGATTTAATAAATCTCGAAAGTATGTTTTAAATTCCGATGTTGAAACATTTATAGTTGAAATGTGTGGTTGGTTGCGTATTTCCTTCGCTAATTTCCACCAGGATTTGCTATCTTTGACTGTGTTTAATTTAAATTCCAGTTCCTTGTAATATTTAATCTGGCTTTCTTTGCAAATTTCTTTGTATTTTGAATTGGCTGATAGATAATTTAGCTTATTGTCATAATTTTTGCATTTTTTATATATTTTTAGTAAATTAAATGATGCTTTTCTGGCATTTTGACATTTCCAGTTGAACCATGGGCTTTTAGGAGTAAGCCGTTCATTTTCTTTATTGTGTTGTTGTACAGAATTTTTGATTACATCTATTAAAACAGATAAATTAATATCGGAGTTATTTTCTTTAACTTGGGCTATTTTAGTTTTGACGTTTTCAATATAGTTACTTTTTTCTTTATCTTTCCATCTGAGTTTTGGCAGAAGTATTTCTCGTTTAGTATTCGATTTTTTAATATTTACATTTAGTGTAAAATTTATTGGCAGATGATCGGACCAGATTTTTTCATCTATAAAAAGTTCAGTGACATGTGTTAGAATATCTAGCGATATAGCACAGATGTCATTAACAGAATCACCTAACCTGCTTACGTAAGTAAAGTTTCCACTTTCATCACCCTTAATGGCACCGTTTAGTACAACCAAACCAAAATCATCACAAAACTCCATAAACTTCTTTCCCTTGCCATTAATAACCTTATCTTGCGATCTTCTTCTTCCCAAAAAAGCAGGACACCAGCTCTGAACCTCCTCTTCCACCACCTGTTGCATTTCACCAACTCTTACATTTAAATCACCAACTACCTATTTATTTCGAATACTCCCATGAGTTTGTTTACTGTAACTTGAGCCGCGAATTCTTTCTTGGTGGGATTGTTTATGCCACCAAGAAATCATCAGCTTTTTCAAAAACAAACAAAGATATCTTGGTGGTAATTTTTATGACACCAAGGGATCTTTTCAATCATTCTTGCTTTTAATTAAATTTGTTTATTTATTTATATTTATTTTCGCCACTGTCATCTAAAATACACTTCCAGATACAGTGGGTACAGAAGTGGAATCTTTAGATACAGTGGGTAAAGAAGTGGAGGGTTCTGTAACTATTAATCCGCAGGTCACAAGAAACTGATGAATTTTCTTGTTTATGAATTTGAGATTTTAGAGTTTTAATTTGTGCTTAAAGCTCAACGATCTCGCTGCAGACCACTTCCAGTTCAGTTACCCTTTCATTAACAGCATGCATTTCTGCCATAATATCAATAATACGTTTATCTATTTCATTGAGTATTCTGTTTTCAATGCTGCTCATTTTGTTTTCAACTTCACTTATCTGCACATTCATCAGACTAATGATTTTTTCCTCAGACTCCTTTATAGCAGACTCAACTTTTGATGTAATTGAGTCGTACTGTTTATCAAAACGAGAATCCAAGAGTGCCATTAACCGTGTTGGAGAAAGACACATGCGCGAACATTTCGGATCACTTTCCAAAGGAGATGTATTTGCTCTTTTACTTGAGGTTGAAACGCTTTCATCTTGACCTGTTCTTTCTACTGAGTCGTTTGCGAAATACTTAGGACACTCGGAGGTCTTGTGAATATCCCCACATATTACGCATACTGCAGGTAATTTACAATACGATTTGGTGTGCCCAAATTCCAGGCAGTTTTGGCATTGGGGAGGATCTCTGCGCCTAATTGTCTCTTCTACAGTAATTCTGCGACTAAGCATGCGACTGATTTTCATCTTCAGTGGGGGCGAGTAATTCAAAGCGGTTTTTACTTACCGACATATTTCCTGATAATGGACTATTGTTCATTTTTGTCTGTTTTAGAAGAGGTTGCTGGCGCAAGAACGTAGGACTCGACTTACATTTCGGTATGAAAAAGTACCGGTCAATACCTGTCTGGATCTGTTTAGTAACTTTGTTATTTTAACTAGTACCACTTAATATTGAGGCAATTAAACATTCACTCACAGACTTCTCAAGTGGGCGTGACCCCTCCCATATAACTCATATATTAAAAATGACAAATATGAATGACCGAGCGGCCGATTTTTCTGAAATTTTGACAGTATGGTAAGGTGTGATCGGTTGTTAAAATAGGCTATGTTTTTTTTTAAATCTTAAATGAAATCTCAAGTGGGCGTGACCCCTCCCATATAACTCATATATTAAAAATGACAAATATAGATGACCGAGAGGCCAGATTTTTCTGAAATTTTGACAGTATGGCAAGGTGTGACTGGTGGTTAAAATAGGCAAGGGTTTTTTCAGAAATCTCAAGTGGGCGTGACCCCTCCCATATAAGACAGATTTTAAAACTTACAAATATGGATGATCAAACCGACCGATTTTTCTGAAATTTAGAAGGTGTAGTAAGGTGTTACCGGTGGTTTAAATAGGCAGAGTTTTTTTCTGAAAACTCAAGTGGGCGGTGACACTCCCATATAACTCATATATTAAAAATGACAAATATAGATGACCGAGCGGACCGATTTTTGATTAGATTAAGATTTAAAAATAGGCTAATTTTTTTTAAGTCTTAAGTGGGCCTGACCCCTCCCATATAAGTCAAATATTAAAATTGACAAACATGGATGACCCTGAGGACCGATTTTTCTGAAATTTTAACAGTAGGTTAAGGTGTGACTGGCGGGTAAAATAGTCCGGTTTTGTTTTTAATATCTCAAGTGGGCGTGACCCCTCCGATATAAGTCAAATATTAAAAATGACAAATATGGATGACCGATTTTCCAGAAATTTTGATTGTATGTGTGTGACCGGTGGGTAAAACAGGGTTGGTTTTTTTTAATCTCAAGTGGGCATATAAGTCAAATATTAAATGTGACAAATATGGATGATAAGATGAAAACGATTTAACCCAATTAATTAAAGTTTTAAATGTGGATATTTTCGTACTATAGGACAGTTTTTCGCTTTTTGAATTTTTTGAAAATCGACCAACGATAAAATTTCCTTTTCTTTAAAATCGTATATCTTTAGAACGGCTGGACCAATGAAGACATTTTCTTTCAAAATGTTTTTTTTAGTCCAAGTTAGGATTCTACATTAAGAAAAATTCACAATGCCTACTTTTACGACCTCTTTTTTTGATTTATCTAAAATAGGAAAAAGGATGCACGAATATTGGTAATATGATTGGTGTTTGATAATAGTTTAATTGATGATTGTTTGAAGATTTTCATGATTATTTGATAGTTATTTGACGATTGTTTGACAGATGTTTGATGATTGATTTACTGATGACTGTTTGAAGATTTTTAATGATTGTTTGATAATTTTTTCACGATTAACTAGCGATTTTATGAAAGTAGTTTGAAGATTTTTTAATGACTGATTGGTGGTTGATTATTTGACGATTGTTTGATAGATTTTCGATAACCTATAAATATAAAAAATGTTCGGGTCTGTTTGTCTGTATGTTGTTTAATATTTATGGAACCATTTGTCGAAAACGTTTAAAGCACACATTAATGAAAAGTACTTCCATTAGCAAAAGTCATATATATGCAAATACATTAATAAAGGATTCAATTAAAATATTAATAAAAAAATATTTCATAATTGTTAATTTTTAAAGAAAGTGCTAACACAGTAATAAGTTAAAAACTTTAACTGCCAACCAACGCCGGGTAATGCTATTGGAGAATCACACCGTTCACTCTCTCACCGACTATAGACGTGCCGATAGAATACACTTCCTTACTTAAATGGCATATATTTTAGAATTCCATGCGCTTCGTTTTTGTCCGCATGTTCCCAAATTTCCTAGGCCAATCTTTGAAAGATTTTCCTTCACTTGGTCTTTCCATTTAAGTTTCGGACGTTATTTTCTTACATTTGGGTGGTCAGTTTTTATTCTAAGTTTAGCTTTTTCATAGTAATTGTTTTTGCCAGGAGTGGGTTACTAGCCCGACTTTTTATTTTTAAAGTCTTTATGGGAGAACTTGCGGCACATGTTAGCTCACTACATAAACGGATTTTAACGTAGTTCCCCTGGTGACACCACGAGGAGGTTAGTGCCCATAGTTGTAATTAACGATAACCAAGATAAATCTGGGTTCATCAAGTTAAGACCAATGAGAACCATTGCTTGGTATCCAAAATCCTCTACGTCACCCAGAATATATTGCAATAAAGATGCTCGAAAGAACCCAGAACCTTATGAAGTGGAATATTTGGATCACACTTTTTTCGAAACAATTAAGGACCATCAATTCGTAAAAAGCATTTGCCCTGGCAGGACAAAAGCCTTAAAAGAAATACAGTGTCGAAGTTGTTTTGTCAAATTCCGTTCGAGAGATTTTTCACTAAAAGATTTGCCAGGTTCAGATCGACCAAGTGAAGTTGATGATGACGATATCAAGGCTTTAATCAAATCGGATCGTCATGTAACGAAAGATTGGAGAGAAGTTAAATATACCTAAATCAACCGTTCATAACCATATACGACATCTTGGACTCGTAAAAAACTTAATATTTGGATACCACATGAATTGAAAGAAATTCATTTAACAAACGCTTGTGATATGCATCTTAAACGTGAGAAGCGAAATGGATTGTTTGCAATAACGTCATTCGAAAACTATCATATCCAATCATGAGGAAGTTCCACAAACTATTTCAAAGGCTGATATTCATCAAAAGAAGATTATACTGTCTGTTTGGTGGGATTGCAAGAGTACGGTATATTTTGATATTTTGTATATTTTTTTGCAGATAAATCGCCAAAGTTCTATGAGCGTGGAATAATGATGTTGCCGAAAAGATTGGGAAAGTCATCCAACAAAATGGAAAAATATAATTGATTAAAGTTTATTCTAAAATTTAAAAATGTATTTACTTTCTTATAAACAAAAGCCTGTCTCTACACTGTATGTAGATGCAACATATTTTCTTTGTTTTATTTTGTAAAAGCAGCAACGAAGTAAGACTGTAATCTTCATTTCATGTGATAAAAGCCTAAAAAAATATTTTTTTAATTAGATTAAGTTACAATAACGAAATAAGACTGTATAAAATTCAAATGTTTCTTGTAAAAAAAAATATTAAATGAAATCGGCATTAAAACACAAAATAAATCATACCATTTAAGTTAAACAAGAAAAATATTCATATTACTTCTTTGGAACTTGCAATAGGAAGAGTGCTAAATGACAAAACTTCTAATTTATCAAAGATATGTACTGTAATTTTTTAATTTTTTTACTTACTGTATATGTATGTAACAACATAGCAAATAAAATTCCAATCAAAAAAATTTTAAAAATATTTAGAAAATTCACTATGTCTACTAAAGTGCTAAATCTTAAAGTGCTATTTAGGGTCAAATAGCACTACTGTGAACACCTGTCGTATATTAACCATTGTATATTTTGATAGACGTCATACTACTACACAGAAAAAGAAAAACAACAAGAACTTACCACATTGTCAGATTCCATTTCCAAATTTGTATTATGTATTTGATTTCGATGTTTTTGTTAAAAAAAATTCGTAATTGTTTTTGTTTTAATTTTGCCAATTTTTTCAAACAAAAAACGCTGAAATATGAGCGTGGCATCACTGAATTAAATAGCACGGTGAGTAAACATAGGTTTCAAAGTGATATTGTCATATAATATTTTTTAATGGGAAATACCAACAAAATTTTTATGACAGTCATAAATATTTATGACAATAGCACACAATAGCAGAGACTGTGAATTGGCTAATTATGTACATTTGTTTGTCTCTCATGAAAAATTTCAAATTTCTCTAAGCTAGCGATATACAGCCTATGCAAAATAAGTATAAATAACTCTCCAACATGAATATACCCTAAAGACGATCGTATTTGAAACGAGCATAAAAAAAGGAAACCGAAATACTAATTTCGTCGTTTTGTACATTACATAATAATAACACGGAAGTTTCATTCTCTCTCTTTAAAATTATTTTGAAGTATATTGGGTTTTTGAAGTTTGATATTTGAAAGAAAAACGTTGCCACAATAAGAAAAGAGGTACATAATACATTAGGATTAATTACCAAAAATGTGTAATTTTGAAGTTAATCATATAATGAAGACATTCAATATTAAAGAAATATAGTTAAAACAAATTGTATGATTATTTATCAAACTTTAAAGTAAATATTCATAAGCTTTTAATGCATAAAGACATACTTATATAAATATTATACTTATATAAATATTATTATACCCTTCACCAATAGGTGAAGGGGTATTATAAGTTTGTGATTCCGTTTGTAATTTTTTTATTAGTGATCGTAGACCCCATAAAAATTATACCGATCGACTCAGAATCGATTAAGCGATGTCCGTCTGTCTGTCTGTCCGTCCGTCTGTCTGTCTGTCTGTTGAAATCAAGTTTCTGAAGCCCCTGGAGGATGGACCTACATAAATTATATATCAGATTTTAGGAAATTCTCCCGCAATGAAATTTCATTAAAATCGTTTTATAAACACCGAAAATATCGAAAAAATACCAAAAATTAGACGAAAATTTAAAAATTTTTGATTGAAACACACTTTTAAATAACAAGAAAAAAAAAGATACTCCTGGTGTACATGTGATAATATATTATATATCAGATTGTAGGAAATGGTTCAAAATCGGTCCATAAACCACTAAAATATCGCCAAAACACTAAATTTGATGTATTCCAAATTGCCCAAAGTACGCATTAGAGAATGTTTGTTGAAAAAATGAAATGCAGAAATAGGAAAAACCATCCTCCTTTAGCACGGACATACATAAATTTTATATTAGAATTTAGGAAATTCTCCCGCCAAGCACGTTATTAAATTTCATCAAAAGCGGTCCATAAACAACTGAGATATCGCCAAAACACTACTTCTGATGTGCAGCAAATTCCCCAAAGTACGTATCTAAGAAATTTTGTTGACATTTTGTAAGTATTCTTTCAGCGATATCTCAGGTGTTTGTGGACCGATTGTGATGAAATTTGACAGCGTTCTTTGTGGGAGGATTTTCTAAAATCTGATGTATAAACTATATAAATCTGATTATGAATACCATTCAAATTGTACCGATCGACTCAGAATCGGCAGGAGAATCGATTTCGCGACGTCCGTCTGTCTGTTTGTCTGTCCGTCCGTCCGTCTACCTGTCTGTCCATTTTTCTGTTGTAGTCAAGTTTTTGGAGCTCCTGTTTTGTCGATATCTCAGATGTTTATTTTGATGAAATTTAATAGCGTACTTCGCAGGGGATTACCTAAACTCTGATGCATTCGGTAATTTGTGGCGGATATAATTTAGTGTTAAAGCGATATTTCAATTGTTTTGATCGACAATGATGAAATTTAGGGTGAGACGATATCCTAAAATTTTGTGTAAAATGCATATGTTTATACCTTCCAGGAGCTCCACAAATCTGATTTTAGTAGGCAGACACACTGCATTTATCTTAATTTTGTGTCTGACTTTTGAACATTATGATAACATTTGAGAATGTATTATATATCAAATTATAGGTAATCTTCCTAGGAAGTACAAAAATGCAACTGAGTACATGATATGCGTTCAAAACCTACATATGTATGTATGTATCTCACATATCAACGAAAATTTAAATTTTTTAATTGCAATTGGGAGATATCCGTTCACGTTTGACAATTGCTTCCGTATAACTTCGCCTGAGGCAATCTCTTAGTATCTAACAAATGACAAATTATAATAGATACGATGATGACATTTAGTATAAAGACATTGTACAATATCGTTATTCAGGGCGATAGCGCCTAAAATAAACTTTTTAGAGGGACAACATTTGACAAAAGTATTTCTGATCTCTTGAAAAGTTCGGTATTGAAGATGGTCGAGCTCGGTTCACATTTAGTGAAATCTCCCATATAACCCCGACCGAGAATCACTTTAATGCTGATAAATTAAATCACATAATTGCACAAAAAACTAGAGCAAAACTTTCCACACATCCATCGGACAGATCGAAAGAACAATACATTATTATTGATTAAGTATTCATCTTAATTCCATTTAAAAGCTATATATTTCACGTATGTATCTAAAACTAAGAGTTTATACCCTATAATTCTAAGGCTTGTTTACATTCCCAGCAAAACTTTTCATTACCAAATAATGAGTTAAACAGCTAAACTATTAAACACGAACTACTTACTCATTCACTGTTTAAGTCATTACATTAACATGGGGATGTCATTAGAGGCAAGTACTTACCAATTGCAGAAAAGTAATGAATTGGGTTAGCAATTGGAAAACAACAACAAAAACTTTTGTTGTTGTTGTTTTATTTAAAAAAAACGTATTTTTAAACGAAATACAATATTTTTGTATGCCCCCATGGGGGCTCGAACCCAGACCCCTACGAGTGCTAGGCGGAGACTCTTCCACTGAGCTACTTCATATGTTGAAAACCCAGCAGCTTATAATTAATATATACAATTTTTATTTTTAGATCCAAAATCATGTGACAATAACTTTGTTTTCCCTGATTTTTTTGCTTTGTTGTAATTTTTGGAAAAATATTTCCATATGATTTTTTGTAAACGTTTAATAATAGTAAACAATAAAGAAGTTTTTTTTTAATTATTTTAAAACTTAAACAATTTGAATCTTTCTTTTTGTATAAGTTTTTATATATTATTTTAGAATTCCGTGGACTTTGATCTTGTGCAAATATTCTACAATTTTATAGGTAAAGCCTTAAAAAATGTTCCTCTACTTGGTCTTTCCATTCAAGTTTCGGACGTCTCCTTCTAACATTAGTTGGTGGGACATTTTATCCTCTTTATAGTAATTGTTTTTTCCAAAAGTGGGTTACTAGTCCGTCGTCCTAACCCATTTTTATCGATCTTATTGAACAACTCTCGGTACATGTTAGCTCACTACATTAAGGGGTGTTAAACTAGTTCCCCGGGTGATAACACGAGGAGGTCAGTATTCACAGTTGAGATAAAGGATAGCCAAGATATGTCTGGGCTTACCAAGTTAAGACCAATCATAAGCGTGTTTGGTATCCAACATTCCCTATATAATCAAAATTGACTCATGATGGTATTTTTTCATTACCGTGAGTTAGTTTTCCAAAATTTTTTTACAGAAGGTAATATTTAAGTTCTTAAAATTAAAAAATCATTTATTTAAAAAGACGTTTTTAACAAAAAAAAAAAAAATTGAAAAAAAATTGTTGGTCTTGGTGGGATTCGAACCCGGGCCATTCAGTCCAAATTACCATTTTAATTACAAATAAGTACTTCTGTAATAACTTATTAGTTATTTGGAGGATATGTTGTATTCATTACAAGGTAACCAGTTACCAGAGTACTTGCCATTACCAAAGTTTTGCTGGGTTGACAATCATTGTTAAAGCTTTGACCAAAATCAGACCGCTAACTTCAAAGTTTTACATAACTAATCAAGAACTTTTACTAGTTGGATAATTCGTACGGATTAAAGTACACAACCCTCACTGGACACTGTGTTTTTGGGTTGCATGCCAGAATACTTAATCTTCATCAAATCGATGTGCTTTTGCAAATCTAAGGGCATCTACATTTTGAAGCATCTTTTATTAAGTGTTCGTAAAATAGACACATATATCGAAGCTACTGGCTGACTTAAATAAGCATTCTCTACCTGCCCAACCTAACCTTTGGGTCCATAACTACTCTAGATGATGACGCCACCGAAAAGCTTTTCGTTTTCCGACATAGCTAAATATTGCTAGGAATTACATTTAGTATGAACAAAAGAAAATTAATATACATATCAAGCATTTGTGTGGGGCTCAACTAAGTCAGTAATCAGAAACTATATAATTATCAATATATTCTTACTATTTTGTACTTCACTTTTGGAACACCAATAGGCGAAAGGGTATTATAAGTTTGTCATTCAGTTTGTAATTTTTTCATTATTTGTCGCAGACCCCACAAAATTTATACCGATCGACTCAGAATCGGCAGGAGAATCGATTAAGCGATGTCCGTCTGTCTGTCTGTTGAAATCAAGTTTGTGAAGCTGCTAGAGAGTGTATCGTAATAAATTGTATATCAGATTTTATAAACTTTTCCTACGCAGCACGCTATTAATCAAAATCGGCTGAGATATCGCCAAAATATCAAAATTTATGTGTGACATATAAAATTTTTCATTGAAAAGTACATTTCAGAAAAAAAACATACTCATGATGGACTAGCCTTTATAAATTATATATCATATTATAGAAAATTCTCCGGCCAAGTTATCTGTTAAATTTCATCAAAATCGGCCCATAAACACCTGAAATATCGCCAAAACTCTACATTTGATGATCCCCAAATTGCCGAAAGTGATCATTTGCTTAAAAAATTAATATATTAATAAAAATTTGAAAAATAAGAAAAACCATTTTCCTGGACGATGGGACCACATAAATTATATATGAGACTTTAGGAAATTCCGTGATCTACGCTATTGAATTTCATGAATATTGGTCAATAAACACCTAAGATATGGTTAAAACAGTCAAATTGATGTATTGCAAATTGTCAAATTCAAAATTTTTGAGAAAACTTTATTTGATTTTTTTTGCAATTGGTCAGGTGTTTACGGACCGATTTTAATGAAATTTAATAGTGTGTATTGAGGGAGTACGTCCTCAAACTTGATATATAATTCATGTCTGTGATTTTTTTTAGGAGTTTTACAAAACTGATTTCAGCAGACAGAGATATTTTATACTCGTATATCTTAAACCACTGGTCTGTCTTTTGAACATTGTAATGGAAATATGTTTATGTATGACGGGCCTGTATAATTCCACATCAGATTTTAGGAATTTTTCCTACTTAGCACGCCATTAAATTTGATAAAAATCGGTCCACATAGACCTGGAATATTTCAAAACCCTACAATCGATGTACCACAAATTGCCGAATTTTTAATTTATTTTATACTTTTTGTACATAATTTTATTCCCGAGAATAATTCTTACATATGTATCAATATTATTTAGTACTCTTCAATTATTTAAAACCGGTTTAGTAAATATTTGCCTCAAAATGTAACATTGCCAAATTTCATTTAAATTATACATCATTTATGCGTTGAAGTTTTTATTTTGTCATTCGGGGTTTGTACTTCAATAAAGAAGGTTATATTTTGCAAAAACCAATTGTTTTTATATTGCATTTGTGTTTGGCTGCAAAACAATTGTCTGCTGTAAAAACTATTATATTTGGACTATCATCAATATCAATTCGGATATTCAATAGGTTATTTGTTTCCCGATGTTGTCAACTAGCCAAGGAAAGAAGTCCGCCGGCGGAGAAGAGCCAGAAGATTCCTTGAACTTGGTGTCCTATAAAAATAAAGTTGCAGCATTGGTAAAACAAATGGATAAGTTAAAACAAACCCTAACAGAAGCAAAACTGAAGCAGTATGATGAGGCTGAGCTGTCTGTTCGTTTGGACTACATCGAGGAGGTAAATACAAATTATGAAAAGGCACAATGCTTTCTTGAGGAGAATGAAGGTTGTGATGTGAATGGTTTAGACCGCATGAAGTTCGTTTAATTGTACTTTGATGTAAAGGCTAAATTGACTGGTCAAATTAAGGCTATTTGTAATTTAGATCCATATCCACGATCGTCGACATTGCGACAATTTTCGCTCGGTGAAACGCCATTTCCTCAAACATTGCTTCGTAAAACAAAGGTACCTGAAATAAATTTGCATAAATTTTGTGATGCATATTCAGAGTGGCCGACTTTTTATTCGTTATTTTCGACCGTCATACGTGATAACAGTGAGTTGAGTAACCTTGAAAAGTTTCACTATTTGCGTGCAAGCTTAGGTGATGCTGCTCTTGATACAATTGCATCATTGGAACTCAACGAACAGAATTATGATAAAGTTTTATTATTGTTAAAAAATAGTTTTGACAATAAATTGTTAAATTTTCAAACTCACATCAAAGAAATGTTTTCTTTAGATTGTGTTGAAAATGATTAAGCTACTAGATTACGACGTTTAAGCGATAAATTTAATGCACATTTACGCGTTATGCAAACGATTGGTAACAAGCAGCAAATAGCCGATGGGTTATTAATCTATTTGGCTTCATCAAAGTTGGATATAAAATCACAAATGAATTGGGAAGAAATCTTGTCAATAAATGAATTGGCAACATGGAACTCAATGGCAACATTTTTAGAGCGTAGATGTCGTATGGCCGAAAATTTTGAAAACTCAGTGGAAAATAAACCAACGCATATAGCAAAATCATCCCATCAGCAAAGTCGTCATGTTCATTATTTTACTTCTTCGTCGTCCATAATTTGTTCGTTTTGTGACTCCAAAGCTGTTCTCGCTTTAGTAATTTGTCTCCATCACTTCGTTTTAAAGAAACTAAAAGGTTGATGTTGTTCCTGAACTGTTTAAAAAAGGGCCATATGCTTAAATCGTATACTTCAGGTTGTTGTCGCAAGTGCTCTTCGGGACATCACACAATGTTGCATATTGACAACGTACCTATAGATCAACCTGTTGAATCTGCAGCTCAAAATTCTCCGAAAGCTGTGCTGGTTTCATCAAGTAATGCTGATGCAACAAAAACTTCAGCGCCAACTATGAAAATCAATCTGGAGTTTTTATGCCCTGGCGTGATTTACTAGATTCCGCATCACAGCTCAACCTTATTACAAGTTAACGTTAACGCTTTGTTAACAATCTTTATTTAAAATGTAATCGGTTTACTTGGTGTCGAGTTATTCTTCGATCTTATGTCAGTTGGTCAAGTCAAGTTAGCTGATAATCTTCCTGTGCTGCTGGTGGAGGTTTCCATTCCCATCATTCCTGGTCGTTGGCTGTCAGTTCTATAAAACTACAAGAAGAAGATCAATAGTGTGACATCGTCAAAAGCTTTTGGGAAGTTAAAAATAATTTTGAAACCATTACTACTCTGTCCAATGAAGACATTTTTTGTGAAAACCATTTTCTTCAAAACACAGTCCGCTTCCCTTCGGGGGAATTTTCGGTCCGTTTGCCACAAAAGGAAGAAAATAGAGTACTTTCTCTTGGCGATTCATACGGCCGAGCGTTGCAGCGATTTAAAAATTTAGAAAGGAAACTAAAAAGGCTTCCAGATATAAAAACGCTATACGCAGCCTTTATGAGTGATTACCTTTCGTTAAACCACATGTCGTTAATTTTTCCACAGATCGAGCAGAAGATGTATTATCTTCCGCAAAAGATGGACAGCACATCAACTAAATTAAGGGTCGTTTTCGATGGCTCTGCTAAAACGACAAGTGGCCTATCACTTAACGACGTATTGCTCGCTGGTCCAACTATACAGCCCAAACTTTTTAACTTGAGGTATCGTTTTTTTAAGATTGCTCTAAGTGGAGATATTTGTAAAATGTATAGATGCGTTCTAGTTTCGTATCCAGACGATTACTTGATTACAATATACATTTGTGGATGTCAAATGAAGGAGAGGAAATCAAAACGTATAAATTGAATAACCTACGGTACCTGCCTGCAGCATTCTTGGCTATTCGTGCAATGCATCAGCTGGCAAGTGAAGAAGAACATAATTTCCCATTAGCGGCAAAAATCGCAAGGCGTGACTTTTATGTTGATGACATGATTTCGGCTGGTGACTCCATTGAAGAAGTTGAGGAGATAAGGCAGAAAGTAGCATCGTTGCTTCAAAAGGGTAACTTTATCATACGAAAATGGTGTTCGAATAATCGATTTTTATGCATTTTCAAAGTGGTCTGATAATGTGGTATTTTTAGCTGAACTACCTGAACGGCGCTGAAACGTATTCGTTATGGCTTCACTGTCGGACTTGTCGATACAATGTAAGTATCACAATTCATTTTCAAAAATGCAACGTATATTTGCGTATGTTTTCAAATTTCTTTACCCCAAATTGAGCATACCAAAGAATAGATTAACAGCATATGATCTAAAAAATGGTACCCTACTAATAATCAAAAACATTCACCTAATAATTTTCGGTACTTAATATAAAACTTTGAAAGCAAATCAAATCATATCATCATCCAGTAAGCTTTATTCATTAAAGCCATTTATTGATTCTGCTGGCTTAATTCAAGTTGGCGGCCGCCTTCAAAATTCCTCATTATGTTATGATGCTCAACATCCTATCGCTTTGCCCAAAAAACATCCGTTTACAACGTCTTTGGTTATGCATTTTCATGAAAAGCTGTTACATGCTGGTCCTCAGTGTTTACTGGCCTGAATATGTCAGCAATATTGGCCCATAGTAGGTCGGAAACTTATAAGCTCAATATGTATACTGTAGTGTATCCATACACACGACCACTACCCACATGATAAATATAGAGTACAATTGAGTGTAATGCATCAACTTACAGCATGTGCTGCATATTTCAAACACAAAACACTCAATTGCACTCAAACACTTTAATTGCGTTGACCAATAGGGTCAAAGCAGAATAATATTGTAACTTAGAAATAAGATAGACATAAAAAGAATAGATAAGACATAGAATTAGAAATTGTATAAATACGTTAGTTTTTAGAAAATAAAAATCAATGGTGAATTTGACTTAACTAAAAAAAAAAATGTGTTTTATTCTTACGTTAAAAAAATGAAAAATAACATATAACCTCCACATGGCGATCCTGCCAATACGATCCTGCATATACGATTGATGATCCTGCCAATACGATCCTGCATATACGATTGATGATCCTGCCAACATAACAAAGCAAATTTAAATATACGATCCTGTCAACTCTAAAAATTTAAATATTGATGTATACGATCCTGTTGATGATACTGCTACACAAACAAAGGACTCCAAAAAACTAAATATTAATCTTGTCAACAATAATACGAGCCAAAACTCCTGATGATAGAAGAAGAACTAATTTTCTGATGAAATCTCAATGTTGCTAATTTAATCTTAAAGGTATAAACACAATTTTGTCACAGGTATGAAATAAATTAGAAATAAAATTTATAAAAACAAAAACAATGTGGTTCAATGAATCGAATGAACAATTGAACATAAACAACAACAATTCCACTCTTTCGAACAACAACATTCTCACTTTTATAATAACTGTTATAATCATAATATACGTAGTTTTTAAGATCAAAAAATATTTAAAAAAAAACAATAAGTAAACAAATCAATGAAGAAAATATAGTATAAATTAATGGAACAGATAAAAGAAAAAGTGATTAAAATACATAAGAACCTAAAAAAATCCATTAATAGGAAATATAGCAAAGAAACAGTTGAAGCGAAATTAATCGAGTTAGAAACAGAGAAAGAAAATTTAGAAAAAGACAAATCAGAGAACACAGAACTTAGGAAAAACATACTAGATATAATAGAAAAATCTAAACTTTTACTACACAGACAATTAAAAGACTTAAAAATGGCTTGAATGACCAGTTTAGACAAACGGTATTTGCATCACAACCAAAAACATTAAGTGAAGCAATCAATTTAAGCAGTGAATTAGAACAGTCAAATTAAACATCAATAATGCACTTTAGATCTCACAATGCTTTAAATATTAGAAACTTTAACAATTCCTATAGACAAAGCAACAGATAAAACAAAGGTACATATGGAAAAATATGAGTCAAATGGTCAAGAAATTCATATCAAACTGTGACAAATGTGCAAGAAATAAACAAACAAAGCATACCAAAGAACCCTTAACAACAACCGACACCCCATGTAATGCATTTGAAGTAGTATCAATAGATACAGTCGGACCACTTAGGATATCAAATGACAACAGATATATTCTCACCATGCAATGTGAGTTAACAAAGTTCGTAGTAGCATATCCAATGCCATCAAAAGATGCGACGACCACCGCGAAGACTCTAGTTGAAGAATTTATACTCAAGTACGGTCATTTTAAAATTTTGAAATCTGATAGAGGCACAGAATTCAACAATGAACTGATGTCCAACATATGTGAGTTATTAAAGATAAAGCAAACATTTTCGTCACCATACCACCATGAAACTATTGGTGCACTTGAAAAAAATCATAGAACCTTAAATGAATATTTGTTATCATTTGTCGAAAACCATGAATGGGACAAATGGATTTCATATTTCACATTTGCTTATAACACAACACCTCATGTTGATTATTCACCATATGAACTTGTGTACGGGAAATTACCAAGTTTACCCACAGACACAATAAACAATAACAAAACAAAATTTTATGACTACGACAATTATATTCATGAACTACGTGTCAGATTACAATATGCAATTAAGAAGGCCAGAGAATTGACGGTCAAGTTTAAAGAAAAACGAACTCTAAATGACGCTTGTAAATATCATAAAAAATTAAATTTAGAAATAGGAGACTTAGTTTTATTGAAAGTAGAAAATAGAAATAAAAACATGGCACCCTACATTGGACCATTTGAAATAGTAGAACGAAGAGGAGTAAATTCAATTATAAACCAAAATGGATTATATAAAGAAATTCATAACAATTTATTAAAACCATACACACCAAACATGAATCAAATGTAACATTATTATCACAAAAATTAATATATCATAAAAATTAGTTATAAATACTCTAAGATACAAAAATATATTCATTAAGAAAATTTTAGTCTTAAAAATTAAACATAAACAAAAAAAAAAAATATAAAAATTTTTTTCCTAAAATTTTCTCTTAAGGGTGAGGGTGTAGTGTATCCATACACACGACCACTACCCACATGATAAATATAGAGTACAATTGAGTGTAATGCATCAACTTACAGCATGTGCTGCATATTTCAAACACAAAACACTCAATTGCACTCAAACACTTTAATTGCGTTGACCAATAGGGTCAAAGCAGAATAATATTGTAACTTAGAAATAAGATAGACATAAAAAGAATAGATAAGACATAGAATTAGAAATTGTATAAATACGTTAGTTTTTAGAAAATAAAAATCAATGGTGAATTTGACTTAACTAAAAAAAAAAAATGTGTTTTATTCTTACGTTAAAAAAATGAAAAATAACATATAACCTCCACAATACGATGTTTCAAAATTAAGCCTAAACTGAGTCAACATGTTATGGGGGACTTACCTGCTGATCGAGTAACACCAAATAGAGCTTCATACAACAGGTGTGGATTTTTGTGGACCTTTTTATTATAAATCTGAAGTGAGAAACCGCCCACCAGTGAAGTGCTACATTGCTATTTTTACATACTTCTCAACGAAAGCCTCTCACTTAGAAGTCGTTCAAGATCTATCGACACCTTCATTTTTGTCTGCCTTGCGCCGATTTATTGCTACAAGAGGTAAACCTAAAACAATTTGGACAGATAATGCAACTAATTTCGTAGGAATGAATTGTCTGACTTGAAGCAGTTATTTTTGAGCCAGTCAAATCAAGAACAATTCCACCAGCAGTGTCTGAATGACGGCATAGAATGGAAGATTATTCCTCCACGATCGCTTCACTTTGAGGGGTTATGGGAGGCTGCTGTTAAGTCAGCCAAAATTCATTTTTATAAAACAGATGGTCTCAACAAATTGACATTTGATGAGTTGCCCACGTTGGTATGTGAAATATCTGCAATACTAACTCTCGTCCATTATACCCCATTTCGGAAGACCCTAATGATCTTGAGGTATTGACGCCAGGCCATTTTTTAATAGGAGGACCTCAAATTCCCATAATAGAGCCAAACAACACCGACTTGGAAATTAATCGTCTCAGCAGATGACAAAGAGTGTGTCAATTGCAGCAAATTTTTTTGACGTAAGTGGAGTCATTCCTACCTATCATTGCTTCAGGAGCGTATAAAGTGACGTAATTCACCCGAAAACATTAAAAGCGGTGCTATGGTGCACAGTGGTTTACGGACGCTTTTTTTTGGAAATAATTCTGTAACTTTTGAACGACTGGAGATATTTGAATGAAATTTGACATGGTGGTAGTCAAGGAGTATTCGAGTTGGTTTTTAAAAGCACTGGTCCATGAAGGGTCGGGAGAGTGATTGATGGACCTTCAAAGTTGGTCACCTCGGGTGTTCGACTTTTTTAAAAATTCGCCAAAAATCCATTTATGTATGGATTGAAAAGAAATTTTAAACTTAAGTTGTCCTTGAGAAGATCTACAAAAAATACGCTTAAATGTGTAGGTTATCTCCTTTGGATTTCGAGATATTTGGGTAAAAAGGAATTTTTAGGTTGATTTTTTACCTCTTTTTTTAAGCTTTTTTTGATCTGGTGGACGCATGTGAGGACCAAAAATTTTTTAAGAATATTCTTTAAATTTGTAATAAAATTCTGAATAATTTTTGTGCAAGTTAGTTATAGATATCTTCTTTTGTTTAAAAGTTAAAAATATTCAAAGTTGAAACTTACAAAAAAATTCGCTTTTTTTTAGTTTTTCCCCAAAAGATAGCTATATTTTTTCACTAATAAAAAAATATTTTCTTAAGAAACATAAAAAGATTTTTAAAGTTTTTAAAAGAAAACATAATGAGAATGCGTATAAAACAAAATTCTTGCTAATTGGACTTTTGGTCCTCGCACATGCCATCTCCAAAAAATGGCAATTTGTAAAAAAAAAAAATTAGTTTAAACAAAAATTTCTCAAAAGGCAAAGCACCGATTATAATTATAATGTTCATATTTTCCAATATATCTGTTATTGATTAGAAAAGTTTTTTGAAACGCGCTGCAAATAGAGACAGTGTTGCCATATTTGTAAAAAAAAACTCATTTTTTGAAACCCCTTTTTTTAAGTTAAAATTGGGAATTTTTTTTAGTCTATTGCTTTTAGATCTTATTGGTCTACATTACTACAAAATTTCATTGTAATATCTTTATCCATGTTATTTCCACAGAATATCAAAGATTAAAAATATTTTCCTTAAAAAAGCAGAAAAACAATTTTTTTGTTTTACGATACAAAGTGTAAAAAAAGTAACGCACTTAAAAAAAACTTTCACTTAGTGCTAATCTCCTAGTCTTTCCCAATCTACTGATACTAAACATGTATATAAAGCATTAATACCGAGTCTTAAAAAACTCTGAAAACTTTGGCCCCCGTAGCATTTTTACACTGTTTATTTAAATATAAGTGATGAATTTGTGCATATAAAATAAATAATCATACTCAAATATTTCACTATAAGATGACAATGATCCTTCGCTAATAAACAAAAATTTTTTAATTTTTTAAAGAAAATATCATGAGGATTTATGAAATATCAAAATGTAAATAATTTGTACTTATATTAAAAGGTGAAATACATTTTATTGAAGTATTTGTAGTTAAAGTTTAAACTTACAGTTTTTATTACATATTTATATAAAAGTAGTTATTTACTTAATTTTTATTTTCAGTAAAATAATCAGTACAATCTATTATATCAAGAACCTCTTCCAGGTGTTCGTTTTCAGAAGTTTTTGTGTAACTGCTCCACCATTTCTTTCTTATCGTTGATAGAGCTGGATCAGAAGACAACAAGAGATAATTTATTAGATCCTGATTTTGAGATTTTCTTGAGCATTTTCTGGTATTAAATAGTTGGATATACTTGCAATCTGAATTCCGCGCTTCCTGGGCCTCTTCTGTCAGTTCACCAAGTGGTAGAAGATTTGATTCAATTATTTCACGACCATGTTGAAGGACTTTATGAACTGTTGGTGTAATTTCTTTCCAGTGATACAAATGTCGTATACGAGTTAACGCATTGAGGGCATAGCAATGAAATTTTTCAGCATTTATTTGATATTTGCTATTTATTGCCGATAATATTACGTAGCATTTACGAAGAACTTCCTCATCAATTCCAGTAATCTTTGAAGTTGTTTCATAATTTTCAAAGAATCGCCTGGCCGTATTACCATCGTTTGTACTGCCATATCCTACAAGTGGTTTGTCTATGTTTAGACCCGTCATAGTTTTGAATTCTTCCTGAATCCTTTTTTTTTCACTGGATCTCATTTCAATCAGTTCCTTATTATTTCTTACGGATTTTAGCTGATTATCAGGTATATTCCTATATTTCAGATCATATGCTATATGTAGCATAAATTCTAAAAATCGGATACGTGCATGTAGGGGCGATATACCAAATTCCAGAACCTCTTGATTAATTGCAGTACTAGCTGATGCATCTTCTGAAGTTTGTAGAAATTCCGATTTCTTCTTTCCGCATAATGAGCATTTCCAAGCTGAATGGGTTTCCGTTATAGCGTTGCTTACTTTTCCATCTATCATTGTCAATTGAAGCTCAAAATTTACATTAATCAAATATCCATGTATGTCTATGCAGACTGGACTCAAATTGTCTATTGAATATTTGATATCATCAACCCAATTTTTTGTGCTTGCTGCATTTTCTTTTAAATATTCGAATCTGATCGGTCTGCAAAATGCCTTTGATCCTGGAGATGTGTTAACCCACACATATTCAGTGCGCTCTTTTGATGTGGATGGTTCAGAACGATTCTTTCTTAATCTTAGTGGTACTAGGGATGCCATAAAAACGCTTCTGTAGTCATTTGTGTTCTGATGAGATGTTGATTGTTTGTATTCCGGTAATCCAGATAAACCGTCACATCCCCATTTACATATTAAAGTTAAGTCCTTGTTGTCAAGTTTCTTGGCTTCTTCTTCAGACAATGTAGTAGATATCAGCCTTGATGCCGTATTTTCCAATAATTTTGATAAATCCACAGATGCACTTTCGTCTCCTATCACGTTTGTTGGTATTAAGTTTTTTTTTGGTTTTTAATAACGCATTATATCCTGGTAAAATTGAGTGTCCTTTGTCTCGTAATGCCTTACAGAGTTTAATATATTTATTTTTACTCAACTCGAGCATAAGAGCAAGTGCTTCTTCCTCCGAAAATTCTGATTGAGAAGAAGGAGTTGGTATTCTCTTAATTATTCGCTTAAGACGTTTAGGAGAAGCCTCTGGGAGAATATCTGCTATTTGTTTAGCTTCAGCTGGTTGATTATTTCGTTTGAGCACTTCCTTAAAGGAATCTTTGATTTCAGTATCCGAATGAGTAGAAAGAACTTCGGATAATCGCATCTTTTTAGATCTTTCTCCGAGATCATCATAGTTTTTTAGAGGGGCTCCAGCACCAGAAGTTTTAAGCTCAATTGAGTCCTTCAGCCAGTCTTTAAATTTAGATTCAAATCTTTTTAAACAGTAATTAACCGACTTAATTTTAAGTTCAAATAACTTTACAAATTTTACGACTTTGTCTTCCTCACTATTGAGAATCATGGAGTTAGTTTGACTTTTAGCATATCGCATGATTATTTTAATTTTTTCTGCTCTCGAACTGCTTGGTTGTTCAAAAAGAATATCGCACAACAATTTAAATTCCAATGTTATAGCCATGATGTTTTAACTGTTAATAGCAGTTACATTTAAAACTTTCTTTTTTATATTAAAAAAAAAAACATTTTTTATATATACCTGTATCCAAAGAATAATAAAGAAATCAATGAATTAATGTATTTTTTACCTCTAAAAATAGGTGCATATATAACTCAACCAATATGTGCGTCTCGTAAAACCTACCTGTATGGAGGTGAATAACCATATCCTTTCTGACCATTATGAAAAACCCAAGTTGTAACAATTTTTACCTATTGCATTAACTTTCACATTAAAAAACATTTTATAACCTTAACATAATTTTGCAATTTTTTCAAATACACCAATTTTAAATATCGGAAAAATGCCTTTAAATCTTATTTTAAATAAATTGTCACACTGTTACTATAACCGTACTCTTCTAATTAAACTTTGCTACACATTATGGATGGACCTTTACACTGTTATCAAAATCGGTGCCTTACTCGTACTTACTTATTTAGAATCTTTTACTAAAATTTTATTTTTTAGCTTGGAACAAAAGGCAAAATCGAATAAAATTTTTTTAAGTCATTCTTATAATGTTTTCTTTAAAAAAATAAAAAACTATTTATATCTTTTTGAAGAAAATATTTGTTTATTAGCGAAGGATCATTGATCAAGTGCGTTACTTTTGAGAAATTTTTGTTTAAACTATTTTTTTTTTACAAATTGCCATTTTTTGGAGAGGGCATGTGCGAGGACCAAAAGTCCAATTAGCAAGAAATTTGTTTTATACGCATTCTCATTATGTTTTCTTTTAAAAACTTTAAAAATCTTTTTATGTTTCTTAAGAAAATATTTTTTTATTAGTGAAAAAATATAGCTATCTTTTGGGGAAAAACTAAAAAAAAGCGAAATTTTTTGTAAGTTTCAACTTTGAATATTTTTAACTTTTAAACAAAAGACGATATCTATAACTAACTTGCACAAAAATTATTCAGAATTTTATTACAAATTTAAAGAATATTCTTAAAAAATTTTTGGTCCTCAGATGCGTCCACCAGATCAAAAAAAGCTTAAAAAAGAGGTAAAAAATCAACCTAAAAACTCCTTTTTACCCAAATATCTCGAAATCCAAAGGAGATAACCTACACATTTAAGCGTATTCCCAAGGACAACTTAAGTTTAAAATTTCTTTTCAATCCATACATAAATGGATTTTTGGCGAATTTTTAAAAAAGTCGAACACCCGAGGTGACTTTGAAGGTCCATCAATCACTCTCCCGACCCCTCATGGACCAAAAAAAAGCGTCCGTAAACCACTGTGTGGTGTTACTTAAGGATGAAAATCAACCGCCTTTAAAGTGGCAATTGGGCCGTATTACTGATGTTGTGCTTGGAGATGATAATGTTGCCCGTGTAGTTATTGTTCGTACAACTAATGGTTTAATCAAGCGTGCGGTTTCCAAAGTGGTAGTCCTAGTGTTCCAACGGGGGAGGATGTTAAAAATGCGGTCCGCCCTTGGGTTATTTGTTTATTTTTATTCTTCTTAAAAGTTCTATTTCTTTTATTTATTGCAATGGCAACAAACCGGCTATTTGTTTTTGATATTTTCAATTTTGAGAGCAGACGTATGTATATATGTTTATGATTGCTTTCCCCTTCACATAATTATATTCCCGCGAATACTTCTTACTAGGGTTTGCAAAAAACCGTGAAAATGAGAAACCGCGGTTTCGGTTTTAAAACACCCAAAACCGGCCGTTTTCGGTTCGGTTTTTTAAATAAAACTATTTCAGTTTAAATTTGTAGGAAAATTTAGATAACTTCATTAAAACATATTATAATTTAATACTAAAATGCAGGAAAACAATTCAGGTTTTTTAAATGTGAGGGATTTCTTAAATAAGTCTTTTGGAGAAACTGCAGAGCACCTTTAGCGTGAATAGTATTTGCATACGAGCGACAAATTGCTTCAATAGTAATTTTTACAAATAGCAACGATTTTAAAGAATTTACAATTTCATAGTCAATAGAATGAAGCAAACCTAAGGTCGACAGCATTTCTTAACTCTCATGAATACTTTGTTTTAGATTCAGAAATCTAAGAGTAAACTTAATTATGATGTTTTTTAACGCTTGTTTGTAAAATATTATAACGAGCTGACGAATTTTTGAAATACCGATCAGTTTTTCTTACAGCCTCTATGTTCAAGTGTATATGGGCAATCGGTTTTAAATGAGTCAAAGTTTCATCGTCGCCGTCTTCAAAATTGATTTTCAGATACAAGTTTGATATTGGCTGCTGCTCCATCTATAGTACATGCTACGATGTTTGTATTAAGTGAAATATTAAACTCCATTAGCCTTTGTCTAATGGTTTTTTGTGTTTGCTTGAAATTACACGTTCCCAACAAATGGCCCAGGTTATAAAATTTACCATGAGAATCGTGAATATTTACGTCTTCCCCAATGTTATTTCTGAATAATACCAACAAAAAATTATGAAAAATAAATAGCTAAAACCGCGTTTTTTCTACGGTTTTCGGTTTTGAGGCATAAAAAACCGAGGTTTCTGTTTCGGTTAAAACCGAACTGCAAACCCTACTTCTTACAAATGTATCAATATTATTTTGTACTCTTCAATTATTTAAAACCGGTTTAGTAAATATTTGCCTCAAAATGTAACATTGCCAAATTTCATTTAAATTATTACATCATTTATTCGTTCATGTTCTTATTTTGTCATTCGGGTTTTGTACTTCAATAAAGAAGGTTATATTTTTGCAAAAACCAATTGTTTTTATATTGTATTTGTGTTTGGCTGCATAAAAATTGTCGGCTGTAAAAACTATTACAGCTTCTAACACTACACTTAGCAACGACCTCGAACTGATCAGCAAATCCATATAGGTATCAACCATTTTTGTAGGATTCACTATAAGATCGAAAATTCGATTATGTACTTAACTTTTGAAACACCATTGGTGAAGGGTATCTAAGATTCGGCAAAGCTGAATATAACACTCTTACTTGTTTTATTTATTTTTATTGTAAGGCTTTATACTTGGCCAAAAATATATTTTACAATTGAAAATATGCGGTTTTCTAAAAGTAACCCTTAGTTCATATAATTCTTACAATATTTAGTTTTTTTTTTAACAGCTCCAATTTATAACATCAATCAGTTTCTATGCAAAGAAACGCGAGGGAAAGTCCATTATCAACAACAGGAAGGTGGTAAGATTCAAGAGTTAAATTTATGCAATAAGTTTTCTATGGTATACGGGAATTGAATAAGAAAAAAAAAAACGCAATTAACTAGGCAAACTATTCCAACAGTGACTGTGATTAAAAACAATTTTTCAAAAACTGAATTATTTATCAATGGAATAAATATTTGGATATTGCTTGAAGAATACAAGAAATTAAATTTGCGAGCTAAAAATTGGGGTATAAAACTTTTAAAAATTTTATAGAAGGCTAAAAGACATCTTATTTTGAAAAATTTTGAAAGGAACGTTTTAAACAGCTATTTACGTGTGGTGATATATGATTATAATAACGATTTGTGCCGTGAGTAGCAATAGAATTTCGTTGTCTTATGTCAAATACAAATCTAATAATTTTGTTTATCAAAAGCCTAATTCTATTATTATTACCGACTGTTGAATATAGATATACTTCCATACAATAAGATATCTGTGAAATCATCAACGCATGGGCTATTTTATATCTTACATGATATGGTAATTACAATTTAAGGCAAGACGAAGTGTAAAACAAACTCTACAATATATTTTATCAATTTGCCTTAAATATTCAAGTTTTCTATCAATGATAATTATCAGAATTTTCATCTCATCAACAAGCTCTAATCCACCTCCTCTCATTTGAATACTTAACTCATTAAAATTTGCATTACCAAATCCCATTATTTTGGTTTTCGATACATTTATCAGTAATGAATTTGATAGCATCCAACATTCAATTCGTTCTAAAATATCATTGACAATTAAATTCATTGAATTTATTAATCGGCTTCCATGAAATAACAGTTGAATGTCAACAGCAAAAGCATAAATTAAACATATTTCCGGCTCAATCGTATAAAAGAAGTCATTGAGAACACGGAGAACAAAAATGGCACAAGAACACACCCCTGAGCTACTCCAGATACTACTTGCCTTATACTTGAGTTTCGACCTTTGATTGATACAAATTGTCTTCTTTCTGACAATATGATCTCATGAGCGTACATAATGTATATGAGAACCTAAACTCATTGAGTTTTTGCAGTACCTTCACATGATCAACACGATCAAAAGCTTTAGATAAATCTAAAGATACTAAAATATCGGGTGGTTAAATTTCTAGGGCCGATGTTGATTTTGAATAAATCACAAACTATTAAGGAAATTATTGTAATTTTATTTTATTATGATATATTGGTATTACTCAATTATGTATGGAACAAAATATCCGCCAAAAGGGCTCCGCGACCACGGCGGCACACCTCCATCCGATGGTCCAAATTTTCGATGACCCTGAATCATAATGGAGGTTCTATGCCGTTAATGTGCCGAATTATCTTATCCTTTAGCTCTTGAATTGTTGCTGGCTTATCAACGTACACCTTTTCTTTCAAATAACCGCAATGAAAAAAGTCCAACGGTGTCAAATCACATGATCTTGGCGGCCAATTGACATCGCCATTACGTGAGATAACACGGCCATTGAATTTGTGGAGCAAACGAGCCATTGTTTCGTTAGCTGTGTGGCAAGTGGCACCGTCCTGCTGAAACCACATATCGTCCACATCCATATCTTCCAATTCGGGCCATAAAAATTTCGTTATCATCTCACGATAGCGAACACCATTCACAGTAACTGCCTGAGCGGCCTCATTTTGGAAAAAATACGGCCCGATGATGCCGCCAGCCCATAAACCGCACCAAACAGTCACTCTTTGTAGGTGCGATTTCTTGCCACCATTCTGCCCATTCACGACGTTTGGAATGGTCAAGAGGCTTTAGTTCTTGAGCCAATTGCACCTTGTAAGCGTGTAAATGCAAGTCTTTATGCATAATGTTCATCAACGACGAGTGTGAGAGGTGCAATTGTTGGGCACGACGACGAGTTGAGGTGGACGGCTCTTCAGCCACACTATCGAGAATAGCAGCACGAAGTGCAACGATATGCATTTTGATTTGAACGCCCATTTTTATAATAAGTCTGGATAACTTTAACACGTTGTTGGATTGTGTATCTCTCCATGGTTCAAATTGAGTAAGTCTGAAATAGAGAAATGTTAAATAAAATTCTAAAAAAACTTGGCGTTTAGGTGTGGTTCACATTCAACATCGGCCCTTACAATTTAACCACCCTTTACTTGTTCCACCTCTATTTAAATTCTCTCTTATAGACTCCGTAATCCCAAGTAACGTTGATGATACACTGCAACCCTGCCGATAACAAGTTTGACAATCGTTTAATAAATTAAATTGTTTATTATATTCCAATAATTGTGATCTTATTACATATTCGAATACTTTTGATAGTATCGGTAAAATACTTATGGGCCTCAAATTGTCAGTATTATATATTGTTCCAACTTTGGGTATTGGAATAACTTTTGCAAGTTTCCATATTTCAGGGAACACAGAAGTTGTTATAATAGAATTGAACAAATGTAATACATGAAAAGTTATAAAAGGAAAAGCTATTTTTAAAAATTTTAGCGGTATGCCGTCTACACCACAAGCTTTTGATTTGATATTATTAAAAGCGTCAAACATATCTAATTCGTTGATACATGTTAAAGAAAATGTATTAGAATACACTCCGTCATAATTGTAGTCAAATTGATTACTTGAGTTATGGCTTATTCCATTTAAAAAATAATTATTTATTTGCTCAGCATCTGACTCTATGCTTTCATTAATTGGGTTATTACTGCTAGCTATTCTTAGACGATTCCATATTACCTTAGGCTCAGTGTTATTAAATAATGTAGTATAATGACGTTTTTCTTTGTTCCTACATTTCGTTTTGCCCTAATCCTATACTTGCAGAATACATTCCATTTGTAAGGAGTACGATCCCTCACGTAATCTTTATATGCAAGGTCTCTGAGAGATATTCCATATAAGACTTCTGAGGACTTCATAAATTCAGCTGAGTTTTGTTTAACTTTGAATCTGACAATGCGACAAAAGAAAACATTTTCAACATTAAATCTTCGAGTATGGCCGTTTGCAAATTAACATAATTTGTGTTATAGAAAGAAGTAAAATCATATTCAGATACACAGGCACAGTCATTGATATTGAGAGACGAATAATCCCTATAATCTACATAGTTATTAGGATTTCTATTTGAAGCAACAGGTAATTTAAAGGAAGCACAAATTAATGCATGGTGAGACGACAAAAATGGACATTGAAATTGTTTGGAACTACTTAAGATTGGTTCATCAGATGTAAGAAAATAATTTAAAAGCAACATTGTATTATTACGTACATCAAAGTGTGTTGGAAGTGAATTATGCATAATAAATAAATTCAAACGATTGCATATTGATTGTACCCTTAAATATTTTCCCGTATCATTTAGATCATTATTAAAATCGCCAACCTCAATTATTTTACTATATCTTTCTAAGGTATTACCTACTGACGATTCAAAAATTTCTACATTTCCTTTCGGCAAATAAACAACACCAACTAGTAGTGTAGTTCCATTTATTGAAACTTTAATAAAAATCATTTCACATTCCCCATATTGTACTCCGTCAAGACAATTTTATGTTGAAGCCTACTGGAAACATAAATGTCTACACCTCCATCTGGTACCGTTGGTTTTAGCCAGGTTTCTGTTATCGCAAAAATGTCAAGATTAGAATTTTTACAAATTCTGAAAACTCATCGAATTTTACTGAGTAATTTGTTGGTTTTATGCTCTGAACATAACAATGACCAATTTTCAAATTGGACGAGAGCCCACATAAATCTACATTAGAATTTCTTCCACAGTTGATAATTAGACCTGAATTCGCGTTAACGGATAACATATTTGTGTGTTATAAATTGAAGATGTATTGAAAAAACAAATCTTAAAACTAATAAAAGTGACATACTATAAAATTTTTTAATAGGAATTATAATATTTTTTTTTATAAAAAGTCAGTCAATAATTCAATTATTGAAAATCAAAATTATTTAATTAAGAATCTTTGTGCTTAAGATGTCATTTATTAATATTACACAAAACTTTATACATAGTTGGAAAATTCAACATTTTTAACGCAGTACTTTACGCATCTATTAATCTTAACTCAATAGACGAAATAATTATAAATTATAAATAATTATAAACAAAACTTTATTTTTATTAAAGACAAATGAGAGTACGAAACGTGTTCATACGATCGTAAAATTACTGGCTCACATTTTCTTTAAAAAAAAAGTAAAAAAGTAAGACTTCTCTTAAATTAATAATTTCTCTTTTTTAAGATCTCTTTGCTATCTTGTATTTATGGGTTATATTTGTTTCTGTTTTTTATTATTACATATTAATTTTCTTTCCTTCCACTAAAAAAAAAAATATATATATATATTCTTTTATTTTAATAAAGCAAAAACCTTAAAATAAAAAATGTAGAAAAAAGAAATTATAAAAGCAAATATAAAATTGTCAAAATAAAGACAATTAAATAACAATGTGAAAAAAATGAAAATAATACTTTACATGCAAAGATAATTATAAAGACCAAAACGGAGGAAAAGATAAACGGTCTTATGCAAAAGAAAATCTAAAACATTGCTTTGTAGGTGTCATGTTAGTTACCAAATACTTTAAGGCTAACAAACGATTGTTAAAAAATGGTATCCAAAAACAGTTCTTTAACTAATGAATACGTCAAGTCAATTTAACATGTTAATGCTGGCAGCATTATCATTCTCTCTTGTCTCTTTGTAGTTAAAGATACAAAACAACGAATTAATAATGCATTGTTTCTTTCGGATAATCGAATATATAAATTATGTTTTGTATGTTTTTAATATAAAATAATATTTTTACTCTTTTCTTAATGTAAAATTATGTTTATGTTATATAAAAACAAAAACTACACACATTTATAAAACAGTTAAATAATAAATAGACAAATTTTTATTAAGGACTTAAACCGATTATTTAAAAATCGAGTACTTTTAACTTATGTTGAGTAGACATACATCACTATAAAGTTTATTGTAAATTTCATTGACCGATGCACAGTGGTTTACGGACGCTTTTTTTGGAAATAATTCTGTAACTTTTGAACGACTGGAGATATTTGAATGAAATTTGGCATGGTGATAGTCAAGGAGTATTCGAGTTTTCAAAAGCACTGGCCCATGAGGGGTCGGGAGAGTGATTGATGGACCTTCAAAGTTGGTCACCTCGGCACAGTGGGAGAATACGGCCAAAACTCAATAGCTTGGTCATTTATTGACTTTTGTATTTGAAATTTTTAGTGTATATAAATAATATACCCTTAGTTAAACTGAAGTAATTTTTTTAAGAAAATATAAAGTCTGTGGTCACATAAAACTGGACTACTAAACATGCTAAAAAATCTTTGCTGGCGATTATAAAAATTATTTACTTAAATAGGATAATATATGAAAAGAATACCTATCCTACGATACATGACTTGACAAAATCGGATATCTCCTTTCAGAGATATTGGGTTCATACTATGAGCTTAAAACCAGATTTTGTATGCTTCTAACAAACCTACAGAAAAACTCTAAACATTGAATATTTTTATAAAAAAAATTACGAGTTGTTGAATAATATTAAATTTGCAGATTTAAAAATTTTTATTGCGTCCACAATTATGTGACCACCACCTATATACTTAAATAAATTATACAAAAGTCATTCAAAATTAAAAATTTTGTTCTTTTTTATCTTTATATATAAATTTTGCATAGAATTAGAAAGGAAACTAAAGAAAATTTCATAAAAATATTACATCACGCCTATATTTCACTTCAAGTAGTGATTTTTAGCGATAAATTGCAAAAAATTGTGAAAAAGGGGTGTTACTAAAAACGTTATAATTCTTGAAATGGGATGCAAATGGATATGAAATTCATAGGGCTTATTAATTATTGAATTCAGCTATTAGAGAGTGTTGTGCTTCAACCTCTAAAAATCTCTAAAAAAAATTCGCGGTTTATCAAAGTTTGTAATAATTTTTTTTTTTAATTTTTTATGGTTGTTTTAACCGCTAGAATTCTAGATGAATCATAGGTCAAAAGATATTGTAGACGTATTCCAAAATTAAGCGAATTTTATATATGCTTTCAAATATACAAATAATTTTATTACGAACATATAAACAAATATTCAAACTTTGAGGAATTATTACAGCCTTAGTAGGCAATGCAGTATGATAAAAAATTACGATTACATGTTTTGAAATGTCAGCTCTAATCTGGCACTAAAATTTCTCAAAAAAAATTAAAAACATTTTTGGGGGTTTTGGCCGTAATTACCTACTGTGCTCGGGTGATCGACTTTTTTAAAAATTCGCCAAAAATCCATTCATGAATGGATTGAAAAGAAATTTTAAACTTAAGTTCTCCTTCAGAAGGTCTGCAAAAAATACGCTTACATGTGTAGGTTATCTCCTTTGGGTTTCGAGATATTTGGATAAAAAGGAATTTTTGGGTTGATTTTTTACTTATTTTTTTAAGCTTTTTTTGATCTGGTGGACGCATCTGAAGATCAAAAATTTTTTCAGAATATTCGTTAAAATTGTAACAAAATTCTAAATAATTTTTGTGCAAGTTAGTTATAGATATCTTCTTTCGTTTAAAAGTTAAAAGTATTCAAAGTTGAAACTTAAAAAAAATTTCGCTTTTTTTTGAGTTTTTCCCTAAAAGATAGCTATATTTTTTCACTAATAAAAAAATATTTTCTTAAGAAACATAAAAATATTTTTAAAGTTTTTAAAAGAAAACATAATGAGAATGCGTATAAAATAAATTTCTTGCTAATTGGACTTTTGGTCCTCGCACATGCCCTCTCCAAAAAATGCCAATTTGTAAAAAAAAAAATTGGTTTAAACAAAAATTTCTCAAAAGGCAAAGCACCGATTTGAAAAAAATAATAATGTCCATATTTTCTAATATATCTGTTATTGATTGGAAAAGTTTTTTCTGAAACGAGCTGCAAATAGAATCAGTGTTGCCATTTTTGTAAAAAAACTCATTTTTTGAAACCCTTTTTTCCCGAGTTGGGAATTGGGGAATTTTTTAGTTAAAATTGGGAATTTTTTTTAGTCTATTGCTCTAGATCTTATTGGTCTACATGACTACAAATTTTCATTGTAATATCTTCATCTATGCCATTTCTACAAAATATCAAAAATTGAAATTATTTTCCTTCTAAAAGTAGAAAAATAATATTTTTTTGTTTTACGATACAGTTTTACAATACAGTGTAAAAATATTACCTCACTTAAAAAAGATTTTTAATTGGTCTTCATCTCCTTGACTTTCCCGATCCAATGATACTAAACACGTGTATCAAGCTTTAATACATAGCCTTTATAAGCTCTGAAAAGTTCTTAAACATTGATCTAAAAGCCTCACACCTCTTCTATTGACGTTCCAAATTTTGTCAAAATCCGTCTAGTAGTTTAGAAATTGCATGGTTAATACCACTGTGCACCATTAACTTTATTTGCACACATTACTCTCCAATACTCCAATATTTAGCTTAAAAATGCTATGGGAGGCAAAGTTTTCAGAGCTTTTGAAGGCTATGTATTAAAGCTTGATACACGTGTTTAGTATCATTGGATCGGGGAGATGAACACCAATTAAAAATCTTTTTTAAGTGAGGTAATATTTTTACACTTTGTATCGGAAAACAAAAAAATATTATTTTTCTACTTTTAGAAGGAAAATAATTTCAATTTTTGATATTTTGTAGAAATGGCATAGATGAAGATATCACAATGAAAATTTGTAGTCATGTAGACCAATAAAATCTAAAAGCAATAGACTAAAAAAATTCGCAATTTTAACTATAAAATTCCCCAATTCCCAACTCGGGGAAAAAGGGTTTCAAAAAATGAGTTTTTTTACAAAAATGGCAACACTGACTCTATTTGCAGCTCGTTTCAGAAAAAACTTTTCCAATCAATTACAGATATATTAGAAAATATGGACATTATTATTTTTTTCAAATCGGTGCTTTGCCTTTTGAGAAATTTTTATTTAAACCAAAATTTTTTTTACAAATTGGCATTTTTTGGAGATGGCATGTGCGAGGACCAAAAGTCCAATTAGCAAGAAATTTGTTTTATACGCATTCTCATTATGTTTTCTTTTAAAAACTTTAAAAATATTTTTATGTTTCTTAATAAAATATTTTTTTATTAGTGAAAAAATATAGCTATCTTTTAGGGAAAAACTCAAAAAAAAGCGAAATTTTTTTTAAGTTTCAACTTTGAATATTTTTAACTTTTAAACGAAAGAAGATATCTATAACTAACTTGCACAAAAATTATTTAGAATTTTGTTACAATTTTAACGAACATTTTTAAAAAATTTTTGATCTTCAGATGCGTCCACCAGATCAAACAAATAAAAAAATAAGTAAAAAATCAACCCAAAAATTCGTTTTTATCCAAATATCTCGAAACCCAAAGGAGATAACCTACACATGTAAGGGTATTTTTTGTAGACCTTCTGAAGGATAACTTAAGTTTAAAATTTCTTTTCAAGCCATTCATAAATTAATTTTTGGCGAATTTTTAAAAAAGTCGAACACCCAAGGTGACCAACTTTGAAGGTCCATCAATCACTCTCCCGACCCCTCATGGGCTAGTGCTTTTGAAAACCAACTCGAATACTCCTTGACTATCACCATGTCAAATTTCATTCAAATATCTTTAGTCGTTCAAAAGTTACAGAATTATTTCCAAAAAAAAAAAACGTCCGTAAACCACTGTGCGATGTCTGTTTTTTGTTGAAAAAATTATTTTATTTTTAAATTTGAATTTGTATTATCAATTTATTTGAAAAGTTTGATTTTAGTATGAAATATGTAAAATATAGTATGAAATGTCATCGAAATTATATTTTATAAATTCCCCACCCCGAAACCTTTTATATGATAAAAAAATAGCAAATTATAAAAAACATGACAACAAAATTTAGTAAAAATAGAATTTTTTATTAAAAAGTCTGAAAACTTAAATATTTTCATTAAAAGTTTTCACAAAATATTATTTATCAAAACAGTAAAATATTTAACGTAGCTTTAAATTTTGTAGATAGCTACTTTAAATTATTTAATGTTACGAAGAGATTAACATCGGTTTGTTAAGCTAACAATCGTTTTTGGATAATACTTTAAGGAATTTTGCTAAACTTAAGTTTACCAATCGTTGTTAAATTTTTTTGCATAAGACCGAAAGTGTATAAATGGAAGTTAATAAACAATATAGGTACTAAACAATTTTAAGAAATTGAAATTAAGCAAGTAAGAGTGCTATGTTCGATTATGCTGAACCTTAAATACACTTTACCAATGGTGTTACAAAAGTGAAGTTCTGAGTGGAAAGAGTTTTTGGTCAATTAAAAGTATGTATGTTTCTAAAGACTGATTAAGGCGAATCCTACAAAAATACTAATATATTTATGTATATTGATTTCCTAATCTGAAAAAGTTTCAAATCTCGATAATTAACACTTCTCATACATTTAATTTTTAGGTGATATATGAACAATACTTTAATTAGTGAATAACCTTGTTTTATATTGGGTCTACATTTTGGAGGTAGATTGAAATACAATTTCAGAAGTTACACAACATTGTAACATTTCGCACCTTGTCGTATTTAAATTAGAGGACCGATTAAATGGTTGCTTTAATGAGAATATTTAGTGGACCTATTAAGATTACACTTTTGGCAACAACACTTACGTAAGATATGAATAAAGGCTATCATAATGTCCAAAAGTCACTTGAGCTTCTAGATGGCATACCGACATAACTTATATGTATAGGTATTAGATGTTAATAGTGTTCTACGAAGTACACTATTAATTGGAACATATAGTTCTACTTACAACTGAGATATAGCCAAAACTCGAAATTCGATGCCAAATTACAATTTTTTATTTTCTATAAACATATCGCCAAAATTCAAAATTCGATGAGAATTAATTTTTTTTTAATAACTGTATTTTTCAAAAAACTATGTATTTTTGGCATATTTTAGAAAAAAAAAATTAAAAAACAATATTTAAAAATAAAAAATAATTTTATATATCAGATTTTAAAAAATACTCCATTGCAGCATGCTATTAAATTTCATCAAAATCGGTCTATAAACACAAGAGATATCGCCAAAATGCAAACTCAATGAGAATTAAAAAAAAAATTTGTTTAAAAAACTGTATCTTTCATAAAAAAAATTAATTTCGTAAAAAAACTGTGTTTAAAAAAAAAGTTTTTTGAACTGTAAATCAAATTTTAGGAAATCATTCAACGCAGCACACTATTAAATTTCATCAGAATCGGTGGATCAATAAGCGAGATATCGCCAAAGCAAAAGATATCGATGTACGCAAATTGACATATTTAAATTTTTTTTTTAACAGTACTTTAAAAAAGTTTTTTGAATTATATATCAGATTTTAGAAAATACTCCAACGCAATATGTTATTGAATTTTATCAAAATCGGTATATGAACACCATAGATATCGTCAAAATTAAAAATTTGATGAGAATTAAATTTTTTTTAAAAACTGAATTTAAAAAAAAATAATAATTTCGTCAAAAAATTGTGTATTTTTTAAAGCTTTTTGAACTGTATATCAAGTCTTAGGAAATCATTCAACGCAGCACATTATTGAATTTCATCAAAATCGCTAGATTAGTAACTAAGATATCGCCACAGCAAAAGTTATCGATGTTCGGAAATTGACAAATTTTAAAAAATTTTCTTAAAAAAACAGTCTTTAAAAAAAAATTTAATTATATATCAGATTTTAGAAAATACTCCAATGCAACATGCTATTAAATTTTATCAAAATCGGTCTATAAACACCAGAGATATCGCCAAAATTCAAAATTCGATGAGAATTAAAAATTTTTTTTTTAAATTGCATTTTTAAAAAAAAAAATTTTTAAATTCGCATCGAAGTTTAGTATTTTAGCGATATCTCGGGTGTTTATTGACCGATTTTAATGAAATTAAATAGCGCGCTGCGTATTGAAATTTCCTAAAGTGCTGTATAATTCGTCTGGGTACACCCACCAGGAGACAGACAGACAGATAGACAGACGGACTCTCCTGGCGATTCTGAGTCAATCGGTATAATTTTTATGGGGTCTAAGACGAATAATGAAAAAATTACAAACTGAATGACAAACTTATAATACCTATTGGTGAAGGGTATAACAAGAAGTAGTTTATGTTAGACTTATGGTAATTACATTTGGTAGTAATTCTTCAGTCGATCAATATATGCTTTAGATTGTTATAAAGTTAGATAAATACTTCAGAAATAATATTTGAAAATTATTATTCTTTCAATTTGGCAAGCCTTTTGTTCTTAGGGTATACTTAGACTCTTTAATTGATTGATATTGTATATAGATTTTGAAAGGATATTTTCAAAATTAATTTTTTCAATTTTATTAAGTTGGTTTTTGTGTTAATCACGGAAATCTTACCTATATTTTGGTATGTTAAACTTACATAAATTGCTAAAATACATTTAAAAGTTAAACGCAAAAGTTCTATATTGTTCAAAATTTTGTATCTAATTTCGGTGTCTTGACTTTATATCTGGCAACTAACAAACATCACAATATTTTAAAATACGTGTTTTTCTTATAGGAAAAGCACACGATTAATCTTGAATGTCTGTAGATTTAGTAGGCAGAATTAGTACCAATATATGCAATTATATATAATTAACTAGCTTTAGAACCCGCTACTTCGTTAGCGGTACAATTGGAATTGACAAAGTTATAATTATAAGGTTACAAAATTTACCAAAATAATTTTTTTACTTGTTTATCGATTCCGATATAAATTAAATTAAATATTTATTGGTTCTTAAGATACATATAGGACAAAATACGTACCTACCCTTTATTGGTGCCATTTTCAAAAAAGTACTAAAAATGCCTCCCTTATTTTCGCCTACACAATTTTGATTGCTAACCTAATTTAAATCTTGTTTTTGTCGCTTGATTTTGATTATTTTACAAAAGTTTCCTTTTTTACCCCAGGTCAGCCAAATTAAAAAAAAAAATACCAAATACATGTCCTGATATTTTTATTGCTGATCTTAACTCCATTTTTGTTAAGGAGGTATAATATTACCGACTTTTCTTTTTTTAACCACTTAATTGGAAAAAGTACCAAACACCTGTCACATATTTCTTCAATGTCAATCGAACAGTCCATAAATTATTCTACCTCTTTATTGATTTAAACAATATGCATAGTTTAAAAAGAAAAAACCTTTAAATTTTTGAAACGTTTTTGTCCTTTTCTACCCCATTATTCGAAAAAGTACTAAAAACGTATTTGATACCATTTTGATGTTTATCGAATGTGGCATAAATTTTGTTTCTATAATAACTGATTCAAAAGTTATATATTGGTCAAAAAAGTACCAAAATTTGTTTATAAGTTCAAAAGATACATATGGGTTAAAAAAAGTATCAAAATATAGTTTTTACCCTTTTTACCCTTATAAGTGCCATTTCCAAAAAAGTACAGAACACATGTCCCTTATTTTTCTAGCCGATTATATGATTTATCCATTTTCTAGGCTGTTTTACCCATAAGCGGCCAAATTTGAAAAAACATTATCGAACCCACGTCCTTTAATTTTTAGTGCTGATCATAGACCAATTTAATTTTTGTTACTATCACTTTTGATTTAGAAGATATAACGTTACCGATTTACCCCCCCCCCCCCCCCCCCTTTTAACTCCAAAAATTAAAAAAAGGAACCAAACGCGTGTCTTATACTCCTTCAATGTAAATAGACCCGTCTGTAAATTATAGTTCTGGCTTCATTAGTTTAAAACGTTCCCTTGAATATTTTTGTATCTTTTTTACCTCAATTATAGTAAAAGTACCAAATACGTGTCTAATAATTCTTTGTTACTTATCAATTTTGACGCTTACTGCGTCTCTATGTTTGTTATTTCAAATGATACGTATGGCTTTAAAAAAAGTACCAAAATATAGTTTTTACCCTTATTCGTACCATATTCAAAAAAGTACCAAATATGTTCCTATCGTTTTGAATTTCGGAGATCTGACGTTACTAATTTTTCGCATTTTTTCCCTTTTTTGACCCCAAAACGGCCGAATTAAAAAAAAAGTACCGAATACATGTCCCTTAATTTAAAGAGCCGATCTTAGACCGATTTAGTTTCTGTTTCTATCACTTTTGGCTTAGAAGATATATTTTTACCGATTTTTACCCCCAAAATTAAAAAAGTACAATACACGTATTTTACTTTTTTCAATGTCAATTGACCAGCCAATAAATTATGCTTCTGGCTAAAAAGCAAAAAACCTACTCTTGAATATTTTTCCTTTTTTACCCTTTCGTCTCCCATTAATCGCAAAAGTACCAAATACGTGTTTAATATTTTTTTAATGCCTATCAGTTGCGATGTGTTTCTATGTTTATTAGTTCAAAAGATATATATGGGTTAAAAAAAGTACCAAAATATAGTTTTTACCCTTTTTTATTCTTGTTAGTACCATTTTTAAAATAGTACCAAATACGTGTCCATTTATTTTTTTATCCGATTCAAATCCAATTTAAGCTTCATTTGCATCGGTGTTAGTTTCGGAGATATGATGTTACTAATTTCTCCCTTTTCTACCCTGTTTTACCCTTTAAAAGGTCGAATTTCAAAAAAAGTACCGAACATGTGTCTCTTAATTTTTAGTGCTGATTAAAGTGCCGATTTAGTTTTTGTTTCTATCACTTTTGACTAAGAAGATATATTTTTACCGATTTTTACCCCCAAAATTAAAAAAGTACCAGACACTTATTTTACTTTTTTCAATGTCAATTTACCAGCCAATAAATTATGCTGCTGGCTTCATTAGCCGAAAAGATATTCTTAGCTAAAAAGCAAAAAACCTACTCTTGAATATTTTCCCTTTTTTTACCCTTTCGTCCCACATTAATCGCAAAAGTACCAAATACGTGTTTAATAGTTTTTTAATGCCTATCAGTTGCGATCTAAATTATGTTTCTATGTTTATTAGTTCAAAAGATATATATGGGTTAAAAAAGTACCAAAATATAGTTTTTACCCTTTTTTATTTTTATTAGTACCATTTTTGAAATAGTACCAACTACGTGACCATTTTTTTTATTCCGATTCAAATCCAATTTAAACTTCGTTTGCATCGGTGTTAGTTTCGGAGATATGATGTTACTAATTTCTCCCTTTTCTACCCTGTTTTACCCTTTAAAAGTTCGAATTTTGTTTCTATCACTTTTGATTTAGAAGATATATTTTTACCCCCAAAATTAATAAAAGTACCAAAAATGTATTTTATTTTTTCTTTGTCAATCCACCAGTCAATAAATTAAACTTCTGGCTTCATTAGCCTAAAAGATATCCATAGACAAAAACAAAAAACCTACCCTTAAATATTTTCCCTTTTTTACCCTTTTGTACCCCATTAATCGCAAAGGTACTAAATACGTATTTAATTGTTTTTTAATATCTATCTGTTGCGATATAAATTATGTTTCTATGTTTATTAGTTCAAAAGATATATAGTAGTTGAAAAAAGTACCAAAATATAGTTTTTACCCTTTTTTATCCTTATTAGTGCCATTTTCAAAAAGTACCAAGCACGTGTCTCCTTATTTTCCTAGCCGATTCAAATCCAATTTCAACTTTGTTTGCATCGATGTTGGTTTCGGAGATATGCTGTTACTAATTTCTCCCTTTTCTACCCTGTTTTACCTTCTAAGAGGTTGAACTTCAAAAAAGTACCGAACATGTGTTCCTTAATTTTAAGTGCCAATCTCAGACCAATTTAGTTTTTGTTTCTATCACTTTTGGTTTAGAAGATATACTTTACCGATTTTTACCCCCAAAATTAAAAAAAAGTACCAAAAATGTATTTTATGTTTTCTTTGTCAATCGACCAGTCAATAAATTATACCTCTGGCTTCATTAGCCTTAAAGATATCCATGGCTAAAAACCAAAAAACCTATCCTTGTATATTTTCCCTTTTTTACCCTTTTGTACCCCATTAATCGCAAAAGTACCAAATACGTACTTAGCAGACTTCTGCAATGAAACATTCTTAATCTCAAATCACAGTAAAATTCTTAAATGGTGTCGATCAATGCAAAAGAAAAATAGAAAAGAAAGAGAAACGAATGAGTATTGCAAAATCAAGTTTGGTGTTACAACTCAATTCGAATAAAGAAAAATGAGAAGAGAATCAAAACATTGTTTGTTTCATTTACAACGTGTGTTTTTTTCTTTCATGTATATTAAGAGAGTAACACTAAAAATTCTAAAAACAATTTAAGTAAATGAATGACAGTTGCACATTCCCTTCTTTAAGTGATTGATTAACTGCTATTTAAAAAACATTTTTTTGTGAAAGAAGTGATTGATAATTTTTTTGTGAAAGAAGTAAAAAATTAAGAGGTTAGTATACATATATTTTTAATATTCTGTATTTGCATAATAATAATAATAATAATAATATTTTGTATTTACCATAAAAATGGTAAATTTTGAAAATTTCTAATAAAAATGGTAATATTCGAAAATTTTGAAAATTTCACATAAAAATGGTCAATTTTGAAAATTTGCCATAAAAATAATAAATTTTGAAAATTTCCGATAAAAAATAGTAAATTTTGAAAATTTTCCATAAAAACGGTAAATTTTGAAAATTTGCCATAAAAATGGGAAATTTTGAAAATATCCGATAAAAATGTAAATTTTGAAAATTTCCCATAAAAATGGTAAATTTTGAAAATTTCACATAAAAAAGGGAAATTTTGAAAATTTCCGATTAAAATGGTCAATTTTGAAAATTTGCCATAAAAATAATAAATTTTGAAAATTTCCGATAAAAATGTTAAATTTTGAAAATTTCCGATAAAAAATAGTAAATTTTGAAAATTTTCCATAAAAATGGTATATTTTGAAAATTTGCAATAAAAACGGGAAATTTTGAAAATTTCCGATTAAAATGGTCAATTTTGAAAATATTATATGCCATAAAAATGGGAAATTTTGAAAATATCCGATAAAAATGTAAATTTTGAAAATTTCCCATAAAAATGGTAAATTTTAAAAATTTCCCATAAAAATGGTAAATTTTGAAAATTTCCCATAAAAATGGTAAATTTTGAAAATTTCACATAAAAAAGGAAAATTTTGAAAATTTCCGATTAAAATGGTCAATTTTGAAAATTTGCCATAAAAATGGTAAATTTTGAAAATTTCACATAAAAATGGTCAATTTTGAAAATTTCCCATAAAAGTAGGAAATTTTGAAAATAAGAATGGGAAATTTTAATATTTTCCCAGTTTTATGGAAAATTTCTAAAATTTTCTCATATTAATGCGAAAATTCTAAAATTTACCATAAAAATGGGAAATTTTGAAAATATCCCTTAAAAATAGGAAATTTTAAAACTTTTCCATAAAAATGGAAAAATTGGAAAACTTAAAAGTTTTCCTTTTTAAAATATCTGTTTTTTTAGGATATTTTAAAAATTTCCCATTTTTATTAGAAATTTTAAATTTTTTTCCCATTTCTATGGGAAATTTTCCTTTTTATTCGAAATTTCAAAAATTTTATTTTCAAAAATTTTTTTTATAAGAAGTTTTAAAAGTTTAAGTTTTTGTAAGAAGGTTTCAAAATTTTCAATGTTTATGGGAAATTTCCAAAATTTCCCATTTATATAGGATATTTTAAAAATTTCCCTTTTTGATGGGAAATTTTTAAATTTTCCTATTTTTATGGAAAATTTTCAAAATTTCCGATTTTATATAAAAAATAAAATTCCTGCTCTAAAAAATCAATTTTAAAAGATATCGCTCAGAAATTGCTTAAAAAATTTAATCACAAAATAAAAAGCAGTCATTGTTTGATATAATATTAAATCAAAATAACTGCCACATATTGATTGATATAATAAAAATCAAACTTTATTGGAAAATTTCAAAAATGTGAAATTTTCAAAATTTACCATTTTTACGGGAAATTTTGAAAATTTCCCATTTTTATGGCATGTTTTTAAAAGTTATTATTTTTATCGGTCCTCACCTTTTCCGATTTTGATGAAATTTTGTAAAAAAATCCTCCTTACACATATAGCTTTAAAGGTTCCTCAAAATTTTAATTTTTAAATATATTAATGTCATATTTTCGCGTATGTCCTGTAGTTCATGTTCTTTTATTTTTTTAAATTTGAATTTCGCTTTGGTTCAGACTTTATCTGACCCAAAGCGAAATTCTAATTTCATCAAAATCGGAGAAGGTGAAGTTGAGTATTTCGTTTTCACTCCATTTCAAGATTTTTTGGTAGAAAGTTAAAAAAAATGTTTAATCTATTTTAAAATTATGCCATAAAAATCATTATATCTTAAAAACATTACTATGAAATACTAGTAAAAAGAATTATAAAAAATGTATTTACCTATGTACATTAGGGTGATAATTTTTTGTATGCTAGAAAATTTTTGTCCGAATTTTATGTCTTTTTCAACGGAATATTATGACATCTAAGAATTATTTTTGGTCGAAATTTCTCAAAAATAAAAAATAACCCATTTTTCCCCATACCAATGGCCTCTTAAACTTTGGACCATAAAACGTCCGATTTGTCATAATATTCCGTTGAAAACCCGTTTAAATTAAGGAAACAAAATTTCGGTGCCAACCTAATGTACATACATATGTATATAATTTACATAAATATTTTATAACTAGACAAAACTGTTGAAAAGTCTGATAATTTGCAATATACACAAATATAAAACAAAAGTATATTTTATTTTATTATAACTTTAAAAATTAGTAAAGAATTAATTAATTTTAGTTTTGTATACATTGAATGTATTCTTATGTTTTAATTATTTAATAATTTTCTTGAGAACTTTTAAGTTAAATAAAAAATAAAAATAAGAAAGTAAACATTAATTTTATTTTTTCATTTCAACGCAAAAATGTTTATATACCTACAAATTAACTCGAATGATTCGTGTTAATTCGATATTTTATGAAACAAAACTGTGATTGCTGAAATTGTTTGTTGTCGTGTCGAGTTTTTTACTCTCAACAGTTCTCTACAGTTCTCTTGTGTGTTTTTTTAATTTTGTGTCTTTTTTGTTTCTACACGAATTTGATTCGCGTGAACAAAAACGAATAAAGAGTTGAATCTAAAAAAAAGCGAATGTGTTGAAAAGCTTTTCAATGTTTTGATGCAGAACTCTGGTATTTAGTTCTTTTTTAATATCTATCGGTTGCGATATAAAATGTGTTTCTATGTTTATTAGTTCAAAAGATACATATGGGTTAAAAAAAGTACCAAAATATAGTTTTTACCCTTTTTTATCCTTATTAGTGCTATTTTCAAAAAAGTACCAAACATGTGTCCCCTTATTTTTCTAGGCGATTCAAATCCAACTTTGTTTCTGTCTATGTTGGTTTCGGAGATATGATGTTACTAATTTCTCCCTTTTCTACCTTGTTTTGCCCGCTAGGCGGCCGATTTTCAAAAAAGTACCGAACACGTGTCCCTTAATTTTTAGTGCTAATCTCAAACCAATTTAATCTTCGATTCTATAGCTTTTGGTTAAGGAGATATAATGTTACCGATTTTTCAATTTTTTACCCTTTTAATTGAAAAAAGTACCAAACACGTATTTAATATTTTGTACTGGGCAATCGACCTCCCTATAAATTTTATTTCTAGCTTTATTGGTTCAAGTGAAATACAAAGAAAAAGAAAAATGGACCAACCCTAAATTTTTTTCCCCGCTTTTCCCCCTTTTTGAACCCTGAATCAAAAAAGTACCAAACACGTGTCTAATATTTTTTTCTTGTTTACCGGCTCCGTTTTGAATTTTGTTACTCTGTTGATTTGTTCAAAAGATACGCATGGGTTAAAAAAAGTACCAACATTTTATTTTTATCCTTTTTTCCCTCTATTTGTCCCATCTGCTAAAAAGTACCAATCATGTGTCTACTTATTTTTGTAGCTGATCCCAACGCAACTTTGGGTCCATGACGTTTACTTCTGGAGATACAGCATTACTACCTTTTCTCTTTTTTACCCCCTTAGAGGCCGAATTTCCAAAAATCCCTTCTTAGTGGATCTATACTTCGAAAAAGATACCCGCTGGCAAAATTTTAGCTCTCTAGCTTTAGCCATTTGGTCTGGGCGACGACGTGTCAGCCAGTCAGTTACTTTAAAGTTTTATATACACTAGAGCCTCGACTTGCGTCGATCCGATTTGCGTCGTTTCGCTTTTTAAAAACTGGCAAAATTCGATTTGCGTCGAAGGAATTTCAACTTGCGTCGATTCGATTTGCGTCGTTTTGGCCCCTATTTGCGTCGATTCGATTTGCGTCGTTTGACTCCGACTTGCGTCGTTTTGATTTCGTTTTTCAATGCTACATGCGATTGAATTTTTTTAATGCAGCATTACCATTGGCATTTGTATGTGTATAGTATATATCATTTTTCCGAATTTTAACAGTTTTTAGCCTCTGGTAATACACATCCTTAAGAAATTTAAAAAAGGGAATTCCCTTTTTTAGTTAGTAGTTGAGTGGCGCTTAGAATAGCTGCATGTTCCTAGTAGGAGTTTAGTGTGCGATTGACCAGAATATGTGTCGTAAGAAAATAAAAGATGAGTCAAGATAAACGAAAAGTGATAAGTTTGGAACTTAAATTGACCGTAATTAAACGGTTTAAATCTGGAGAAAGAGCTGTGGATACACTCAGAAAAAAGACATGTACTAAATTTGAGGAAAAATAATTCCTTAAAAATAGTATAAACAAGTAAGAGTGGTATATTCGGCTTTGCCGAATCTTGGATACCCTTCACCAATGGTGTTCTAAAAGTAAAGTACAAAATCTATATTCTTACGATTGATAATCATATAGTTTCTGATTACTGACTAAGTTGAGCTCCACACAAATGCTTGATATGTATATTAATTTTCTGTTGTTCGTACTCAATGTAATTCCTAGCAATATTTGGTTATACTAGTGTTATATGCAAAGAGTCTTTAAAATTAAGAGTCGGAAAACGAAAAGCTTTTCGGTGGCGTCATCATTTAGAATAGTTCTAGCTTCGAAATAAAATAGACACATATTTTACGAACATTTAATAAAGTTCGATAGACCAGATAAACCATGCAGAAAAGATGCTTCAAAATGTAGATGCCATTAGATTTGCAAAAGCACATCGATATGATGAAGATTAAGTATTATGGCATGCAACCCAAAAACACAGTGCCCATTGAGGGTTCTGTACTTTAATTGGTACGAATTATCTAACTAGTAGAAGTTCTTGATTAGTTATGTAAAACTCTGAAGTTAGCGGGCTGATTTAGGTAAAAGCTTTAACAATGATTTTCAATGTATATAAGCCTTAAAATTATAGGGTATACACTCTTAGTTTTAGATACATACGTGAAATATATAGCTTTTAAATGGATGGATTTCAGCTTTGTCGGAAAAGTTATTAAAGATTTACTTGTTAATCTGTAGTTAGTTAATGAATTAAAATGAACACTTCATCAATAATATTAGGGATGTATTGTTGTTTCGATCTGTCCGATGGATGTTTGGAAAGTTTTGCTCTAGTTCTTTGTGCAATCATAGTGTGATTTAATTTATCAGCATTAAAGTGATTCCCGGTCGGGGTTATATGGGAGATTTCACTAAATGTGAACATTTTCAATACCGAACTTTTCAAGAAATCAGAAATACTTTTGTCAAATGTTGTCCCTCTCGAAAGTTTATTTTAGGCGCTATCGCCTTGAATAACAATATTGTACAACGTCTTTATACTAAATGTCATCATCGTATCTATTATAATTTGTAATTTATTAGCTACTAAGAGATTGCCTTAGGCGAAGTTATACGGGAGCAATTGTCAGACGTGAACGGATTTCTCCCAATTGCAATTAAAAAACTTAAATTATCGTTGATATGTGAGATACATACATACATATGTAGGTTTTGAACGGATGTCATGTACTTAGCTGCATTTTTGGACTTCCTAGGAAGATTACCTATAATTTGATATATAATACATTCTCAAACGTTATCATAATGTTCAAAAGTCAGACACAAAATTGAGATAAATGCAGTGTGTCTGTCAACTAAAATCAGATTTGTGGAGCTCCTGGATTTTACACAAAATTTTAGGATATTGTCCCACCTGAATTTAATCATTGTCGATCAAAACACCTGAAATATCGCATAAACGCTAAATTATATCTACCACAAATTACCAAATGCATCAGAATTTAGGACGCTATTAAATTTCATCAAAATAAACACCTGATATCGACAAAACAGGAGCTCCAAGAACTTGACTACAACAGAAAAAAGGACAGACAGGTAGACGGACGGATGGACAGACAGGTAGACGGACGGAAAAACAAACAGACGGACGGACGGACGTAGCGAAATCGATTCTTCTGCCGATTCTGAGTCGATCGGTACAATTTGAATGGTATTCATAATCAGATTTGTGGAGTATATATATCAGATTTTAGGAAATCCACCCACAAAAGAATGTCAAATTTCATCATAATCGGTCCATAAACACCTGAGATATCACTGAAACAATACTCACAAAATGTAAACAAAATTTCTTAGGCACGTACTTTCAGCAATTTGCTGTACATCAAATGTAGTGTTTTGGCGACATCTCAATTGTTTATGGACCGCTTTTGATATAATTTTATAATGTGCTTGGCGGGGGAATTTCCTAAAATCTGATATAAAATTTATGTATGTCCGTGCTAAAGGAGGATGGTTTTTTTCTATTTCTGCATTTCATTTTTTCATCAAACATTCTCTAATGCGTACTTTGGGCAATTTGCGATACATCAAATTTAGTGTTTTGGCAATATCTCAGTTGCTTATGGACCGATTTTGATAAAATTTTACAGAGTGCTTTGGGAAACTATTTGCTACAATCTGATATATAACATATTATCACATGTATATCAGGAATATCTTTTTTCTCTTGTTATTTAAAAGTGTGTTTCAATCAAAAATTTTAAAATTTTCGTCTAATTTTTGGTATTTTTTCGATATTTTCGGTGTTTATAAACCGATTTTAATGAAATTTAATAGCGTTCATTGCCTAAGATCTGATATATAATTTATGTAGGTTCATCCTCCAGGGGCTTCAGAAACTTGATTTCAACAGACAGACAGACGGACAGACAGACAGACGGACATCGCTTAATCGATTCTCCTCCCGATTCTGAGTCAATCGGTATAATTTTTTATACGATCACTAATAAAAAAATTACAAACGGAATCACAAACTTATAATACCCTTTCACCTATTGGTGAAGGGTATAAAAATTCCTTATTCAGAGTAAATTTTTATTCAAAACTAGGAAAAATTGTTACATTCTTGTAAAAAATACAACATTTTAATAAAAAATGTATAGTTCATATACTAAAAAATTGTTAATATTTTTCCATAGAAAAATTGCATAATTTTTGTAAAATATAATTTATTTTAGGGAATTTTTGTTAAACACTAGTAAATATGTCCTAAATTTTAGTTCATCACATCGTAAAACTAGGAAATATTGACTTTAGTTCAAAAAATTTGATTGAGTAAATGATTTACTCAAAAATAGTTCATTAAAATGAACTTACTTAAAATCTGGAAGTTGTTGTCTTAAATTTAAGTTCATTATTTTCCTAATTACTAAAAACTTATACTTAAATAAGAATTTCAAGTTTAAGACTTTCTACATTTTAAGAAAAAATTATTTAAAATTAGGTAAGATAAATTACAACGTCCAATAGTATACTAGTTTCTTATAATAAGTAAAATTGTAATAATGTGTTGAAAGTTATATACTTATATTTAGGATAATTTCCTAAAAATTAGTTCAGATAAATCAGAATAAATCATGCTTAAATTTATGAAGTAATTAGGATAACTTTTTTATAATGACGAAAATTGTTATAATTTCTTGAAAGTTATATTTGAGAAAAATTTTCTAAAAATTAGTTAAAATTTTCCTAAAATTTAGTTCATATATTGAAAAAAGTAAATGTCAATAAATTATTTTCATTTATAATTTATTTTCAATTGTAGTTCGTGATAGATTTCTTACAAATTCTGCTGTTTTTTTGATATTTGCAATATAAAAAAAATTGTGTTATGAAAAATTTGTGCCAAAAATTGTGTTTGTTGTTTCCGTCTTTGCATTTCATAAGTAAAGGAAATATTAGCGACTAAACAATGTCTCAAAATATAAGACCGAAAAATCAACAAGAAGGTGAAAATTTCCTAAAAATTAGTTAAAATTTTCTAAAAATTAGTTAAAATTTTCTAAAAATTAGTTTGAATTTTCCAAAAAATTAGTTAACATTTTCCAAACAAATTAGTTAAATTTTTCCTAAAAATGTATTGAAAAATAAATTATGTTTTCTAATACTTGTGTTATAAAAAATATTTGTGCAATAAAAAAAACTACGGCTGGAATCTGTGCCAAAAATTGTTTATGTGACTTATTGAAGTCATGTACTCCAACAGCAAATGTAAGCAAATTTAAAACTAGAGGTATGTATAAATCAGCAGTAAGGGTATTTGTATGAACATTTCATTATATTCTAGATACTTTTTAAGACCGTATACTACGGCAGTTTTTTTAGTTCGAAACTCAATTAGTACTTCAAGATATTAATTTGGTCATAATGTTACCAGTAGCTCCTTATTAAACTGTTCAGTATTCCACTTTTAAGTTAAGGAGAATGCAGTTACAGCAAATACAAATCATATCTTATGCAGTTAGATATCCTTATCTACATATACAGTTGTAAGTATTTTTTATGTCCTCTACATTATGATTTTTTAATTAAACACTTACGCTTATAATCTAGGGCACTTCGGCCAATTTTTGATCTCTACAAGCTAAATAACCGAAACTTATAGCGATCCCTTGTATCGTAAGTCCCTCGTCAGCATTATTTCCAACACGCTTTATTTCATATGGGATCCAATTTTCTTAACAATCTTTCTGCAGCCATTTTCTTCTATTGTTATTGGACTTTCCTGCAAATCAGGGATTGAAAAAATGTGTGTATACTCACTCCTTGGCGTCTATCAAATCCTGAATTCTCATAACAGATGTTTTCAAAATATCATATTCGTTATTATAGTCCATGTAAGTGATGCATTATACATATATGTCTTTAGTACACTGTTTCCTCAGTTTTCATATTAGGGTGGGTCTTTTTTAATGTTTACCAGAAGGTTGTTATATATTACATATTATAATTCAACGTAAAATTTAAAGAAAGAGAGACTTAGTGACAGAGATTTAAATAATTCCAAAAGTGATCTTCTAAATGTAGTTATTGGTCTTAGGCACAGTTTTTTTTATTATAATAAATTAGTGGGCAAGTATTCAAGGTAAATATATTTTTAGATTGAGCTTACAGTAAGGGGCAAAACTTAACATATTGTTTATTAATACAAAATCGAATCGAAATTCAAAAGTCATTGTTTGGTACAAATTTTGTTCCTTTAGTCAAATACTTTATGAACGAAATTTATAAAAAACAACTATTTTTGACATTTAATATAATTAAATTTTAAACTTTATTTTCTTAAATTTAAGAAAATAATAAAAATTAATAATGTATTTTACTAGTTATCAGTTAAAAAGTCTATTTCCCTTACTAAATGTATGCTCTAAATAAAAAATTTTAAAAAATATATATTAAACACCTATACTATATTTTATATTTTTTGCAAAATGACCTTTGATTAGTTAAATTGGGAAGACTAAGGACCTTTAGTGTTCCGTAGCCAAAGGTGCCGTGCGTCACAAAGAGCGTCCCTTCCATGTTATTTTTTCAAAGTAAATAACAATTTGACTATGAAAAGGCTTTAATATTTTTCAATGTATTATACTGCAGTTAATTCTGAAGTACGATTTTTTTATTTATTTACCTTCAAAATTTGTCTTCATTAATATAAATACTTATCTATTTTCCAATAACTCACACTGTGAAACAAAATTCTTTTACATTGAAGTTTAAATTGCATTTTCAAATAAATAAATTCTTAAACTTGTAAAAGAAAATCAGATATTTAATATCAAAGAATGGGTAATGAAATATATTGAGTCATTATCTGAAGTTACTTTATTAAGAGGAAACTTTCAAAAATACGAATGTGGGGAAATTTCAAAACTACTTCATCCGTTTTTTATTCCTATGACCTTAAAATTATTGTATTTAATTATATAAGATGTTATTGATTGAAATTTCGGTAAAACCAAAAATACTCCCATTTTTTCCCCATAAAAACTAATTTAGGGGCGGATGCGGCACGCCTACCCCTAATGCAATCTAAATATAATTTTTTATTACATATCTTTTTGTTACGGACAACATTTCTTCGGGAAAATTAAGGTTACATTTTTAAAAAATAAGGTGCACTCTAATTTATATGGACATATATATATATAAGTAAATGTAAAAATAGGTGTACATTTAAATATTATTTCCTATTTAAATATGTATATGTATTTATGTTATTAAAAATATTTTTGTTAAGTTATTAAAAGATATTAATAAAAATACTTTATATCATTTTTTATACTTTTATTTTATAAAGGGGATAAATTTATTTTAGGAAATAATTTTACTTAATTTTAATACTTTTTTTTTATTATTTAGAAAATATATAATTCAGATAAGTATTTAATTTACTGAAAACTAGAAATAAGTTTCATTAATGTAGGAAATATTTCATACTGGGAATGAATATTTTACTACATATAAGGATTAAACTTATTTATTTTCTGGCTGTTTTTCCCACTTTCAAGGAAAATATTTCCTAAAAATTATAAATTTTTTATAAGATCAAACTAAATAATTTACTGAATTTTAGTAAACTTTTTCTACAATCGTAGAAAATTTGAACAAAAATTTACTGCAGTTTTTACTTGTTTTAAGTAAAAATAAATTATCTTTTAACTAAAATGAAGGAAAATTTTCCTTAATTAAAGCATTGCTAAATATTTATCTGAACTAAATTAAAGGAAATATTAAGTTGTTTTTAAGAAGTTTTCAGATAAAATATGAACTAAATTATAATAATTTTTTCAAGTTTTTAGTTCAATTTTATTTGATTTAAGTTAAAATTTGTTTGATATAAAAAATTTTGTCAAAAACTTAAGGAAATTTTTTTCCTGGAATTAAGGAATTTTTTTAATCAATTGCTGTAAAAAACGGCTTTGGCGCCATACGACAACCATTTCTTCCTCAAATTTAGTAAATTTTCCTAAATTTTAGTTCATTTTTTTTCTGAGTGTATAGGAAGAGCTCTTGGACTAGCACCTACAACAGTAAGGACCATCTGCAGTAGAGACAGTGATAAAATAAATCAATTAGCTAAAATTTCTACACCACTCCAAACCAAACAAATACCATAGCAAGAAATCCTTTATTGATTAAGATGGAGTCTCTCCTTTCAATTTGGATACACGATCAAAATAAGAAAAGAATGCCACTAAGCAAAGATCTTATAAAAAATAAAGCTCTTTCTATTTATTGCGACCTCAAGAAAAATTCTCCATCCGGTAGTAACGGAAATTCTGAAGATTTCGAGGCCAGTAACGGTTGGTTTAACCGCTTTAAAACTCGAGCGAATTTACATAATGTTGCACTAAAGGGAGAGTCGGCCAGTGCAGACTTGGTAGCTTCAGAAAAGTTTAAGCTCGAACTGAAAGCCATAATTGAAACAGGGGGCTATTCTTCTAAGCAGATTTTGAATGCTGATGAAACAGGTCTTTTTTGGAAAAGGCTACCGTCCAGAACTTATATATCAAAAAACGAAAAATCATGCCCTGGACATAAAGCTGCGAAGGACCGGTTAACACTTCTGTTGGGCGGAAATGCAGAAGGAGATTTTAAATTTAAACCCTTTTTGATATACCAATCAGAAAATCCAAGAGCAATGAAAAATATAAACAAAAAAGGTCTCCCGGTGCTTGGATGACTGCAACCCTGTTTAAATATTGGTTAGAAAATTGTGACTGACTTATCCGAGCAGGTGAAAGTTGTCTTTATGCCGCCGAACACAACATCACTCATACAGCCTATGGATCAGGGCGTAATATCAAACTTCAAAATGTATTATTTACGACGAACTTTCCGGCAGCTTCTTGAAACAACAGAAAGAAATGATGAACTCTCAATGAAAGACTTTTGGAAAAGCTACAACTAGTGAAAGCCATTGAAAACATACATTTGTCTTGGGAGGAAGTCAAGGAAACCTCTATGAAAGGAAGTTGGCGGCAATTGTGGCCCGAACGTACTACGGACGATGAAAATTGTGTCGATGATGTTCAAAATATTTGTAATGAGTTGGTTAATTTAGCTAGAGATGCTGAATTTGAAGGAATGGAGGAAGATGATATTAATGAACTTTTGCTTTACGATGATGAGGAGCTTGATAATGAAAATTTGTTCTCCATTAATACTCAACACGCTTTGGAAAAAGATGTTATAATAAGCGATGATGCAGTGGAAGAAAAAAAATTAACAATCGTGAATATTTCCAAGGCTATGCAATTAATTTCCCAGGCATTTGATATATTTTCTGAAAATGATCCTGACGAAAATCGTAGCACGAGCGTAGCAGCATCTGTTGATCAAGCCATCAGTTGTTACAAGGAAATATATCAACAAAAAAAATCTTTAAAAGTTCAACAAACCTTAGACAATTTTGTTAATAAAACAATAAGACCACCTAATGAAATGGATTTAAGTCTTGTTCATTTGGATTCATCATCTTAAGAGAGCTTAACATAAGCTACAATAAATAAAGTATAATTTTATCTTTAATTTATTTATTATTTCTTTTTAGTTTTGTGCATATAAATGATTTTTATTAATTTTTGTTATGTTTTTTGTTAATTTATTGTTTTGTTATTTCTTTATAATAATTAAAAACATTTGTTGAATTAAATGAAATAAATAAAAATGTTTTTATCCTTGTTTTTTATCAAAAATATAATATGTATTGCTTTTTTTTAAGTTTTCGGTCCCAATAAATTAAATCTTAATACATTTATATGGAAAAAAGTGATTCGATTTGCGTCGCAATTCTCCGGTCCCAATTAACGACGCAAGTCGGGGCCCTAGTGTATATAGATAGAAGATTTATTAACCTATAGGTTCAGTTAGATTTTTATACATATGTATATGTATGGTTTTGAACGGATACCATTGTGATGAGTTGTATTTTGCATAATTAATAAAAAGATTACCTACAATTTAATATAAATATACTTATTATATGTCGCAAATAATGAGCAATCACTATGTTCAAAAGTCATACCACTAATTTTAGACATATGTACATCGTATTTCCGTCTACTGAAATCAGGTTTGTGTAGCTCCTGGATGGCATACCGACATAAGTTAAATATTGGATGTTAATAGTATTCTATGAAGTTTATTATCAAATTTCAATATACATTTCTATTAACACCTGAGATATAGAAAAAACTCGAAATTCGATGCCGAATTAAAATTTTATATTTCCTTTTAAATTATATTTTTTTAATTTGTATAAAATTCATCAATTTGTTTAAAATTCCTCAATTTGCGGATAGTATACTGACATGAATAATATGTCAGATCTTGGGAAATCCACTATATAACAATCTGAGATATAGCCAAAACTCCAAATTCGATGTCCCGCAAATTGCCGAATTTAAAATATTTTTTTGTAAAAAAGATATATTTTTTTATAAAAAAATTATCTTTTTGTAAAAAAAATATATTTTTTTGTAAAAAAAAATATATTTTTTTTGTAAAAAAAATATATTTTTTTGTAAAAAAAATATTTTTTTTTGAAGAAAGTTTTCTGAATTGTATATCAAATATTAGGAAATCATTCAACGCAGAGCACTGTTGAATTTCATCGTAATCGGTATATCAACAACTCAGATATCGCCAAAGCAAAATATATCGATGTACCCAAATTGGCAATTTTTAAATAAAAAAAAACAGCATTTAAAAAAAAAATTCGAATTATATGTCAGATTTTAGAAAATACTTCAACGCAGCACGCTATTAAATTTCATCAAAATCGGTCTATAAACACCAGAGATATCGCCAAAATTCAAAATTCGATGAGAATTAAAAAAAAATTTTTTAAAAATATGTAAATTTAAAAAAAAAAAAAAATTAAAATTCGTCAATTTGTACCCATCGAATTTTAGTATTTTGCCGGTGTTTATAGACCGATTTTGATAAAATTAAATAGCGTGCTGAGTAGGTCAATTTCCTAGAATCTGAGGAGCTCCACAAACTTGATTTCAACAGACAGACAGACGGACATGGCTAAATCGACTCTCCTGGCGATTCTGAGTCGATCGGTATAATATAATATATTATGGGGTCTAAGACGAATAATGAAAAAATTACAAACTGAATGACAAACTAATAATACCCTTTCACCTATTGGTGAAGGGTATAAAAAGTGCAAAGAAAGAAATAGATTATTTATACAATATATTATAACATTTTAAGAATTACAAAATTCCGGATATTTTTCCATTAAATTAAAAATATCCAGTGTGACCTCAACTCCATCACTCTTTTTTACCAGAGCATGAGGTACATTACCGTTACGGAATTTGTATTCAGTAATGCGCTTTTCCCTTTTTAGTTTGCCATAGGGGTAAGGTGGTCGCTTAAGAAGATCCTTGCATCAATATCAGCCCCCTCATGCTGCTTCATCACATCCATCAGTTTTAAAGAACGTGTTGCATAATATTGTGACGAATTTTAAACTTATAAGTCCCATTGTGCAAAGTTCACTGCTTATAATTCTACCCCTTGTTTTCTAGATGTTCTGTTGATGTTGTTGTTCTGTTTGTGTCTATAAGCAGATCAACATGTTCCTCTTATGTGTTATAAGGAGTCAGCGTTACCGCTGACAAATTTAAAAAAGTCGCAAAAAAAGTCGCTTTAAAAAAAAAAGTCGCACAAAAAGTAGCACTCAACAAAAAAAAGTCGCACATTTTTTTTAATACATTTTTACTTAAACAATGAACAAAAAACCATAAAACAATTCATACTTGAAAAGATATATAGGCAAAAACCAAACAGTTTTAATTTCTAAGAAACCGACTTTCAACTCGAATAATTTTTGTACTCTTAGGTGTACGGAAAATCTAATTACAGATTTGATTCCTAAGACTTCAGGTATATTGAACACAAAGTCTAAGTAGCGCAAGTTTGCACTTCATAGCGTAATTGGCACGCAAATTTCAAAAACGTAATAAAACCGAACGAAGCATTTACGCTTTTTTCATATTTCGTCTTCTTCTTCTTTTGTTTCATTTGGACCCAAGTCGTTGTTTTATGAAATAGACCCCATACTTGGGGGACGAATCCATTGCCCTCTAAATTTTAATTTCGTTACTTCTAATACTACTTAATTGCTGCCAAAATTGAAGCACGTTTTCGCGACTTTTTAATTTTTTTCTCATCATTTATTTCTAAAATTTAATGAAGATTTTGAAAATCGTGCAAAAAAAGTATAGTCCAAATCAACATAACACTAAATAAAATAAAATGGTTTTTAAATTATTTTTAGAAATTATTATTTTAACCATCATAAATTCTGATCGCATCGAGTAAAATCATTAACGAGAACGGATTTTATATTCACTAATGCAACTTCCATATCTTCGAATATTTCCTTTCTGTATTTTCGAAGAGCATGAGGATTGCTGGAAAACTTCATCATCTTCTGACTCAGAACTTGATTGTATTTTAACTGGTGTTTCACCTGCTTAGTTTCATTAATACTCTTTATTTTTGCTCGAACTATAAATGTAAAATATTAATGAAATAATGACAAACGAACAATATTTGTACGTAGCTATGCGGGAGTTGTCAAAAGGCTATCGGCTCTGCCGCCAAAATTTCTTTGTTTTAGTTTTTTATTGTATAAAAAGACTTCTCAAATTGATGGTATTTATACTTAAGTTAAAATCATTGAGGAGAATTTTAGTTGAGATATTGATAATGGACTAAAAATAAAAATTTTAAATAATTTTGTAAAAATTTGTCAAAAGTCGCACAAAATTCAAAAAAATAGCAAAAAAGGGCCATGGAAGAAAAGTCGCAGGTTGCGTCGCAGGCCCCCTGAAAAAGTCGCAAATTGCAACATGCTTCTCTTTTATTTACATTCTCTCTCTCTGTTACTGTTAACTTTAGATCTGGCATAGGCAATGTGGCGCGCTTCACATGCATATAAATTCGCTCTTGAGAGTCATACTTATTTGTAGTTACTCTCTAATCACAAAAAATAAAACAGTTTAGTCTTAGGTGAGCATTCGTAATATATGGATTTGTTTTCTAAATTTAGTTGATCACGAGCATCCAACCAAGGCGACTCGTTGTTTGTTTGTTGAAAAACAAACCCCCCCCTAAGGTGGGGAGAACACTTGTTTGTTTACAAAAATTTTCTCACACACACAGACTCAAAATGTTTATGTATCTGTGCCTATCTTTGCTTTAGATAATCTGTTTGTACAACGAATGTGTGAGTTTGTTCTTGATCATGTGAGAATGTATTGGAACATGCATGAACTTTCGTAAGGCACATTGTTAGTGTAATCCAGCGATGCCAACTCTACCAATTTTTTTCAAAATTGCGTTTAATCAATTTTTCGTTACCAAAAATCTATATATATATAACTCTAACGTGACTGACTGATTGACTGACTCATCATCGCACAGCCCAAACGGCTAAAGCTAGAGAGCTGAAATTTTGACAGCGGGTACATTTTTCAAAGTATAGATCCATTAAGACGGGATTTTTGGAAATTCGGCCTCTAAGGGAGTAAAAAAGGGAAAAATTAGTAATGCTGTATCTCCGGAAGTAAACGTCATAGGCCCAAAATTGAAATTGCGTTGGGATCAGCTGCAAAAATAAGTAGACACGTGTTTGGTGTTTTTTAGCAGATGGGACAAATAGGGGGTAAAAGGGGTAAAAATAAAATGTTGGTACTTTTTTAAACCCATGTGTATCTTTTGAACCAATCAACAGAGTAACAAAAATCAAAACGGAGCCGGTAAACAAGAAAAAAATATTGGACACGTGTTTGGTACTTTTTTGATTCAGGGTTCAAAAAGGGGGAAAAGCGGGGAAAAAAATTTAGGGTTGGTCCATTTTTCTTTTTCTTTGTATTTCACTTGAACCAATAAAGCTAGAAATAAAATTTATAGGGAGGTCGATTGCCCAGTACAAAATATTAAATACGTGTTTGGTACTTTTTTCAATTAAAAGGGTAAAAAATTGAAAAATCGGTAACATTATATCTCCTTAACCAAAAGCGATAGAAGCGAAGATTAAATTGGTTTGAGATTAGCACTAAAAATTAAGGGACACGTGTTCGGTACTTTTTTGAAAATCGGCCGCCTAGCGGGCAAAACAAGGTAGAAAAGGGAGAAATTAGTAACATCATATCTCCGAAACCAACATAGACAGAAACAAAGTTGGATTTGAATCGCCTAGAAAAATAAGGGGACACATGTTTGGTACTTTTTTGAAAATGGCACTAATAAGGATAAAAAAGGGTAAAAACTATATTTTGGTACTTTTTTTAACCCATATGTATCTTTTGAACTAATAAACATAGAAACACATTTTATATCGCAACCAATAGATATTAAAAAAGAACTAAATACCAGAGTTCTGCATCAAAACATTGAAAAGCTTTTCAACACATTCGCTTTTTTTTAGATTCAACTCTTTATTCGTTTTTGTTCTCGCGAATCAAATTCGTGTAGAAACAAAAAAGACACAAAATTAAAAAAACACACAAGAGAACTGTAGAGAACTGTTGAGAGTAAAAAACTCGACACGACAACAAACAATTTCAGCAATCACAGTTTTGTTTCATAAAATATCGAATTAACACGAATCATTCGAGTTAATTTGTAGGTATATAAACATTTTTGCGTTGAAATGAAAAAATAAAATTAATGTTTACTTTCTTATTTTTATTTTTTATTTAACTTAAAAGTTCTCAAGAAAATTATTAAATAATTAAAACATAAGAATACATTCAATGTATACAAAACTAAAATTAATTAATTCTTTACTAAATTTAAAGTTATAATAAAATAAAATATACTTTTGTTTTATATTTGTGTATATTGCAAATTATCAGACTTTTTAACAGTTTTGTCTAGTTATAAAATATTTATGTAAATTATATACATATGTATGTACATTAGGTTGGCACCGAAATTTTGTTTCGTTAATTTAAACGGGTTTTCAACGGAATATTATGACAAATCGGACGTTTTATGGTCCAAAGTTTAAGAGGCCATTGGTATGGGGAAAAATGGGTTATTTTTTGTTTTTGAGAAATTTCGACCAAAAATAATTCTTAGATGTCATAATATTCCGTTGAAAAAGACATAAAATTCGGACAAAAATTTTCTAACATACAAAATATTATCACCCTAATGTACATAGGTAAATACATTTTTTATAATTCTTTTTATTAGTATATAGTAATGTTTTTAAGATATAATGATTTTTATGGCATAATTTTAAAATAGATTAAACATTTTTTTTAACTTTCTACCAAAAAATCTTGGAATGGAGTGAAAACGAAATACTCAACTTCACCTTCTCCGATTTTGATGAAATTAGAATTTCGCTTTGGGTCAGATAAAGTCTGAACCAAAGCGAAATTCAAATTTAAAAAAATAAAAGAACATGAACTACAGGACATACGCGAAAATATGACATTAATATATTAAAAAATTAAAATTTTGAGGAACCTTTAAAGCTATATGTGTAAGGAGGATTTTTTTACAAAATTTCATCAAAATCGGAAAAGGTGAGGACCGATAAAAATAATAACTTTTAAAAACATGCCATAAAAATGGGAAATTTTCAAAATTTCCCGTAAAAATGGTAAATTTTGAAAATTTCACATTTTTGAAATTTTTAAAATTTCCAATAAAGTTTGATTTTTATTATATCAATCAATATGTGACAGTTATTTTGATTTAATATTATATCAAGCAATGACTGCTTTTTATTTTGTGATTAAATTTTTTAAGCAATTTCTGAGCGATATCTTTTAAAATTGATTTTTTAGAGCAGGAATTTTATTTTTTATATAAAATCGGAAATTTTGAAAATTTTCCATAAAAATAGGAACATTTAAAAATTTCCCATCAAAAAGGGAAATTTTTAAAATATCCTATATAAATGGGAAATTTTGGAAATTTCCCATAAACATTGAAAATTTTGAAACCTTCTTACAAAAACTTAAACTTTTAAAACTTCTTATAAAAATAGGAAATTTTTAAAAATAAAATTTTTGAAATTTCGAATAAAAAGGAAAATTTCCCATAGAAATGGGAAAAAAATTTAAAATTTCTAATAAAAATGGGAAATTTTTAAAATATCCTAAAAAAACAGATATTTTAAAAAGGAAAACTTTTAAGTTTTCCAATTTTTCCATTTTTATGGAAAAGTTTTAAAATTTCCTATTTTTAAGGGATATTTTCAAAATTTCCCATTTTTATACCCTTCACCAATAGGTGAAAGGGTATTATAAGTTTGTGATTCCGTTTGTAATTTTTTTATTAGTGATCGTAGACCCCATAAAAATTATACCGATCGACTCAGAATCGGGAGGAGAATCGATTAAGCGATGTCCGTCTGTCTGTCTGTCTGTCTGTCTGTCCGTCCGTCTGTCTGTCTGTCTGTTGAAATCAAGTTTCTGAAGCCCCTGGAGGATGGACTTACATAAATTATATATGAGATTTTAGGAAATTCTCCCGCAATGAACGCTATTAAATTTCATTAAAATCGGTTTATAAACACCGAAAATATCGAAAAAATACCAAAAATTAGACGAAAATTTTAAAATTTTTGATTGAAACACACTTTTAAATAACAAGAGAAAAAAGATACTCCTGGTGTACATGTGATAATATTTTATATATCAGATTATAGGAAATAGTTTCCCAAAGCACTCTGTAAAATTCTATCAAAATCGGTTCTTAAACAACTGAGATATCGCCAAAACACTGAATTTGATGTATCGCAAATTGCCCAAAGTTCGCATTAGAGAATGTTTGCTGAAAAAATGAAATGCAGAAATAGGAAAAACCATCCTCCTTTAGCACGGACCTACATAAATTTTATATCAGATTTTGGGAAATTCCCCCGCCAAGCACGTTATTAAATTTTATCAAAAGCGGTCCATAAACAATTGAGATATCGCCATAACACTACATTTGATGTACAGCAAATTGCCCAAAGTACGTGTCTAAGAAATTTTGTTTACATTTTGTAAGTATTGTTTCAGCGATATCTCAGGTGTTTATGGACCGATTATGATGAAATTTGACATCGTTCTTTATGGGAGGATTTTCTAAAATCTGATATATATACTCCACAAATCTGATTATGAATACCATTCAAATTGTACCGATCAACTCAGAATCGATTTCGCGACCTCCGTCCGTCTGTCCGTCCGTCTGTTTGTTTGCCCGTCCGTCCGTCTGTTTGTTTGTCCGTCCGTCTACATGTCCGTCCGTCTACCTGTCTATCCTTTTTATACCCTTCACCAATAGGTGAAAGGGTATTATAAGTTTGTGATTCCGTTTGTAATTTTTTTATTAGTGATCGTAGACCCCATAAAAATTATACCGATCGACTCAGAATCGGGAGGAGAATCGATTAAGCGATGTCCGTCTGTCTGTCTGTCTGTCTGTCTGTCCGTCCGTCTGTCTGTCTGTCTGTTGAAATCAAGTTTCTGAAGCCCCTGGAGGATGGACTTACATAAATTATATATGAGATTTTAGGAAATTCTCCCGCAATGAACGCTATTAAATTTCATTAAAATCGGTTTATAAACACCGAAAATATCAAAAAACTACCAAAAATTAGACGAAAATTTTAAAATTTTTGATTGAAACACACTTTTAAATAACAAGAGAAAAAAGATACTCCTGGTGTACATGTGATAATATGTTATATATCTGATTGTAGGAAATAGTTTCCCAAAGCACTCTGTAAAATTTTACCAAAATCGGTCCATAAACAACTGAGATATCGCCAAAACACTGAATTTGATGTATCGCAAATTGCCCAAAGTTCGCATTAGAGAATGTTTGTTGAAAAATTGAAATGCAGAAATAGGAAAAACCATCCTCCTTTAGCACGGACCTACATAAATTTTATATCAGATTTTAAGAAATTCCCCCGCTAAGCACGTTATTAAATTTTATCAAAAGCGGTCCATAAACAATTGAGATATCGCCATAACACTGCATTTGATGTACAGCAAATTGCCCAAGGTACGTGTCTAAGAAATTTTGTTTACATTTTGTAAGTATTGTTTCAGCGATATCTCAGGTGTTTATGGACCGATTGTGATGAAATTTGACATCGTTCTTTGTGTGAGGATTTTCTAAAATCTATGCTCCACAAATCTGATTACGAATACCATTCAAACTGTACCGATCAACTCAGAATCGGCAGGAGAATCGATTTCGCGACCTCCGTCCGTCCGTCCGTCTGTTTGTCTGTCCGTCCGTCTGTTTGTTTGTCCGTCCGTCTGTTTTTTTGTCCGTCCGTCTACCTGTCTGTAATTTTTTCTGTTGTAGTCAAGTTTTTGGAGCTCCTGTTTTGTCGATATCTCAGGTGTTTATTTTGATGAAATTTAATAGCGTCCTTCGCAGGGGATTACCTAAATCCTGATGCATTCGGTAATTTGTGGTAGATATAATTTAGGGTTTAATCGATGGTGTTTTGATCGACAATGATAAAATTCGGGGTGGGACAATATCCTAAAATTTTGTGTAAAATCCAGGAGCTCCACAAATCTGAGTTTAGCAGACACTTTGCATTA